>LPNX010629295.1:0-12731 GCA_001517045.1 Pseudotsuga menziesii
AAATTTAAATATTTTTCTGTATTTTTGGTGGACCGGTTTTGTGATCCAGTTTTTTTCTCGATTTCGGTCTTGTTCCGGTCTAGTTCCTTTCTTCAGGGTAGACCGGTTCGACCACCGATTCAGTTTTTATAACCTTGATCCTAAGAGGAGTTTGTTGATAGCCTTAACATATTATGCCAATAGCGGGAGAGAAGAACATCGAATGGTACACCACATGCATAAAGGGACTACACCCCTTTTGCATCCACCTCATCCCTACCACCAATATTAAGGAAATTTTCTATCGTTCTTTTATATCCACCCCCTACATGCCCAAAGGTCCTGTTATCACCAACCTTGTAGTTGCCTATATGAGATGGATCCAGGATGGATGGTAGAGGGACAAGCAACTAAGGAGGTGGAACCAAGATTGCCTCGACTCCCAAATGGATGGTTGTCAAGCCAATCGAGGTAGTCTTCACTTGATGTTGTCTTAGCCCAAGACAACAATGGGGGAGACCCAGATCTACTCCCGACAAGAGAGATCAGACCTAGGCATCAGATCAGATCAAATGGACTTGAGGTACGTAAGGTGTAAGGTGATGGAAACCCTAGATCTATGGATGACGTCACTAGGTGAACCAAGGCTTTGGATCAGGGTTTAGGAAATATGAAATTTGATCCAAGTTGGGACACAAGTGACCTATGGGGCAAATACTAGATCTAGGGCTTAGGTACTAGCAAAAGATAAAGATATCCACTACCTTGGGAAACGTGACCAATGCAGGGATGGGCAAGAACTGGATTGGGGCTATCTAGTACCGATGGATAGACTCGAAGGAAGATATGGCAATGTCAAAGCACCTGAGTCTCCAAGAAAAAGGTCAAGACGCAAGAGAAAGACGCATAAGAGGGGTAGCGCTAGGGTTTGGAGAACCAGTGCCTTAGGATTTGGGCAAATGGAGTCACTTTTAGCCCAACGTTGAGGAAGACCCACTTAGGGTTTGGCCTGATCTACAAAACCCAGAAACGGTTTGCCGAAAAAGATCAGATTTCAAGAGAAAAACGCAACATGAAGGGTAGCGCTAGGGTTTAGAGGACCATGCCTTGGGATTTGGGCCAAATGAAGCACTTTTAGCAAAACATTTTTGGAGACCCACTTGCGGTTTGACCTGATCTACACAACTCAGAAACGGTTTGCCGAGAAATCAAGCGGTTTGAACCATAATATTTTTTGGTTTTTTAATATTTAAGGTTTTAACACGAAATGAAGATGCCAATGGATTGAGATCTAGAAACGAAATACTAACATGTAGATCTTACCTGGAAAACCTTGTAGATGCCTTGATAGTGATGATCTATGTTGTCCCGATCAATTTGAGAAGATTTGATGAAGTTCTATGTCCAACGTTTTTCCTAAGGAAGCCACTGCGCCCTCTCTCCTGCACAACAAACGTCAACCATATCAGATTTGCTGCATCATGAGAAAAAAACAAATGCTAAAAAAAATAACAAGATGAAATCATAGATCGCATTGATACTAATAAAAACCCTTTGATACAAAACGCATCCAAGCTAAGCAAGTTGAGGAGCCCTGCAAAAACACCCAAGTTGAAGTCGCCCTCCTAAAAACTAGACAATGTTTCCCGAAAATATATAGATCTCACAACAAATACTCAAATGCTAGGAAGAAATAGATTTTCCAATCACCATCTAAGAACACCAGATGCAAAGGAGATCCAAGAAATTTCCACAAGAATAGTTTTCTATTATCCAGATCCAAGAGCCAAAGACTCCTTACAAATGAGAAGCTCTCTCCTTTAAATAGGAATGAGAGAACCAAAATCTTAACCACTTTTCAAATTGGTGGCTAAGATTAAAATATCCAAAAGTTCTAATCAACAGTTGAGATGAGCTCAACATAAAGTACATGGATCAATACAATAATATAATCTAAAAATGGACCAAATCACCCTAGGAGACGGGATCCCACTAAATAAAAATAAATGAAGCTCATGGTGGGTCCAGGGAGTGTTAACCAACTCCCCTAGGGTGTCCCCATGGTACAATAAAAATAATATAATTTTTAAACTGCAAAATAGTGCCTCTCTAAGGAAATCATGAGCCTCCAAAAGCTCCAAAAACTGATAAAATATGCTCGAGAAATGGATGTGGGCCCATCCAAGTGTTGCAACTGCTGGAGAAGGAGTGGAAGACATCACACTCATCATCAAAACTCATCCCATGCCCTTTCCTTGCCTCAGTAGCCCAAATCGAATTATTCAGTAGCCATTTTAATTATTTTTTATCTGCCTCAGGAAACGTGATATGCCAAAAACTGCCTCCTAGGGTGCCTGTGTTATCCAATTGAGCCCACTAAGCCCTCTCGGAGGGGGGTAGTATGGTACAAACAAGTGGTTGGACACCACCTTCCTCATACAGCGCCCTAGGAGATCCAAGGAAATCATCTCCCTGCTCAGACAAGCCATCCAGTATGGCAAAACTGCACAAGAAAGGTACATTGAGCCAAATCATCTCTGCAACTGCCTGAAACTGAAAACAAGCTATCACATTGGACTCAGGGAGCCCAAATCCATCTAAGGTGCATACTCATACATCCTATATGTCTCTGCATGATCATCTACAATATTCAATATACCCAGATAGACAAAATAATAATATGTAAATGACCATATAATATTACCCAAGCTGACATCCATCTGCTGCAAGTGTTCAAAGGTTAAGACATGCTCTACAAATCATTCAAGTAATAATCATAACAAGTAGCAATCATTTCACTGGCGATCTATCAACCAAATATATAGGGTTTACATTTATTATCAGTCCAGACTTTCAAGACCATACTCACTTCATAGTTGTAATCAATTTGCTAGTGAAGGGTGAAGGCTAAAATTCATAAGGCTAGGCCAAAGGGTGACTACCAACTTGACACTGTGACACTTCGGATATGGAAAGGGGATACTCACTCTAGCATATGATGGCCAAGAAACAACACAGGGGATGGCAGTGCCTCATAAATGGGTAAGTTACTTTCAGAAATGCTTATTCACCTTGACAAATGCTCACAATCCAAATCAATACAAGTGAGGCCAGCAATCCTTAGACATAACTTTAGGAACCATTGCTTTTTGGGCCTTTGATTTTCCATAGCCTTGGTCCATGTATTTATTACACGGATTTTTATTGTTTTAGGCTTTACGCATTCATGTATGTTGAAAAACACTTCTTTTCATGAATGTTTTAAGATATTCATTTCATTGTACTTCAAAGGCAGTTTCATTAGGCTTGCCTTGCATTCATGTATGTTTAAAAACACTACTTTTCATGAATGGGCTTTTTCATAAGATATTCATTTCCAAATACATTGTATTGATGGCAGCGCAACTTGTTTCAGGTTTAGCCAACACAACTTAGGCAACTTAGAGCCGAGACACAAATAAACAGGGAAGCTTGTCCAATCAAAGAGGCTCTAGTGGAGAAAGGTCTTCCATGCCACAAGTCAAATAGCATGTCAGGTCAGAAACATAACTGAAAGGTGATGGATGGGTGGAGACAGTGAATAATGAAACCAACACTAGCAAACCAAAGTATGGTGAAAATGACTACCTCTATTCTCCCTAAGGAGGGTAAAACCAATGAGTATAGATCAAGAACTTCCAGGTCTGAGTAGGGACATCAATACATAATATCAATACATCCAAGTCCACATATTTATATGATCGCCAGATCATGACACTAAATGCTAATACATGTCACAAGAATGAGTATAAGAGCAATGATAACCATAACACAAGATAATATAAGATGAGTTATAAACTTGTAAATAATCCATCTGAACCAACATTTGTCCAATGAGAAAACACTGATACAACTCTGGGCACTACTAATTGCTCTGCAAATGGCTAAATGACTACATCAGTCCTTAAATCTGAGTGTCCAAAGACTCAGTCATGGCATGGGAGAGTACTATATAGTCCATCAATCAAATAATGATCCATCATAAATGCTCATCTCAGCATCTCATATGTAAGGGAGCATGGCTGAAAAATGTACTGGAATCTGAAAAATATAATATGGTAGCCCGACTACTATATATGCGATAACATCTGGCTCCAGCTGGGACAAGTGCTCTACTGAATATAGCGCTTGAGAACCTCAGAATCTCTGGTCCTCGCACTCTACTTCTCGCAATCCTCAATCCATCCTTCCAGCTCTGCAACTGCTGCCAAAATGTCACCAACTACCTACAAAATGTCCAGAGCTATACCAAACTCATAGATCGGTCGTCAGAACAATATGTGGATAAAATAAATTATTGAAACTGAAATGTATGCAACTGAAAAGAAGAAAGTAAATCTAATCTATGACCATAACTTTTAGGAAAAGTTTGATTATTTTATTGTGCAGAAAAAAAATTCTAAAACTGAAAACTACACTAAGAGCTTTGAAAAGCAAGCTTCAGGCAAAGACAACAAGGTGCAAACTGACAAGCTACACTACTGCCCAAAAAGGGCTTATTCAGGTCCTACCTACTCTATCCTACTAGGCAGGACAAGAGTCATGCGATGGGCAGGAAGTAATGCTTTAGCAAAAGCCCATTCACGGGAAGTTCAAATCCATCCTCGTCTAGAGTTTCTAAATAAACTGATCCTTTCCCGGCTATGCTAGATACTCGATAAGGACCCATCCATATTTTTTCCAACTTTCCATGTTTTCCAGGTTTCTCTTTTAATTTATCCCATAGCAAGACTATGTCTCCTATTCCAAATTTTACATCTCTTGTTCTTTGGTCAAAAGTTCCCTTAACTCTTTCTTGTTCAATAACACTTTTTCAAATGCCATCCTTCTTACTTCATCAAGTTCCACTAACTTGTCAATTCTTGCTTGAAATGCTTCTTGATCGGAAGTGCATTGTTGTAACAACTCATATATTGGGATTTGCATATTAATTGGAAGTCTACAATCTTGCCCATAAACCAATTCGAAAGGAGCTTTGCCTATGATTCTTTTTACTGTCGTTCTATCGGCCCACAGTGCATATTTTAGTTTGTTATCCCAACTTCTCTTATTTTCTCCAACCATTCTTTTCAAAAGCTTAATCAAATTCTTATTACTGGATTAAGCGAGACCATTACCCTGGGGATAATGGTTAGACGAATGGGATAATGTAATTCCATGATCCATGCAAAAGGTTGACATCTCTAGCTTGCTAAAAGATTTAGCATTGTCAGTGGTTATCGTTATAGGGCATCCATACTGTGAGACAATGTTTTCTTCTACGAATTTGACGACTATTGCAACTATACACTTCTTAGTTGGTATAGCTTCAAACCATCGAGTAAAGTAATATGTGCAATTCAAGATGTATTTATATCCATTACTTGAATTCTGATCAAAGGGTCCAATAAAATCCATACCCCATTTTTGAAAAGGAGTTTCTACTACCACGGGGTTTAGTGGCAAAGCTCGCAACCTGGGTTTTCCTGAGAAAAACTGACATTCTTGACAAGTTCTCACAAAAAGTTGCACATCCTTGAAGAGGGTTGGCCAGTAGTATCCTGCTCTTACAATCTTTGCGACAGTTGTTTTAGGTGCATAATGTCCACTGCAGACACCGGCATGCATTTCCTTAATGATGGTCTTGGATTCCTCCACATTGACACATTTCAAAATTATTCCATTGGGGTTCCTCAACCCAGACCATCTTGAGTTAGCATATACTTTTTCGCCTTCAACCTTAAGGCTCTCCTTTGATGTACTACCAAATAATTGGGGTAAGACAGATTTCTTAGAAAAGAGATAATATCCTTGTACCATTCATGGTCTTCATCAATATGCAAAATATGAGATTCATGCTCATTAGCAAGATTAACTGCATGACTACTACTTTTCTCAGTTAATAATTGGGCCAAACCTTGACCTTTCACGATTTTAATGGGTTTAATCTTTAAGTCATACTCTTGGATCCGTGAAATCCAGTTTCCTCTAATACCTATACCATTTGCTTGCGATAAGACATCCTTAACTGCTTGATACGGCACGAACGCTTTAATCTTGGTGTACCCTATGTAAGTTCTGAAATGTTTTAAGGCTTTGACTAGAGCATAGGCTTGCTTTTCTATAGTAGTGTATTTTAATTCAGCATCTCTCAAGTTTTTACTCATAAAAGCTATAGGTTGTTCATGATTTTCATTGTTCTTATGTAACAGAACTCCAACAATGGTATCCTCAGAAGCATATGAATAGATTGGAAACTCCTTCTTGTAATCAGGACAAGCTAGAACCGGAGCAATTGAAATGGCCTTTTTTAGCTTAATGAATGATGTTTCGCAGGTTTTACCCCAGACAAATTTCGCATCTTTCTTAAGAAGAGCATTTAGAGGCTTGGCTAATTCTGCTAAGTTCGGTATAAATCTTCGGACGAAGTTTATTTTTCCAAAGAAGGATTGTAGGGAAGCAACATTATGGGGCGCAACAATAGTATTAATGGCTTGGGCACGCTCAGGATCTATCCTAATGCCTTCTTTAGACACAATATGTCCCAATAGCTTACCTTCATCAATTCTGAAAGTGGATTTTTTGGGATTCAAAGATATACCAAACTTCCTGCATCGATCAAACACCTTCTTTAAATGTTTCACATGATCATCTCGTTCTTTGGAAAAAACTATTAGGTCATCTTGATAAATGGCGATAATCTTCCCAATGAGATCATTTAAGGCTTGATCCATAGCTCTTTGGAAAGTTGAGCCAGCATTTAATAATCTGAAAGGCGTTCTTATGTACTCAAAAGTTCCCCATGGAGTTGTAAAGGTTGTTTTTTCTCTATCTTCCTTTTTTATCCGCACCTGATTGTATCTTGAGAAACCATACAACATTGATAGCATACCCGCGCCTGTAACACTTTGCAGTAAATTCTCCATGTTTGGCAAAGGGTAGTTATCTTTAAGAGATGCTTGGTTCAGATTTCTAAAATCTATGTATATCCTGATTTCACCGCTCTTCTTTCTCACAATCACAGGGTTAGATACCCAAGTGGTGTGTCGGACTGGTCGAATAATTCTAGCAACCAACATCTTTTCAAGCTCCTTTTTTATCAAGGGGGCTAGCTTAGGATTAACATTTCGCAACTTTTGTCTGTAGGGTTTTGCTCCTTCATTCAAAGGGATGGTATGCTCAATAATGGCAGGATCAAAAGTCTTGAGATCATCGTACGTCCAAGCAAAGACATCCTTGTACTCTCTAATTAGATTTTCAATAGCTTTCCTCTCTTTTGGGGAGGCGTTCTTTCCAATTTTAATCATTTTAGGAGAAACTGGACTTCCAATGTTAATCTCTATAACTTCATCTACTGGTTCAGCTCTTTTACCCTTATATTCATCATGTCTATTGAAATTCTTCTCTAAAAGGATTGCTAACTTCATAACATCAACATCTTGCAATGACAGGTTGTTCACTTTATCCTCCAAGTCAACATTGCAGTTCTGAAAATTATCTGAGTGTTGTAAGAAGGCAATGATTTGAGCATCACTGTCAAAGACCTGTCAATGATCCTGATCGTCAGGGACTGATGGTCTAAATAACACTTCGACTTTACACTCCTCTTTAAGGTGGTTTGGGATTTCAAAAGTGCATGCTATCACTGATAATGCATCAGCCAAGGTGTTCTCCTCTCTTTGAACTGCTTGGATCGCAAAGGCATTGAACATTTCAATGGTATCCCAAACAACATTTCTATAACCTCCAAGTCTATTGTTTTTAGCCGCAAATTGATTTTTTACCTGGGACACGATTAAATCCGAATCACCTATAACACTCAGGCATTTGATTTTCTGATCTCGGGCAATCTCTAATCCCAAAAGTAAGGCTTCATACTCGGCCACGTTATTTGTGGCTTCAAACTCTAGAAGGAAAGAATAGTACTTTTCTTCTCCTGAGGGAGAAATAAGGACGATTCCTACTCCAGCACCATGCCTAGATTTAGCTCCATCAAAATGCATCTTCCATACTTGGCTAGGAGGAAAAGGATGTTGTCGAGGCTCTTCCCAATGGTTCACCATCACCATATAGTTTCCGACCTCCTCTGTAGGCCACATGGCTTCCTCAAAAAGGTGTTCAGGTGTTTCCACATGTTCAGTCATAGGCTTTTCATTTACTAATTTATAGGATGCATTTTCTCTGATAAGGATGGTGGCATATGAAAGGTCCATTTGGATGCTTCCTCCTAACTTAGCAGCTCATTCTCTAGACAGCAACATTCCCCATGTGTCCGGTATGTCTAAGACTAAAACGTTCATGTTTATTTCAATCTCTAGGTACGTTGCTAGCTTCATATTTAAATTCTCAATTATTCCTTTAGATTTAATAGGTCGAGAGTCCATTCCACATACGTTATTAAACTGTTGAGATGGCTTTAGCTCAAGTTGTTCCATTACCCTAAGTGGCATGACGTTAACCTCTGCTCCTGAATCTAGCATGCAATTGTGAAGAATCAGTTGGTTTATTCCTATAGCTATGTAGAACGAGGGATGACCACTACCATTACTAGTTGTTAATTTTACAGGTTAGATGAGTTTTAGTACCAGTAATAAAATTCAATACATGAACATATAAAGAACTGAGGTAAAATTCAAACTGTAATAAAACGTAGCAACATAAGTTTCATTTCTTTCAACTTTAACGCTCTGCTGGTCACTGCGTTAACTTAACACTCTGCTGGTCACTGCGTTAAAGTTAATCATTGAAATGTTTCATGAACTGTCATGTACAGAAAAATAATAAATAACACGTGCAGTAAACTACAGAAGATAAAGAATCTTAACCATTGTTGGATCCGCCTTATACTCAGTTAGTTCTGAGTTTGATCTTGTCACTGAAAGGACAAGTCAAACTAGTTGAACCATATACGTACCTTGAGAGAGAGAGGGAGTAAGCAGACCTTAGTTTCTTCAATCAATTTAGCAGTGCAGTCAAGGAGAATCACACAGATGCACTCAGAGTGAAAGATGTGCAGTCAAGCACTCTACCAACAGATTCACGGTGAACAAATTCCCGAAACCAGTCAGGGTGGATCAAACAGAAAGACTCGGCCTGTGCAAAGAATAGATTGCAGTAAATCCCATGCAGAATAACACAGAGGTAAAATCTGCAGACTGTCGTGGAGAAGGAAAAACGTAGCCCAGACAGAGTAATCCAGGCAGATCGATGAAGACCAGGTGAAGGCCAGGCAAAGTGATCCCGAGAAGACAAGCCGTGAGAAAAAACCAACAATCAAAATCCAAGCCCGTGAATGTAAGCCGTAAGCCAGGCCGTGAAGGAAAAACCAGCAATCAAAAAACCAAGCCCGTGAAGACAGTCGTGAGCCAGGCCGTGAAGGAATAGCAGCAATCAAAAATCCAAGCCCGTGAAGACAGCCGTGAGCCAAGCCGTGAAGGAATAGCAGCAATCAAAAAAATCCAAGACCGTGAAGACAGTCGTGAGCCAGGCCGTGAAGGAATAGCAGCAATCAAAAATCCAAGACTGTGAAGATAGCCGTGAGCCAGGCCGTGAAGGAATAGTAGCAATCAAAAAAATCCAAGACCATGAAGACAGCTGTGAGCCAAGCCGTGAAGGAATAGCAGCAATAAAAAAAATTCCAAGACCGTGAAGACAGCCGTGAGCCAGGCCGTGAGAAATCAAGATCAGAATCCAAGCCCGTGGAGAAAGCAGTCGTAAAAAAATCACAATCAGAATCCAAGCCCATGGAGAAAGCAACCATAAAAAATCAAAATCATAAAATCGCAAAGCTTATAGAATGATAAATAGAGAGGCTAAGGTACTCTCATTTTATAATGTTTACAAGTTAAAAAGCATGGTCCAATGATATACAAAGGATGGTCCACATAATCATAAAATAACTTAGGGTAAGATAAAGTGGCTCAATAATAATTATAAAATAACTTAGGATAAGATAAAGTGGCCCAATAATAAAAAGTCAAAGTGTCTCAAACATGAGATAAAACTAAAAGGTAAAAATGAGTCTTTATTAATAAAATCATAAATGATTTTATTAATAAGACTATAAAATAATTAATCAAATAATTTATAACAAAGTCATAAAATAAAAGTCTAAAGGTCCAACATAAAGTGAAAAGTCCAAAACCATAAGTGGGTTAACCATAAGTGAGTTAAAGGGGCTTTTTAACAAAACATAAGGTAACCATAACAATGCTACTTCCAAAGGTCTTTAATAACCAATTAGGTACATACACTCCATAAAGTAGGAGGCATCATAATCAAAGGTGCACACAAGTGAGAGTGCTAGGACCAAGTAAGAATAGGACCATGAGTCAACAACCACAAGATCAAAGTGAACCAAGCAATCAAATAAGACCAACAAGACGAAATACTTTTCTCTCTCTCAAGGTACATAGTTTTATATATTTTTTCATCACTATATAAGGGGGAAGATCCAAACGGATGGTACAATCCTTTTGTCCTTGACACTGCTCCTAAAGGTTAGGTACTAGGGACATCATCAAGGGGTGGCCAGTCCCTTGAGAATCAACCTAGAAATAACCGATTAGGAGAGGGGACATCATTATCTTCCATTCTTAATGAATGGCTTTCAGCCTTACGCTGAGTTTCAGTCTCACACTGAATCAAGTTGATCAATCCCTGGACCCTAACCAGGTCCTCCATTCTCTCGTAGAATGGTTCTCAGTACTAAGCTAAGTTTCAGTCTCACACTGAAAATTGATCAACTACCTGCAGTACCTACTTGGACATCGTGTCCCTGGTCCTATACCAGAATATATCTCTGCCTCCACCTACAGGCTCTACTTGGACATCACATCCTTGGTCCCAGACCAAAATACCCTAGAGGCATATAGGGGCCCTAGCCACATGCTAGGGGCTTTGCCATGGCATCAACCTGCTTGGTCCTAGACCAAGAACCCCAGGAGACTACTGGGAGCCCTAGGGTACCTTCTAGGGTCTTACTCTGTCCTAGTCAACTGACTAGGAAACCATTCTCTGAGAATGTGTCTCGCAGCTGCACTAACTTTAACACTAGTTACACTTTGGATCATTATGGGGGGGTCTTTCTTAAATGTTGATTTCTCAATAGCTTTAGTCTTAGGTTTGATCCCTAGAAATTGAGTAGCTCGGTTAAACAAGGATGGGATCTTTAGTAATTCATTAAGAGGTATAGGGATATTTGGTTTGGAAAAGAAATGGCTCAAGTCAACCTTTAGGTTACAAGGCTTCCCTTGGTCTTTGTCACTTGTCTTTAATCCCAAAAAGTGCATTATCTGAATTTTGACAGAAGGGATAGCTATGAGCTCTTTCAAAGACATCATGACTAAAGATCCGGAAAGTTTTCCCAGGATATTCATATTCAGACTACCTTGTATTACAGGAGGAACTCCTTTGCCAGGGAGGTTCACTTGCTTTCCTTGCATTGTTTCTTTATGTTGAGGTTTAGCAAAGTCTGGACTTGCTGCCTTCCTGGTTTCTTGAAAAGGCATCCTCAAAGGCTGCTCATTCTTCTTCAGGATGGCCCTACGAGGAACATTTGATGGGTGTGAAGGATTCTTATCAGTGGTATCCCTTTGTCCAATAGAATTTTCTCTTGTGACAGGCTTATTATTTTCTAGATTCTTTACGTTATTTCTTGTTTGAGACTTCGTCACGACCTGATTATGTGAAAGTGTCCTAGCTGACATAATCTGAGGGTAATCATTGGTATACACTCTCTAAGAAAGTTTATGGAAATTTTCTCACATTTTGTGTTTTGTTTCTGCTGATTTAAAACCAAACCATATAAATTTTGTATCAGCTTGCTCATTTCAATCATCATTTTCATCATCATATCGTTTTCTGAATCACTCTCTCTAGTGTGAGACATATCTTTAGAACTTAATATTAATACGTTGGGTACGATCTCAGTGGAGTCGCGGGGTGGAGTCGCCAGGTGAACCACACAAGTAATTCACCGAAAAGAAATAGGTCGTAGGAGAGGTGAGGTATGTTGAACCAAGGTAGGCCTCTACCTCCCCGGCAACGGCGCCAAAATGTTATCACCAACTGTGTAGTTGCCTATATGGGATGGATCCAAGATGGATGGTAAAGGCACAAGCAACTAAAGAGGTGGAACCAAGATTGCCTCGACTCCCAAATGGATGGTTGTCACACCAATCGAGGCAGTCTTCATTTGATGTTGTCTTAGCCCAAGACAACAATGGGGGAGACCCAGATCTACTCCCGACAGGAGAGATCAGACCTAGACATCAGATTAGATCAAATGGACTTGAGGTACGTAAGGTGTAAGGTGATGGAAACCCTAGATCTATGGATGACGTCACTAGGTGAACCAAGGCTTTGGATCAGGGTTTAGGAAATATGAAATTTGATCCAAGTTGGGACACAAGTGACCTATGGGGCAAATACTAGATCTAGGGTTTAGGTACTAGTAAAAGATAAAGATATCCACTGCCTTGGGAAACGCGACCAATGCAAGGATGGGCAAGAACAGGATTGGGGCTATCTAGTACCGATGGATAGACTCTAAGGAAGATATGACAATGTCAAAGCACCCGAGCCTCCAGGAAAAAGATCAAGACGCAAGAGAAAGAGGCAAAAGAGGGGTAGCGCTTGTTAAATTTGAGCATATAGATCTGTAGACAAACACACAACTCACAAAGAAGATCTCACAATTTACTCAGCCATTGAAGAATGAAACAGTGCAAAAG
>LPNX010629295.1:15484-58923 GCA_001517045.1 Pseudotsuga menziesii
GAGAAGGGAGGATTAATAATCCTAAGGTTTAGAGAACTAGTGCCTTCGGATTTGGGCAAATGGAGTCACTTTTAGCCCAGCTTTGAGGAAAATCCATTTAGGGTTTGGCCTGATCTACAAAACCCAAAAACGGTTTGCCGAAAAAGATCATATTTCAGGAGAAAAAGGCAACATGAAGGGTAGCGCTCAGTGTTTTAAAAACCAGCTGAGTCTGAGTCCAAGTTGGCCACGTTGACCCCCGACCGAGCTGACTCGGCCTGCAACTTGGCTCAAGTGGCCAATTTTATACCTAGTTGGTCAAGTTGGGTCCGACTCGGTCGAGTTAGGGTCTGAGTTGGCCGAGTCGGCCGAGTTGCAACCCGAGTCAGCCGAGTCAGCTGTGGCAAACACCCACAAGAATGCAAACTCCAAAATAACATGTTTATTTTTCGTTTTTAAGATTTTTCTTATTCTAACCATAACCTGAGGCCATAAGATGACCCCTGCCCCTCTATTTGCCTCACACTTCTGCTGTAAGATATTTGTGAGCATTTGGCATTATTGTTGTTTGGATTCATGGAGCCTTGGACGAGCGTCCAACAGTGAAGAACAATCAACATGATTGGAGGAGTTGGACTGTTGGAGACCGGTTTTCTGTTACCTAGATGTATGTTAGCTTCCAGCTAGCCATTGTTTCTTTTTTTCTCATTAAATTGACAAATATCAATCCTGTTTTTTATTGTTCGCTGCCAAAATAGTAAGATTTTTTTCTTTTTTCTTTGCATGTTTAGATTTGCTTTGCATTTAGATTCTAGATTAGCCCCAAAAGGAAAAGATCAGGCATGGATCCATGTTGATGTCATTGAAGGGAAAATGTATTGCAAGTGTTGCAACACATGGATCAAAGGAGGGGGCATTAATAGATTTAAACAACAGTTGACTGCTGTTAGAGGAAATATTGCACCATGGGAAACTGATTTAGAGTTTATTGGTGAGATTAGGTTGGAGTTGCAACAACAATTTGATGAATTTGAAGAGGAGAAGGCTAAACAAAAACAGATGTATGATCATTGACATATGATGTAGTGGCATCATAAGATGTTTTTTTCAATTTTGGACTCTACAAGCCATTTAGGCCTCATTAATTATGTTTTTTGTTCTAGATATGTATTGCACAGTACACTCGATGCCATTTTGATATATTCACACTTATATGGTATATGCATGAGTAGACGTTGGATATTTTGTCTCTAATGCTTTGCAGGAATGGATTAAAATCTTTATAATATTGTTTTTCTTTAAAATTTAATATTTTATGTATTTTTTTAGTAATCAGAGTCAATAAATTCAAATCGGTCGAGTCATTACCGATTCCGAGTTGACCCTTGACCAATTCCGAGACTGAGTCTGAGTTTTAAAACATTGATAGCGCTAGGGTTTAGAGGACCATGCCTTGGGATCTGGGCTAAATGAACCACTTTTAGCAAAACGTTTTTGGAGACCCACTTGGGGTTTGACCCAATCTACACAACCCAGAAATGGTTTGTCGAGAACTGAAGCGGTTTGAGCCATAATATTTTTTGGTTTTTTAATATTTAAGGTTTTAACATGAAATGAAGATGCCAATAGATTAAGATCTAGAAAAGAAATACTAACCTATAGATCTTACCTGGAAAACCTTGTAGATGCCTTGATAGTGATGATCTATGCTGTCCCGATCAATTTGAGAAGATTTGATGAAGTTCTATGTCCAACGTTTTGCCTAAGGAAGCCACTGCGCCCTCTCTCCTGCACAACAAACATCAACCATATCATATTTGTTGGGTCATGAGAAAAGAACAAATGCTACAGAAAAATAACAAGATGAAATCATAGATCGCATTGATACTAATGAAAACCCCGATACAAGACGCATCCAAGCTAAGCGAGTTGAGGAGCCCCTGCAAAAACGTCCAAGTTGAAGTCGCCCTCCTGTAGACAAGACAATGTTTCCCGAAAATATATAGATCTCACAACAAATACTCAAATGCTAGGAAGAAATAGATTTTCCAATCACCATCTACAAACACCAGATGCAAAGGAGATCCAAGAAATTTCCACAAGAATAGTTTTCAATTATCCAGATCCAAGAGCCAAAGACCCCTTACAAATGAGAAGCTCTCTCCTTTAAATAGGAATGAGAAAACCAAAATCCTAACCACTTTTCAAATTGGTGGCTAAGATTAAAAGATCTAAAAGTTCTAATCAATGACTGAGATGAGCTCAACATAAAGTACATGGATCAATACAATAATATAATATAAAAATGGACCAAATCACCCTAAGAGAGGGTATCCCACTAAATAAAAATAAATGAAGCTCATGGTAGGTCCAGGTAGTGTTAACTAACTCCCCTAGGGTGTCCCCATGGCACAATAAAAATAATATAATTTTTAAACTGCAAGATAGTGCCTCTTTGAGGAAATCGTGAGCCTTCAAAAGCTCCAGAAACTGATAAAATATGCCCGAGAAATGGATGTGGGCCCATCCAAGTGCTGCAACTGCTGGAGAAGGAGTGGAAGACATCACACTCATTATCAAAACTCATCCCATGCCATTTCCTTGCCTCAGTATCCCAAATCCAATTCTTCAGTAGCCATTTTAATTATTTTTTATCTGCCTCGAAAAACGTGACATGCCAAAAACTACCTCCTAGGGTGCCTGCGTTATCCAATTGAGCCCACCAAGCTCTCTAGGAGGGGGTTAATATGGTACAAACAAGTGGTTGGACCCCACCTTCCTCATACAGCGCCCTAGGAGATCCAAGGAAATCATCTCCCTGCTCAAACAGGCCATCCACTCTGGCAAAACTGCACCAAAAAGGTACACTGAGCCAAATCATCTCTACAACTACCCGGAACTGAAAGCAAGCTGTCTCAGTGGACTCAAGGAGTGCAAATCCATCTAAGGTGCATACTCATACACCCTATATGTCTCTGCATGATCATCTACAATATCCAATATACCCAGACAGACAATAATAATTTGTAAATGACCATATAATATAACCCAGGCTGACATCCATCTGCTGCAAGTGTTCAAAGCTTAAGACATGCTCTACAAATCATTCAAGTAATAATCATAACAAGTAGCAATCATTTCACTGGCGATCTATCAACCAAATATATAGGGTTTACATTTATTAACTATAACTCAGTCCAGACTTTCAAGACCATACTCACTTCGTAGTTGTAATCAATTTCCTAGTGAAGGGTGAAGGCTAAAATTCATAAGGCTAGGCCAAAGGGTGACTACCAACTTAACACTATGACACTTCGGATATGGAAAGGGCATACTCACTCTAGCATATGACGGACAAGCAACAACACAAGGGATGGCAGTGTCTCACAAATGGGTAAGTTACTTTCAGAAATGCTTATTCACCTTGACAAATGCTCACAAATCCAAATCAATACAAGTGAGGCCAGCAATCCTTAGATATAACTTTACGAACCATTGCTTTTTGGGCCTTTGATTTTCCATAGCCTTGTTCCATGTATTTATTACATGAATTTTTATTGTTTTAGGCTTTACGCATTCATGTATGTTGAAAAACACTTTTTTCATGAATGTTTTAACTTTTAAGATATTCATTTCATTGTAGTTCAAAGCCAATTTCATTATGCTTGCCTTGCATTCATGTATGTTTAAAAACACTACTTTTCATGAATGGGCTTTTTCATAAGATATTCATTTCCAAATACATTGTATTGATGGCAGCGCTACTTGTTTCAAGTTTAGCCAACACAACTTAGGCAACTCAGAGTCGAGACACAAATAAACAGGGAAGCTTGTCCAATCAAAAAGGCTCTAGTGGGGAAAGGTCTTCCATGCCACAAGTCAAATAGTTGGTCGGGTCAGAAACATAACAGGAAGGTGATGGATGGGTGGAGACAGTGAATAATGAAACCAACACTAGCAAGCCAAAGTATGGTGAGAATGACTACCTCTATTCTCCCTAAGGAAGGTAAAACCAATGAGTATAGATCAAGAACTTCCAGGTCTGAGTAGGGACATCAATACATAATATCAATACATCCAAGTCCACATATTTATATGATCGCCAGATCATGACACTAAATGCTAATACATAATATCAATACATCCAAGTCCACATATTTATATGATCGCCAGATCATGACACTAAATGCTAATACATGTCACAAGAATGAGTATAAGAGTAATGATAACCATAACACAAGATAATATAAGCTGAGTTATAAACATGTAAATAATCCATCTGAACCAACATTTCTCCAATGAGAAAACACTGATACAACTCTGGGCACTACAAACTGCTCTGCAAATGGCTAAATGACTAAATCAGTCCTCAGATCTGAGTGTCCTGAGACTCAGTCATGGCATGGGAGAGTACTATAGTCCATCAATCAAATAATGATCCATCATAAATGCTCATCTCAGCATCTCATATGTAAGGGAGCATGGCTGAAAAATGTACTGGAATCTAAAAAATATAATATGGTAGCTCGACTACTATATATGTGATAACAGGTTCCACTAGCACAAGGGGATGCAGATATCTTGCCACCAAATCTAGATGATGCATCAAACTGAACCTTTTGTTTTTTACCATGCATTCTTTTTTTTTTGTTTTTTTACCATGCACTCTTTGTGTAGCTTTCTCTACCTTGATGTATTTTTGTCTATCTTCCTTTGATACCTTAGGGAATATTGAGATCCCAATGACCTCCTCATTATCATCACTCTCCAATACCCCACAAAAATGCTTCCTCACATAGACATATGAACCCCCTTCCCCTTCTCAAGTTTTGTCAGAAACTTCCACGAGGATGTTAATGAAGCTTTTCTACCTTTCCCCTTCCAAACCTTCCTCATCTTCATATAATAGGTCACTATGAGAAGACCATTGTCCTCTTCTTTCCTCTCATGTTAATTCCCCACCAACACCATGAGAATAAAAAATAGAAGCATAAACAGAAGAGCATTTTCCTCAAGTATTAGATGACCAACCTACAATAAAATGAGAGAGAAGGAATGGGAAAGATTTGGAGAAGAGCAAAAAGCCACAAGAAAACAACACAAGGATATAGAGTTATCGGAATCAGCCCTACCAACTCAGTTTTTGTACCGAAATCCCAACCGAATCACGAAATCGGTGATTCGTACCAGATTCTCCAAAATTTGAGATATTTTCAATAGGAAACAATTCCAATTTTGGGAACCGATGCCAGTGTCAAAATAATCGGTTCCTATGCTAGGAATTGTTTTTAATGTTAGAGGAACCAATTCCACTTGAAGGAACCGATTTTAAAAGTCAAGAATCGGTTCCTTCAACTGGAACTAATTCTAGTACAAATTAAAAAAACAACGCCTAGTTCACTAGATTAAACCTATGGGAAGGGATTTTACAGGCCCTACTTCATTTTGGGAGAAGCACCTCAAACAAAAAATCTTTCTAGAAACCATTGAGACCATCATTTGCACCATATGGCAACTGAGATTTGGAGCAAACACCAAGCAAAGGTTTGGAGCACCAAGCGATTGGAGACAAAGTCAATTGAGGTAAGTTCACTGCATTTTGGCATTTTCCATTTAGTTTCCTTTACGAGTTTCCTGGTTTGTTTGAGGTTTCTTGTGTTTGAATAGTGGTAGTGTTGTGTTTGCTAACAAGCATACACAGCAAACAAAGTTTGTTTGTTGTGTATTAGCATTGTTGGCAAGCATGCATAGGCTTCCTATGCATAGAATAAGCATGCACAGGACTTATAAATATAACAAGCATGCACAGGCTTGTTGTGCATGCCAACAAGCATGCACAAGACTTATGTATCAAGCTTGTGCAAGACAACAAACATGCACAAACTCCCTCAAAAAATATAATTTTTTTAAAGTAGCATATAAATAATAAAATTAAAATATCATAATTGCTTGATGGCTAACCTCTCTTTGGCTAGTTCTTCTATAGATCCTTTCAATGTTGGGGATTTAGATGGGGCATCTATGCCTGGGTCTAGCTCAATCGTGGCAGGTTCTTCTTCCTCTGTTGTTGATGGGAAGAGAAGGTAGTTTTATTGCATCTTATGCTCGTACCGCTTCATATCATCAGTATAGTGAGTTAGGTGTTGTTCCAATAGAGAATGTGGAGGGTGATGACTATCTATCAAATTAGTCTATCTCACTCCAAATTTTCATATTTCCAGTTTTTTATTTTCATTTCAAACTTGTGGAGCTTTCCAAATAAGCTCATTTTTTGTATATTATTATTTATCAATTCCATGTTAACACAAACATATTGATATATATTATTATGAATTTATGCTATTTCAATTTGAATGATAGTTGGAAAAATAGTCAATGTCCCAATTTTTCGCGATTTTTCAGAGTCGGTGATTTTTACAAAATAATTGCGTCACGTAATGTTTTTGAAAAATCAGCGATTTTTTCCAAAAAAAATCGCACCAAGACGGAAAACATCGGCTCGTCGGCTAAGTCACGACCTTTAAGGTGATTTCTTGATTTTCTTTGGGTCATTTTGAGTTTGGTCTTTTGGATAAGGGAGAGGGTTTGTGGTCATCATTAATCATTGTGGAGGTAGCTAAACAACCATCATCATCACCATCAAGGATTTAGTGGTGGAGCAACGATTCAACATCATTTGCCAACCGATGTTGAAATTTCCAATTTTCCAAGCTTAGGTATGTATTTAAATTCCTCCATGTTTCTACAATTTTTTCCAAAGATTAATGCAAGTTTGCTTTTCCTCTTTGCATGCCTACATTTTTCCTATTAGTTTTATCATTTTGCAATGATATTCAACCCCGTAAATGATGAAAGTTGAAACAATGTGAGGGGTTTTTTCATTTTTTTTATGGGAGAGAATGCTTGATATATAAAAGCCCTTTTATTGTCATTTTTCATCCCTAATAATCTGATCTAGAGGACTGATTTTTTAAACCAGCCTACTGTTAGTTTTTTCCTATCGGGGTTTAATGTCATTTTTTGTTTTTTTGGTGCCCTAGGTTTGATTTTGAGCTTATCCATTTCCATTGCAAAAATGCCAAACGCATTGGACCCATTTTGGCAATACGCTAATCCTAAAGATGGAACAAACCGGCAACGATTGAAATGCAAATTGTGTGGGCAACATATGACAGGAGGCATTAGCAGGCTGAAGTACCATTTGGCAAAACTCCCTAGCCATGATGTGGGGCTTTGTAGTGCGGTTACCCTCGAGATTATGAGAACTTCCCGTGATGCAATTCACTCGAAGGATAGAAAAAGGGAAGAGTTAGATGAAAACAGAGATGAACTTGCAGTTGGTGGAGTGGCAAAGACTTCAGGGACATGATCATCCTGTTGAATTTTGATCCTAATTGTGAAATTACAGTAGTACTTGAAACAATTGAATAATCAAAAGCATAAGCATTCACACATGACACAGTATTTACCCTGGGGAAACCCTCTAAACTTGAGGGAGACAACCCCAGCAAAATCTTCCTTAGTATATTGGTAGATAGCAGAGAATGTCTTTTACAATGAGCAGATTACATCAAGCACCCTTGGTGCAATATCAGAGAAAAATACCAAGCACTGATGGTGCAATATAAGAGCAAGAGAGAAGAGAGAATAATAGAGGAACCCAGCAGCATATTTCGCACTAAAACCAATTTGCACTTCTTGGTCACATGCACCAAATAGTGAATGCCTTCAAGTCTGAATTTGATCTACACATTGATCTCAACAATTCCTACATAATGTGTGCACAATGCATCTCATTCTTGGCTTATATCTTTGTCTTCTAACTTCAAGATGAACTCACCTTCTAACTGGATGCTAGACCACTTAGTTAGAACTTAGGATGCTAACTCAAGTGTCATAATGCAAGTGTCGTAACTCAAGTGTCGTCCTTTAGTTTAACTCAAGTGTCATCATGCAAGTGTCGTAACTTAAGTGTCATCTTTTAGTTTAACTCAAAAGTCATCATGCAAAACACTTAGTTAACTAGATCTTCTTTGTTAACACTTAGCTAAGTCTTTTAACTGAAGTCCTTCTTGATAACATCACTGAAGTGAATAATTCGAGTTCTCTTTTAATTAACTGATGTCTTCCTTGTTAACATCACTGAAGTCAACAATTCGAGTTCTCTCTTATTTAACTGAAGTCTTTATCGTCACTGCAGTGTGCAAATCGAGTTCTCTCTTATCTTATCACATATTTTCTGTATCTCTTGTCTTGTCTGCATGGTCCACTTGTGCCAACTTTAATTCCTTTTTCATATCAAAAATACTAAGGAGATTTTTCCAATGATGTGATCATCTTGTTCTACTATAGTTCCAAGTGGACATATGCTAAAGTAATACCATGGTTAGTAGAACTAATAGCTTATCCATCTCTAAGAAAATGGTTAGTAGTACATCACACACCATTCATGCTTCGACATGCAAAGCATTACCTCAACACATGAGGATCTGTCTTGACACACAAGATCTTACTCTTGACAAACAAGATTGTACAGCACCATCACTTTGACATACAAAGCACTTTCCTCAACACATCAAGCTTAACCTTTACACATAAGGCTTAGCATTAGAGGAAATTTCAACTCAAAATGGGCCTCCTAAGAAAAATAATAAAATAATATTTATTAATTTTGGAGGAAGAAAAGAAAAAAAATACTTTTTTTGTTCGTATTTTCGACATATCTCCCTGTAATTTTACTCAAATTTCAATCAGGAGAGCTTGTTGGATGCGGACATCACGTTTTTTCAGGTATTTCTTGTTTTTGGGGTAGCGGGGTCCGTCAAAAGTATGCCGAGTGGGTACTTGTTGGATGCGAAATTTAATTTCTCGTCTATGGAGCTCTCCCGATCAAAATTTGAGTAAAAACACAGGAAGATATGTCGAAAATACGAACAAAAGTAGTTTTTTATGATACCTATCCCCAAATCTATATTAAAAAATTGTTTAAGACCTATACGGTATTTCAAATTTAAATCAATTTCATTGGCTAACACATGATGACATGGAATTTGAATTATGGTTAAAAGGCCCATTTTGAGTTGAAATTTCCTCTAATGTCAGTCTTGAGTCCAACTCAAGAATCTACTCCAAGTTTCCTTAGTCCAACAAAGGCTCCCTAAGGCACTACCTTGACACACGAGGCTCAATCCTAGTGCACAAGATTAACTTGGAGAATGACTCATGATGCTACAACTTTAACACATCCCACTGAGGATAGTGGTAGGGGCTCCACGGCCTTGGATTCACCTATCATGAGGGTCGCCTCACCTTTCTTTGTTCCATGGAACCAAAAGTGGTATTCAACCTTCCATCAAGTCGATCATTAAAAAGGAGAAGGAAGAAGCAGATAGGCCTATGGGAAGGATGCTTTTCTAGAGTGACTTGCCTCTTACCATCACAAGAAATAATCCGTTTTCTCAGTCAATGTGTGTTTCCATTGCTATTGTTGGCCCAGGCTACAAGTTCACTACATATCAGGAGATTCAAGAGTTAATTCTTCAAGCACGGAAGAAGAACATCAACACTAGATTGGAGATGTTCAAACGGTCATGGGAGACCTCTGGACGCACATTGATGTTCGATGGTTGGACAGATGCGAAGGGTAGGACCCTTTTCAATTTCTTGGTACATTGCCCAAAGGGTACCATGCTTATTAAATCTGTTGATGCATCAGCACAAGTAAAAGAAGCAGCATTGTTATGTGAGTTATTGGACGGGGTCCTCAAGGAGATCAGTTTGCACAATGTGGTGCAAATAATAATAGATAATGCAACTAATTATGTGGCTACTAGTAGATTGCTTATGGAAAGGCACCCCTCACTATTTTGGACTCCATGTGCTGCACATTGTATTGATTTGATGCTAGAGGATGTGGGGAAAATTCCCTTCGTCGAGGTCGTTGATCAAACTAGGAGTATCACCAAATTCATATATAGCCATGCTTTTGTTCTTAGCCTCACGAGGAGATGCACGAGAAACAGGGAGTTGTTGCGTTCTGGAATCACACAATTTTCCACCAACTTCATTTCCCTTCATTCTTTGCTTCAATTCAATTTGAGCTAAAGCAAATGTTTGTTTGTGATGAGTGGCGTAGTTGCACATATAGCAGGAGAGAGGATGGGAGATTTGTTGATTGAATTGTCATTGATGCCAACATGGGACTTGCAGTGGCCCCATAGGTAGTCATTGATGCCACCAAGTCCCTCTTGCAGTGTACAAGTGTGGATGATCCCAGTACCCTCACATCTAGTGCCTTGGAGAGATGGATTGTGCACCATGTGGAATCCTGCAAGGTCCGTAAACCCACAAGGTTGGATCTTGGAGCCACCACCTTGTTGATGATGTTGAAGACCATGTTGATGATGTTGAAGACCCTGTTGATAATGATGAAGACCTTGGTGATGTGTTGAAGCCCTTGTGGACAATGGAGAAGCCCTTGATGGGTTGAAGAAGCATTAATGACCCATTTTGTGGTCATTCTTGCTTTGATAGGGTCATGGTACCCTAGGAGAAGGCTTGGCAACCCCACAAGAGTTGGCATGATGAATCTTGACCCTTGTAAGTCCTCTTGTGTGGTTGAGGTAGTTGAAGAATCCCATGAAGCCTCTTGCATGGTGAAGAAGCCTTTATGGGCCAAATGACCCATTCTGTGGTCATTTGTGGTTTGTGTGGTCGTTTGTGGGTTAATGAACCCTTGGAGATGGTCCTAGGGCATAAGAAAAACTTGGCACTTGGACACTTGGACACACTTGCTTGCATGATTGTGGGTAAATATGGTCATGATGATGCCCTATGGCACACTTGTCTTGGTCTTGAGGTCATGTGCATACTCTTGACGAATGGTCCTTGTACCCTTGAAGGAATGATGAAGATGAAGAGGCTCATTTGTATGATGGGGTATTGAAACCCTTGAAGATGGTTTGTACCTTTTTTTTCACTTTGGGTTTTGGTGGCATGGGTTTTGGTGGCATGATGTTGACACTTGATGGCTTGATGCACAACCTTGCTTGTGGTAAACTTGAGTTTGGTCAACCTTGCACAAAACCCTAAAACCATTAATTTGATGACAAACCATTAAGTTATGAAGTCGACCCCTTTAAGAAGATTTTGACAAAAATAAAAATTAAAAAAAACAAATGAGGGGCCATGAAAATATTATGAAAATGAGTATAAATAGAGACCTCACAATTTCATTTTGTAAGAGTAAATTTTGGTGTAGTTGAAAAAGAGCTCTGAGATTTTTCGTGGACTGAGGTTGCCTCAGTGCCGAGGGTTACAGCAGGTGAAGATAGCAGCAGTTGAGTTTTCTTTTGGTAACATCTTTTGGGGATTAATTCTTTGCTGCCATACACAGTCCCGAATATTGTAAGGGGAAAAGGATTATTCTTGGGGTTATTTTTTATCCTTTTACTACTCAAACAGTACGAGCTTCATCCACATACACAGTCCAAGCACACAGTCTGAATTTGCCAGCTCATAAACAGTTTGTGGTTTGAACTTGTTTCGATGTCTCTTACCAAGCACACAGTCCCAGTTTGTCTTCCACGGTCCGAACTTGTTTGACGGTTCGAAGTTTGACTTGTGGTGGGGTTTTAACAGCATTGACACTTGTGCAAACTTGGGAAGTCTGTAAGTGTAATGACAGTCTGAGTTGGTGATTGGTTTTGAAGGATAGTGCTTCTTAACATTGTACACGCAGTCCCGAATTTTTACAGTCAACACTCCATGCATGAATTGTGTTGATAGAGATGACAGCCCTAGAAATATGCACAGTCAAGTGCAAATTTAATGCTTGGTTGAAGTCTAGTTTTTGACACTTGTATGCATGAAGGAATGAGAGTTTGGGTCGAAGTATTGTGTGCTGCTAGTAGTTCCGGTTTTGGACTTGGCTTTATCTTCCACATACATGCTCAATCCAAGTTTATGCAAGCAAACAAACAGTCCGAGAAGGTGTACAGTCTGAGGTGACTGTGTTTGGGGTTTTCTTTACAGTGTACACAGTCTGATGATGATGACAGCCCTTTGAAGAATGGGTAGCGCTAGACTCAGTTGACAGCCAAATGGTGTGATGCACAGTCCAAGTCTTTTCGAGGTGATGCAGAGTCAAATTCTTTTCAAGGTGTATGCATAGTCAAGCATGATGTACAGTCCGAAGGTTTGATCATTCTTGGGTAGCTTGGATGAGAAGAATTTCTTGATGACCTGATATGATTGTAGAGAACATGAGCAGACAATGGGCATGAGCAGACACTTGGGATGAACAGACTCTTGATACGAGCAGACTTTGAGGTTAAGAACAAACTTGGAAAACATAAGCTGGCTTTAAAGATATGAGCAGAAGATGATTTGGTAGAGATCAGATCTATGATGACAAGGCAGTGACAAGGTGTTGACAACCACATGTTTTGATGACATTGATATCTTGAAGTGGACGATGTGATATGACAGAGATGGTTAACTGAGATGATGTGATATGACAGAGCCAATGTGATATGATAGAGTGGACAAGTTGAGTGAGCAGAGGTTGATGAGCAGAGATGATTATGCAGCAGATTGATGATAATCAGAGATTGGCATCAAGCTTGCAAGTTGGGTCTTGCACGTGAGGATTGGAATCCTCAACCCTTTCTTAGTTGGAGCTAAGAAAACCAGATTGGGTCCTATTATAAGAGTTGGTGCTCTTTTCATCAGTTGGTGCTGATTGTAATCGCGAAGATTGAAGTCTTCCATTACCATAATAAAGCTCACATTTCATATATTCTTGTCTCTCTTTGATATGATTATTGTGCTTATGACTCATGGTTAATTAGTTGATGAAGTTAATGATGTAATTGATAATATAATGCTTAACAAACTCTGACTGATTAATTGAAGGTGAAAAAGTTTAAATTGCTCTCATACTAATTCACTCCCCCCTCTCAGTGTGCCCATTGTGTCCAACAAGATTCGTTGCTATATTGGTGTACACCAACTCCTTTTGGGAAGGAGTGGAGGAAGTGTGCTCAATTAGTGAACCTTTGGTAAAGGTTCTAAGATTAGTTGATAGTGATAAGCCCGCTATGGGCTATTTGTATGAAGCCATGGATAGGGACAAAGAGACTATTCGGTCTGATTAAGTGGGGAAGGGTACCCCTGGACACAATAGACACATGATGCTATGGGATTTGATTGATACCCACTGGACTGGGATGCTCCATCACGTATTCATGCAGTTGCACTTTTCCTTAACCCTGCCTTTTCCTACAAGTGTAAATTTGATTTTGATGGCGAGGTGTTGAAGGGCTTATCAAATGTCTTAATAGGATGGTACCTGATGTTGAGACTCGCACGAGTATTACTTGCAAGATGGAGATGTATCGAGAGGCTAGTGGACTATTTGGTTATGCTGATGATATCCTTGCAAGGACCGTTTTGATTCCAAGTAAGTGATTACAAATTAAAATTTATTTCGAACTTCATATTTTTAAATTTTAATTGTGTTTTATCATTTTATTTGAAAGTTGAAATTTGAATTATGTAATCCAATTCTCTTTCTTTCTTGTCTATTGTAGGTGCTTGGTGGAGAATATATGGTGTAAGGGCACTAAATTTAAAAAAAATTGCCATCTGAATCAATCAAACCTGTAGCTCTTCTTTATATGAGCGTAATTGGAGTGTATTTGATAAAATACACTCAAAGCAATGCACCAAATAAGAACTTGAACAAAGCAATTAAATTCATTGTAATTTAAGATCCTCTATCATATTGTTTCCCTCGGGCCTCAAGAGTCCAGACTCATTATCTGTTTTATCACCCTCTTACGGGTTGGATTTCCCACGCTTGAATGACTTGGTGTTTGTCCATTGCAATCTTCAACTATGGATGAAACAATTGCTGAAAGCACCCGATGTGGATGCCATTTCCTTGGACAATATTGGTGTTTTGTCCAAGTGGAGGGTGGAGACCGAGTTGCCTATCATGGAGAGGCATTCGCATGGTTAGACGAGGAGGAGCAACATCAGGGGTAGGAGGAGGAGGAGGAGCAAGAGGAACGGTTTGACCCTGAGGACTTCATGGAGGGTGATGTGCCTTCATCGGCACCACCTTGTACATTGGTCGATGTATCTAGTACCAGATTGGCACCCACTACTCACCATTTGACATCTAGTGCAGGGCCAGGCCCTTCTACTGCTAGGGGCAGGCTTGGCAAACGGTCCATGGTCTTTTCTCGTAAAAGGGGAAGAGGGCATTGATATTAGAGACAGATAGCTACTAGTTTTGTGGTTTTTGTGATATCATTTTGTATTGGACCATTGGTTGTCCACTTTTGAGTACTATTGGACAGCTATCAATATCAAGATTCAAACTTTCAGTATCGACTTTGATGTATCATTTTATATTTGGCATGACTACATTATATATATCAGTGCTTTCTCCATATTATGTGCCAATGAGTATATATAATGTTTTTTAATGTTTGCCGCAGTTTGCCAATTTTTGTCATTTTTTTCGCTGATGTTGCCGAGAAGATGTTTTTTGGACCCTCGCTAATTTTCTGTCGATGTCGATTTTTTCCACTGTGGTTTGAATCTTTGATGTTATGAATCATGATGATTGATGCAATGATGCGTGATTGTATGATGTATGTATGATATATCTGATATCAATATATGTTATCAACTTATCACTTATCAAGTTAAGAATATCACTATGATCATTGATGATATGTATCATTTGACATTCGATAAAGAGCATTGAAAAACTAGAATTTAAAATCCATGATGCTATAGGAATATCTTATTAATCATGAATCATTTCATTTTGAGATTTTATTTTTTCGTGTTTTAAATTTTCATTATAAAATTAAAATTTTAAAAATATATTTAAAAAAAATAGGGTTAGGGTTCTGAATCCCCGATTCCTAATTTCGGGATGAGTGTCGCACCCTTACCATATTCTTCAACCAATTCCTAATGCACCCACAATTCTTGTAACCTTGCAAGGATATACAAAAAACTACAAAGAATGGGCTTTGGAATTACCTCTTTAACTCTCTAACTATTTGCAACAGTAAAATGGCAACCTTCATTCTCTCCTCCAAGCTCTTAAAAAACAGCAAAAAGACCAAGCTGCCAACTCCAAGCTCAAGCACACAAAGATTAATGTAACAAGAAAAATACTGGGGGAGAAGTGCTCTTGCCCCCACTTGAGTTTGCGCTAAACACTAAACCTCCCATATAAATGAACTTCAAAGAAAATGTCATTTTTCCCTTTTTGGGGGGAGCACCTAGGCGAGTTAGGGAGCACATTCAGAGCATATAGGGAGAGTCTAGGGAGAACGCTCATAAGTGTGGGAGCATCCAAGGGAGAGTCGCACTCTCAACAACGGCAAAGAGAATTGTAATATCCCAAACTGATTTTCTGGTTTATGGGTATACTGTAGATGGCTAATAGATTTACTCCTTAATCAAATAGGAAAGCAAACCCCGAACTTTGCATGCATGCGGTTGCATGCAAATATGTGCCCTAGAAAAATACAGAGATGCTATAAAATAGGAGAAATCAATGCATGTACATACCAATATATAGATCAAATAAATAAGCTGTTGCTGGGAGCCTGAATGATGTGCTTGCTTTGTCTTTGATCACGGTGACACGGTGTGACGGTGAAACCCTCTGGCTGGATGAATAATCGACCTCCCGAAATAACTGTTGAATGTAACCTGATGATGAACTAGTGCTGAACCTGTATGATCCAACCTGATGATGAACCAGGGCAGATAGATTTCGCTGCCGAAATACACCAGTTAGCTGAGCATGCGCTCAACCCCAACTTAGCTCGCCGAGCTCTCCAATTCAACTCCACAAATCAATTATCACATAAGTATCTTCTCCATTCACTTTATCTTTCTTTTATAACTTTCAACTGCAAAAACCCTAACTTTTGACCTAATTAGGTCAGTTTAACTTCTAATTTGCAGTTGACTTGCATGCATGCGCATGGAGACTTAATCAGGTGTATGCATCATTAAATAATGCTCAAATGTCATGCATACAGGTGGCCTTTGGCTCTGGTGGCCCTCTTCGACCCAATGGTGATATAATATTGATGCCCTAGATCTTCTGTAGATGACATCAGTCTTCAGCTGATTCCCTGATTGTCAGTACCCGCTCAAACCCACAGGAATCACATAGGTTAGTGGGTTGGTCCTCAATGCCTAGGCAAAAGAGGACATTACAAGAATCCAGGAGGGCCTAGAGCATGCTCCCATTTTTGGGGTGTGCACTCCTAGGGGCACTCCCTAGATGCTTCCACTTGGAGTGCAATTCCGAGGTGGGAGTGGCACCTAGGAGGACACTCCCAGTAACCCGGCTTCAAATGGTCTTCATAGTTGACAAGGTATTTTTTGAAGGAAAATTTTCCCCCATTGGTAATTTATAAGCAAGGTAATGCACTAAAAACTTAGAATTTCTAGTCTCTCCGTAGGGATTGGAGAATAACAAACCAATAAACAAGAAAAACTTTAAAAACAAGATAGTTTTGGCAGAAGCAGCTAACATCTTACATACAGTCCTTTCAAAGTGGTATGGCTTTTATCATTTATGAAATACACTTACCCAGCCAACCAGACTAATTTTTTAAGCTGAAACATACAGTTTTATGTAAGACTTACTAGGCATTTAGAACATCTGTATGACTAGCTCCTAGAACTGCTCTGTACAACATTTTAGAATTTCCTTTAATGTCAGCAAGTTAGAACTTGTGATCCTTTGACAAGATATTAGTTCAACAAAAGAAAAAGAGAAAAACTCATGGAAATGAAAGTTAACACAAACAAGGGGACATCAAGATTGAATACCCAGTACCCATCTAGCATTTGGGTTCAAGTAAAATGGCAACAAAATAAAGAAACTTGAAAACAAAAGCTGAGAAAGCACAAACTACAAATAAATCCTCAATATCAAACAACAAAGATTCAAGATATGATTCAGATTATGTAGATTTTTCACAAGTTTCAGCCTCCGGTTTATTAGTAAAAATTTGTCTCGGTATATTTCAATCTCAGAATTTAAAATGCTGGAAATAAACATAAATTTTTTAGACTTAAAACACTACTGTAACTTCACTTTTTTACTGACAGAAAATAAATAAAATGCACGCCATTCAACACACACTACTCATAATTTTTTGGCCAATGGCCCTGGAAAAACCCAGAAGGGGAAAACCAGTCAGAGAGAGAGAGATTTTATTACCAGGAAATTTACAGCAAAACTCAGAAATTTTCAGACCAACTTATCTCAACACGGAAGAGAAAATTTATGCCTCGTTTTCCGTGCCAAACAGAAAAAATCAAACTCAGATTTTTTTACCTGTTTTTGCCTCGATTTTTGTGTCGCTGTACAGACAGACTGTACGGACTGTACCGTATGAACCTCGAAATCCGTGCCCCCCCAAAAAACTCGAAAATTGTGCCTAGAAATCTGCCTCGAAAATCGTGCATGTTGCCTCAAAAACTGTACCATACAGGCTGTACGGACCAGCAATAAATGTTGTTGTCCTCTCCTCAATTTTCGTGCCCTTTCTACTCATGTCCTTGCCCTTTCTCAGAAAAATGGAAACTTTCTCTCTCAGCTCTCTCATTCACTTCAATCTACAAAAGTAAGGAAAATGACCTTCCCTTGCCTTTTTGAGAGAATCCTAGGGTTCATCTAATCTAACGGTGGAGATTAGATTAGATCGGTGGATGAAATTAAATACTCACATTTATTTCTCATAAATATTAATTTCACTCACCCACTTAAATTTATCAAAAAGTGACTTTACTCTCTAAAGTCAAATTAAATGCTCTACTTAAGTCATTTAATGCAAGGGTCACTTTATTTCCCCATTAAAGTGACTAAGGCTAAAGTCACTTAGGGGAACACTTTCCTAGGTACAAAACAAACACTCCCTCTTAACGAGGAAGGTGTTTTGCACCACTCCAAACTTGTCTCTGAAGAAGACAAACTTGCCCCTCCCCAAAGATTTCGTCAGTATGTCGGCTACCTGCTCATCAGTGGAAATGTACTGAAGCATAACTGCCCCTCTCTGAACATAGTCCCGGATGAAATGATATCTAATCTCAATGTGCTTTGACCAGTCATAAAATATTGGATTCTCAGAGAGCTAGATGCAACTCTGATTGTCACAGTAGATCACCGTAGGCTTCAGCTCCTGACCAAATAAATTCACCAGCAACTTGCGAAGCCACAAAGCCTCGCAGCTAGCCTGACTGGCTGCCATATACTCAACCTCTACATAACTGAATACAAAAGATTTATGCTTCTGACTGAACCACGACACTACTGCCAAGCCCAAACTAAAACAACATCCAGAAGTGTTCTTTCGGTCTGCCACACTGCCTGCCCAATCTGAGTCTGTATAACCAACCAATCTGATCCTCTCTGACCTCCTGTAGTCCAGACCAAAATCCACTATCCCTGCTAGATAACGCAACACATGTTTTGGAGCGAACCAATGCACACTCCTAGGCTCAACCATGAACTGACTAAGAGTGTTCATTGCAAAACACAAATCTGGCCGAGTGTTGACCAGATACATCAATGACCCTATGAGCTGACGGTATAAAGTAGGAACCACCAACTCTCCCTCAAAAGCATGAAGCTTCTTCCAGTTGGTGATCATAGGTGTCGACATAGGCCTGCAATCCTCCATCCTGAATCTCCTCAAAATATCAACAACATACTTTCCCTTCCCCAGGAAAATATGTCCAGGCTCCTGCCAAACCTCCAATCCCAAAAAATAATGCATCAGCCCTATATCAGTCATCTCGTACTCTGCTACAAGATCCTTCTTGCAAGCTGTAATGGGTCTCTCTCCCCCTGTGATAAACAAGTCATCAACATATAGCAAAAGAATAAGCGAATCATCTCCCACCATGATGAAGTAGAGATTCGGATCTGCTTCACTCTTCTGAAACCCCATACTCAGCAATAATGAATCGATCATGGAGTACCAAGCTCTAGGAGCTTGCTTCAGCCCATATAAGTCCTTCTTCAACCTGCAAACATGAGACTCTCTCTCATGAATCTCAAAGCCCTGAGGCTTCTCAACATAGATCTCCTCCTATATGATCCCATTAAGAAATGCCATCTTCACATCCATCTAATGGATCTTCCAACCCATTTCCGCTGCGGTCTTCACATCCATCTAATGGATCTTCCAATCCCCTAATAGAAGTATACCAAGCAACCGGCGCAAAAGTCTCATCATAATCAATGCCCTCAACCTGTGAAAACCCCCGCGCTACAAACCTCGCCTTGTACTTCTCCACACTCCCATCCGCTGCATGCTTTAGCTTGTAAAGCCACCGAGAAGTCACCACTGACTTCCCCTCAGATCTTGGAACAATCTCCCATACATCATTCTTCATGATGGAGTGGTACTCATCCATCATGGCATCTCACCCAACCGAATGCTGGGAGGCCTCCTCAAAAGTAGAAGGCTCAGAATCTCGTGTACTAGCCACCAATAACATGCCCAATCTGTCAGGCATCTTAATGGCCCTCACCTCCTCCCTGGGTGTCTTAAACTCCTAAGCTTCCTTCAATGTATCTTGAAGCCGCTTAGGTGCCTTCGTCCTTGGAGGTTGCTCCCACACTGGTCAGTCATCATTTGAAGATCTACCAGAGGTGTAAACCCTAGTAACTCGTGAACCTGAAGTTGGTGTACCAACACCAGGTTTACCCTGTAATCCTGATCCTGATACCGATCCCCTGTACAGTGTAACTGTAATAGTAGACCCATCACCTGTCCCCGAAGACCCTGCTGGCTGAACCACTGAACCTGGTGAACCTGTGCCAACACTGTGTGGTCCTGTAACCCCGGAAACCTGTGATCCCGACTGCTGCGTTGATGGAACCTGTGCAACAACCTGAGGTGCAGGATCCTGCTGCTCTCCCTGCTCTGACTCTCTCGACTTCCTGAAGGCTCGCTCCTCCTCAAACTTCACATCCCTTCTCACCACCACTTTCCTCTGAGAGGGAAGGTAAATGCGGAAGGCCTTCAAAGTCTAATCATAGCCCACAAAAACGCCCTTCTCTGCAGTGGGATCCAACTTTGTCCTCTTCCCTGAAGGGACATGAGAGTAAGTCAAACTACCAAATATCCGAAAATGGCTAACTTCAGGCTTCTTGCCTGGAAAACACTCCTCAGATGTCATATTCCCCACTGCACGATGGGGACTCCTATTCTGAAGATATACAGTTGTGCTGCAAGCCTCATCCCAGAGAAAGAAAGGAAGAGACTGGTCATGTAGCATAGCTCAGGCTGCTCCAACAATGGACCTGTTTTCCTCTCTGCTACTCCATTCTGCTCTGGAGTATACGAAACTGTCAAATGTCTCCTGATACCCTCCTGTCTACAAAATCCATCAAACTCCTTGGAGGTATACTCACCCCCGTTATCTGATCTAAGAACTCGGATCTTCCTCCCTGTTTGGTTTTCCACAAGAGCTTTGAACTCTTGGAACCTCTGCAAGACTTCCTCGGACTTCTTGCTCTTGAGAAAGTAGATCCAGGTCTTCCTAGAATGGTGATCAATGAAAGTCACATAATGCTCGTATCCTCTCAAGGACACAGAAAACATCAGTCCGCATAAGTCTGAATGTATCAAGTCAAGGGTCCCTGCTGTCCTACTATCACTACTCGAAAAAGCAGTCTTGGTGTACTTTCCCAAAGCACACCCCCTGCACACATCACTCTGCCTTGTGCTGAACTTCGGTAACCCTGTAACCATGTGTCTCAACAACCCAAGGCTGGATGATGCAAGTGAGCCATCCTCCAATGCCAAAGCTCACACAACTCACTGTTATTGCTATGTGCTAAGGCAAGCTGAGGCTGAAACAAGAGCCTATACAGTTTCCCACATCTCACTCCAATGGTAACTGAAGCAGATGGTCTTGCAGTCTTGGGAAACATATGCATGTGTCCATCTAGGAAAGACACCCCAAGACCTTAATCCTCGATCATGGAAACTGAAACTAGGTTCTTCTTCAACCTAGGTACATACAATACATCTCGCAACACCATGGGACTCATGGACTCCCTCTGATGGTAATGGTCCCAGGCCCAATAGCTCTGACTGTTGAGTCATCTCCCAACACAACCTCCACATCTATCTCTGTTTATGAAATCTCGGAGAACATCTCACAAGCACCTGTCATGTGGCTCGAGGCTCCGCTATCTATATACCAAGTGCTGGAAGTAGATGCACTATAGGAATGGTCTGTCACCATGGAAAACTCCCTCTGTCTGTCAACATCCGCACTGGTGAGAATAGATGCTCTCTCAATCTCAACATGCCCAGTGCATAGTGAAAACTCATTCTGAAATCTAGCAGCAAAGTCATCGACTTCCGCTAAAGTTGTTGTCTGTTGCTGCTTCTTCTTCTTGTTAGGACACTGCCCAGCATAGTGTCCCATCTTGTGACATGCAAAGCGCTTTACAATGCTCAGATCCCTCTTCTTCCCATCCTGCTGCTTGGCCCCACCCTTCTTGGGACCCTTCTTGTTCTTCTTCTTCCCCTTTGTTGTCAAAGCCACATCCTCCTCATCCTGCCTACTAGTCAAACCACTGCACTGTAGAAGACCCCTCCGAGTCTCCTCCTAAACAAAATCATCACATACCTTGTCCCATGATGGTAAATTCTCTCTAGCCACCAAACCCTGTACAAACACAGCCCAAGGTGCAGTCACCCCATTCAAGGCTGTACGAACTAACTCATGACCAGTAACCGCCACCCCAACAGCTGCAAGCTCATCTCTCACTTGAGAGATCCTAGTAAGATAAGTCATACAAACATCTCCCTTGACCATCTTTATACTCTTCAGTTTCTCTCTCAGAACCATCTTCCTATTCTCATTGGAACTCTCAAACAATCCGGTCAAAGCAGTCCACATGTCATGTGCATGATCCTTCGCTGAAATGTGAGGTATAACATGGTCTTTAACAGCATCTAAGATAATCCTCATGACTTTAATGCCTTTCTTATTAAAGGCTGAAAATGCTACTGCATCTGTAGCAGCGGGAATGACAATGGGATTAGCTGTAATGTTTCTAACTACCTCCTCCCACAACTCATTCTCCCTCAACACAAGTAAAATTCAGGCCTTCCATGAGACAAAGTTCGCTGCCCCATCCAACCTATCCTCAGTTCTCAACCCAACGAAAGTCATTTTTCTCAAAGAACAAGTTTCAGCAAAATGTACTACTGCCACAAAAGTTTTTCTGAATTCTGGAAATGACTGTCAGTCTGCAAATATTTAATTTTCTGCCCCACTCAGCTCGGATACCATGTAGATTTTTCTGCCAACTTATCTCAACCCGGAAGAGAAAATTTATGCCTCGTTTTCCATGCCAAACAGAAAAAATCAAATTCAGATTTCTTTCCTGTTTTCTGCCTCGATTTTCATGCCGATGTACGGACTGACTATACGAACCTCGAAATCCGTGCCCAAGAAAAAAAATCTCGAAAATCGTGCCCAAAAATCTGCCTCGAAAATCGTGCCTGCTGCCTTGAAAACTGTACCGTACGGACCAGCAATAAATGCGGTTATCCTCTCCTCGATTTGCGTGTTGCAAATATTTTTCTCTTTCTCAAAAAAATGGAAACTTTCTCTCTCAACTCTCTCCTTCACTTCAATCTGCAAAAGTAAGAAAAAAGACCTTCCCTTGCCTTTTTGAGAGAACCCTAGGATTCATCTAATCTAACGATGGAGATTAGATTAGATCGGTGGATGAGATTAAATGCTCACATTTATTTCTCATACATATTAATTTCATTCACCCACTTAAATTTATCAAAAAGTGACTTTACTCTCTAAAGTCAAATTAAATGCTCCACTTAAGTCATTTAATGCAAGGGTCACTTTATTTCCCCATTAAAGTGACTAAGGCTAAAGTCACTTAGGGGAACACTTTCCTAGGTACAAAACTAACAGATTAACTAGTTATTAAAATAATTTAAAAACTGTCCTTTTGCTCAAAGATAAAATCATAAAACAGTTTTGAAAACCCTACCCAATATATACCCGCATAACTTCAGGTGTATTCAGAACTTTTCCAAGTGACCACATCAATGCCCCATATACTCTCATCAACTGCAAGGCCAATAGAAAACATTGAAGAGAAGTGAAAAAACATAACAAAACTCAAAAACAAATTGTGCAAGAGATAATAAACTTCAAGAAACTGGTTTTCGCAAAAAAGAAAGAGATTTCTAATTTTCTACCTGTTGTGTATCAATCTGATCTGCTTTGTTGAGCACTACTCGTATCTTATCATCATGCCCATGAAGAGACCCAATCACACGCTTAAATTCATCACTAATATCAAGCTTGTGAGGGTCAAATAACAATAATATAAGATCACACTTTGCGGCAAACCATGAAGTCACACCAGTGAAGTCATAGCTACGTTGCGTACGCTGCTTTTCTCCAGAAAGAACTCCTGGGGTATCAACAAAGGTGATATGCTCCAGAAGCTGCAGGAATACAATAGAAACAATGAATAAGCATCTACTCTAGGAAAGAAAGAAAATACAGAATCCTGTAAAGTTATGCTTTTAATGACTTACAGGATGCGGCATTTGTGAGCACTCAAATTTAGAGAGGAAAGCAGTTCCAAATCTTGTTAGCCCACTAAAAGGCATATCTGCTTGCACGGCAACTGTGTTTCCAGGTACACTTCTCTCATCAGGCCCCGACTGAAAATACCCAAACAATATTCAACCTTCGAATGTATTTCAGACACTAAACTGTGACAAATAACATCTTTGTGTTTCAAAACCAGATAATACTTTTTGATTCCAGAAAGAAGAAATCCATGTTAAACAGCGATGACCCTGTTTAAAACTTTAAAGGTTAAACAGTCAATATAGGAAGAAGCTGGTATAACGATAATAACTCACAAACAGAGATCAGAATATCAAAAGAAACTTTAAAATTGATATATGCATTAAACAAGAGTACATCACTACAAAAACAAAAATAGCAACAGAAGAGACTATGAACAATATCCAAAAATAAATCCATGAGGCTAATCCATCCTCTAAAAAGAGGAAAAATGCTTGAAAAAGCAATATAGGTACAACTGTACAGCATCACTAAACCAGTTATTACTTGAATTCTTTATCCACATATCACACAAAACAACTGCAATTGTTATGTATCAGAGCAGGGTTCCTATGCCTATAGACTCTAGAAAAATCCTTGTAAAACTGATTCTGCAATAGAAGGTCTTTTAAAGCTCAAACTATTCAAAGTCAGCTGCTTGGTGCTAAGCAAACTTCCTGTCATGGCAATCTCCCTCAACTTTGTCTATTTCTTAACTCTGTTTTCCAATTTCTTTAAGTTATGCATACAGCCTGAAACAGTATTGTGCAATACACAGTGGAAGTGAATCAAAACCTGAATTCTCCAACATTGGCACTCGCATCACTGTTTTTTGTTTTCTTTACAATTTCAGCGGACCTATATAATGTCAGTTAGCTGTCCTTTAACTTCATATCAGCAATTTGCTACATTTTATTATAGATCTCGCTCCAATTATCATGCATCAAAAATAGAAAATACAGATTCATGAAAATGTTTATAATAATGGGTAGCTGCCCTAATGTCTGCTCACATTGCATAAGTAATAGTAACTCACATTGCATAAGTAATAGTAACTCTTAACACATAAATCACTTCTTTCTCTTGGGCAACTGCAGTGTTTATAAGATTTTCTGGCAGTAGCAAAATAGCAGAATGCTGGAGCTATACCGTTTCGATTTGGCAGCAGCTGACATTTTTCTGTGCTAGTTAAGACATTTGGAGAGTGGATATGATATTCAACATGAATTAATATGATTCATTTAGGATAGCTGTCATGGCTGCAGGATAGCTGTCATGGCTGCAATGTAAAAAACTAATTGCTCTCTTCTACTCTTGATTTATCACACTTACTGTAGCCTCCATAAGTAATGCCCTTCCTTTTTTTATCAAAGGAACATGCAAATGATGTTGTGATTCACAAGAGACATAAGATTGATAGTTAACTAACCAGCAATTTAGACAAAGTTAAAACAGCAGCAGAAAGTCAGTGCTATTGCACAAGAAAGAGTGCACTATTCACTACAGAGAGAGTACAAGAGTGCTTAGCAAAAAAGAACCAAAGGCATAACAATAAGTGAACCAAAGAAAGAGATACACAGCCATAACCAAAGCACTATAACAGCCAAAGAGAGTGCAATATAGAGAAGGTGCCCTTGGGCTTATGATGAAGAGCAAATCAAGGGAATGAGTAATACATATTACAAATGAGGAGTGGTGTCTTTATACACCATCCAAGAGTAGTGCTAGCCCCATCGGGGTTTGACTAGGTCAACCTTTGTAATGTACCTAGGGAGGTAGCTAGGGAAAATATTTAATGTAATACTAGTTACATAGGGAGATATCTAAGGGGCTAATTAATGTAATGTGTCCATACTCATGGAATAAGGCCAACTAGATAGATGGTGTGCGAACTACTTAAATAATGTAACGAGTCATACTCATTGAATAAGGCCCACTAGGTAGTTGGTGGGTAATAATTTATAGAATGTAATAGTGCGGGGTAGTTGGCATAGGCCCTTCGGAATGCTTCTGAGAGAGTATATAAATTTATAATATATCTGCACATGCATAGTATTGCAAGGAGAATGTTTGATTTTGTTTTGTGACAAGCATAGCTTGTGGAGTGATTCCTTCCATGAGGATAATCTCTATCTTTGTGTTGATTATGGTGTGTGTTACCAACTATTTTGTACCATAGTTGAACCTCCTGTTGAGCCGCCATTTGATGAACATGGTCAATGTTCATATCCAGTGCAGCAGAAGTCCAGAATGTTTTTCCTAGCCAATTTTGGCTAGTCATTTTTATTTTTATGCTGAAATGACCATTCCCCGTGGGGTTTTTGTAATAAAGTGTGCTAGTAGGGGTTTTGAGCGGCTCAGTCTCCTAAAACGTAATTTTCAACTAAGGTATTCCAAGGAGTTTTTTCCCTTGTCAGTTATGCTTTGCCTATAGCCGAGTATAATCGATGAGGTTTTCTCCTGCTTCCTCCAAAGCTGGAATGCCCAAATTTGAATTTTGGGCCTTGGGGGATTATTAGAACCCAACTAGTAAATATGAACCTACTAGACACTATTGGTATGTTCTATGGACATTTCCTAAGCCCCGGGATGCTTTAAAAAATTGTCCGAAAATTTTTTTACCAACGGTGTTGAGTTTTTTATTTTTTATATTTTGACCATAGAGATTTTAATTAAAATTTTCAATTAATTAAACTATTTTGACCATGGTTTAATTGAAAATTTTCATTTTGTAATAATTAAGTGGTCCGAGGTGGGTTTTTGGCAAATAAACACTTATTTTCTAAGCCAAAACACTTATTTAACCCCTAAACACACTTATCCTAAGTTTCGGACTATTATTTGGCCTTGGAATTAATATTTTCTCAAAAAACCCAAAAAATGGGAAATATTAATTAAAATAATAAAAAATAATAAATTGGAGAAAATCAAAATATCTCCAAAAAATGCCAAATTGAATAAAATAAAGGGTCAATTAGCACAGCACAGGGCATTTATGATGATTCCAATCAGCATTAATCAGTTTCAGATCAGTATCGGAGCTCCGGCAGTTAACTCCCCATCAAGGATTGCGCCCTCCTTCAATTGGCAATTCGATTTGGTTATGTGTTGATCATCTATTGGTTGGGTGACATGACCGAGGAGGGATGAGCCACCTCACCCCCCCTCATTAATCCTACCAACCCGCAGCTTGCAGTTCAACCCCAATTCAACTCCAGACTTCATCCTCAACAGGGAATTGCACCTCCTTCACTAGCTCACATCAATCCTAGGTGGGAGATGCTCATTAGCTAATGGAGATCCCAATGTTGGGAGTGGGGGGCGCCTTGCCTAGGTGAAGGCCACCTCCCCACTCTCACCTTTCAAAACTCAATATTGACTCCAGATTAGTTTTCCGAGTTGATTCAATCAGTCAGATTTGCTCCAGTGTGCCTCTCTGATGTCAAGTCCTGATTTAGGGTTTTCAGCCCTATCGTTCTCTCTTTTTGTATAAATAAGGGTCTCTTGCTCCCATTTGCATATGGAGAATTTGCAAGAGAACTCTGTCAAAATTGTAACCGATATTTGTTAATGGAATAAAGTGACTTTGGAGGTCTATGCGTGGGCTTTTTGTATGTGCTTTTCATCTTGCGAGGTGATCTCGTTCTTACCCTACTCTCTTTATTTAGTAAATATTTGATCAATGTTAGCTCATCAGGGCTATAAATCTAGCACGGTAGGGTAGCCATTTAATGTCTTAACTTGGTTATCTATGCAATATTCATTATATGTTTGAAGTGGGCAGGAAGTAGTCAGTTATACCATTGCTTTTCAAATATTTATTTTGATTATTACATCCTAGCATTTGATCTCGTTTACTTTTGTTGAGTGTTTTGGTTTCAAGAATCACCAAAGGAGGAGGGGTTGAAGCTCAACCAGTTTCTCATCAAGAATTCTTAATCTAATACTTTCACCATGCAGGTTCTTCAGAGCGCTTGATCCCAGCTTCAAAAAACACACGGCTAAAAAGGGGCTCTTTCTTACCTCTCTTAATCAAAATTTTAAAATATTTCCCTTTGGTTACAGGTCTCCTCTTTCTTTCCTTCTTCCGTATACCTGCTACCTTGCTTCTTGTCTTCATTCCTTATCATTCTTGCTTCTCTGGTTTTCTTCCTTACTTTTTGCTCTTCTTTTTTGCCTATTTTTGCTCCTCTTTTTGACCCTCTTTCCTTGAATTTTTGCAGCCAACTGTCTTCTTGTTGGCTGCCCTCTTTGTCCTTTTTGTTTGCAGCCATTCTTCTCTTTGTTTGGCTGTCATATTCCTCATTATTTTGCAGCCAATTTTCTTTTAGTTGGATGCCCTCTTTCTCCTTCATTTTCATCTTTTTGGGGCACTTTTTGCAGCTTCTTTTTGGTACTTTTTGAGCCTGTTTCCTCCCTGATTTGCAGCCATCTTTCTTCCTATTTGGCTGCCCATTTTCTTCATTTATTGCAGCCATCTAAGTCCTTTGTTGGCTGCCCTGTTTCTTCATCTTTTTCAGCCTTTTTTTTACTCTTTTTTGCATGTATTTTTTCCTAGTTTTTTTACTTCAAAAAGACTAAAAAATTGCAATTGCATACTTAGATTAATTTCAATATTTTTTGCATCTAGATTAGTTTTTTTTGCTAACAATAATGGGTGCATGAGTGCTTGGTTTTTCTGTGTAGGTAGCAAGGACAAAGTGAACTAACGGAGCAAGTCTAAAGGCTTGAAGAGGAGTGCAAAACAAGAAGACAAAATACAAGCATAAATTGCATCCTTGTAAAAAGCCATTAAGGCTCATTCATCTTAGTTGCTTGCAATCTTACTTTTTCAAGGGTTAAAATCCCTCTCATTGTAATCATTAATAAAAAAGGACTAGTGGAGTTAAGCCTCCCACATTTTTTCTACTTCCCCTATTTGGAGGAAGTGTGTTTTGTCTTTTTCCTTGTCTAGATTAGAGTGCTTTTTAGATTTAGTTTATTTCCACTAAATTGCTAGTTTTAATCTTTATCTACATGCTTCTTGTTTCATGTGTTTTTTTAATTATTCATAAAAAGAACCCAAAGACTCTTGAACCTGTCATAAGACAAGTCAAGAGCACTCTCTATCGGAGAGCATTTGCATTGCATTATCATAGTAGGTTAGATAGGACTCTTGAATCTCACCATAAGGTGGATCAAGAGCACTTTCTGTCGGAGAGTTGTGTTTGCTAATAAAATCTTCAACTCACACATCCCCCAAAATTGGAACTTACCATTCTACAGTGTGTATGCTCTACCCATTCGGGATACCCAGAAGCACTGCAACTTACTAATTTGCACGCTTAACTTCAAGTATAGCCATAATAAAATTTACCACTTTCCCCAGGCGAAAATCCAACGCCTAGATTTAAGCCGTTCGGGTGGCAAAATACCCAAAGGAAGCAGAAACAACTGGTCAGTGACCTCGAGGCGCCAGTTAGGCTACACCCTTGCGGTGTGGTGTTGAACATAGCTTCAGAGACTCCAGACCAGCCTACATATTCCTTGCGGGTAGCCGCATCAGTTAAGGGTTTCGGACATATCTCCCGTACCGAAAGGTATATCTTGGAGATCCCCCTCCCATTTAATAATCAACCTCGTCTTAAAATACACAATAAAATCAACCAAGAGCATTTGCAAAACGATCTCACAAACATCAGAGACTTGTATTTTAGCATCTCCAACACTTTGACTCCATTTAAGGCACTGGTCTTTTAATTCTTGCGTTATCTTGCCTAGACCATTTGTCCGTTTCTTTCTAAGTTATTCATGTCTGGATGCTTTAAATCTCTGTCTTATTATTCATATCGTGTTTTGCAAAATAGCAACGTGGATTGCTTAATTGGTTATTGTGTATATCAAAACTCCTAAACAACGTTAATTCTCATCTTCAATCTAAGAATCATTAAAAACATTTTAAAGAGCCTTAGACAACCTTTTTTAGGGACTACCCCCCTTGGCTTCGTTAGGAGTTAGCCTAAACGGAGGAGCTGGGATCAGGTGACAACACCTGGCTCTTTGCTTGCCCCCAAGGCCACACCTTTCTCGCTTAGGGAAACATCAGTTTAAAAGATTTTTGTTGATGATGTGCATTCGCCAGACAACAGTGTGGATTCATTTGTTACTTTGAAATACATCTCTAATTCTATGAGGGATCATATATAGTGGTATTAGAGCACTACCTTGGGTGAAGGAGAAGATTTCTTTTTCTTTTTTGCAAAGGTTAGGTTTTTCTCTTGACCTAATCACCAGATCACAATAGCACTAGTTTCATGTCAAGTAGAGGGGTCATTCTATTTCCATATCAAGGTCATAATAGTGATTCAATGAAGTATCACGGAAGTTACAACTATGCCTCAAAACCATAGTTGTTGGGTAGTAGTTAGTTACAACTATTTATTTAGTGGGTAATAATTTTGGAATGTAATAATGAGAAGGTAGTTAGCATAGGCCCCTAGGTATACTTCTAAAAGAGTATATATCCACATGCATATCATTAAATAGAGCATGTTAAATTTTATATTGTTACAAGCATAACTTGTGGAGTGACTCCTTCCATAAGAAGTAGTTGATGGTGTTGCTTTACCTTAAAGGTATTCTTTATATTTGTGTTGATTATGGTGTGCACTGTGGACCCATTTGTTATTATGAAGTATATATCTAATTCTACGAGGGATCATATCAGCCCTAACCCAAAATATGTATACAAGACACACTTGATATAATTACAATAATGTCAGCTTGTGACCTCGAGTGAAAACTAAACCCATAGGTTTAACATCCCACTTGAAGCTAAACAAGGGGCCACTAAGAAGACATTATATCACAATATCCCCACTTTAATGTTGAGTAGGTAGTCACATAAAGAAGTCACTAGAGATCACCATATCTCTCCCACAAGAATCCAATGGGATCTATATCAGCATCAATCGTGCTTCAAAGGGCTAGCAGTGGAGAAGTCTCAACGACATTGGAAAGAGGAAACTAAGATAGAAGAGACTCTTTAAGGTGCTCTAAGGGGCCTACAAGAAAATCAACATCCAAAAGTGTGGTAATGGCCCTGTTGTGCCACACTTTGTGGGGCACCCCTACAAACCTATTTTTGCAAAATTCCTAAAGATTGAGAATCCATCTCTACTGCTCTTGGGCTCTCATATGATGTGAATGTGGTTCTTTTTTATGGATGATCAAAGGAGGATATATTATATGCCATTCCATGATGATGATGATGATGTATATCTTATAAAAGTTGAACAAGAATGCTTTGTGATTGTTTGATTGGTATAGCCAGCAGTATCAACCCTTAGGTTGATGAGGGTGAAAGATGTTTGGTTAGTTTATTAACTAAGTCACCAAGGTATCCCTTTGTATTGATAAGAGCTCTTACCCCCTCCCTTGGGTCTACCTATGGCTTAGTGAGGGTTAGGGTTTTCGCTTAGCCATTGAGTTAAAAGAAGATTTGGTGGAAAGGACACATACACAGAGACAAAGAGAAGTCGGACAGAGAAGTTTGCTGAGAAGAAGGAGCTTGATCCGAGGATTCACAGGAAGATCAGGCAGAGCATAGGGACAGTACACATTCACCCAGCAGGAGGTCGTATTGATTCGGCAGAGGCCGTACAGCAACAGAGGTCGTACAACAACAGTCGTACAGATCCGTACTGCTGACGCAGGAAGACGTACAGCGGCGTAGGGGGCCATACTGTTTCGGTTGGGTTTACTTAGTGAATTTTGCAGAGGCTCTATTTTTCCAGGTTGGGCGTATTCATCTGTTGGATTGTAATTACTCTATATGTTCATAATAGAATTTCATATCTAACTGTTGCACTAGTTTTCCCATCTTGGTTTTTATCTGGGGGTTTCCATACCCAAAACATTGTGTCTATATTGATGTGATTGTTGTTGATGTTTCTCAGTATTTACTTTCCGTTGCATTACTAGTAAAAGAAACTCATGTGTGGTTATCAGTAGAAATTAAATATATATTGTTTAGCCCTAGTTTAAGTTTTCAAGGAAAATTTTACAGATAACTGTAGGCCTCAGCTCTTGACCAAATAAACTCGCCAACAACTTGCAAAGCCACAAGGCCTCACAACTAGCCTCACTGGCTACTATGTACTCTTCCTCAGCAAAACTGAACCACGACACTGCTGCCAAGCCCAAACTGAAACAACACCTAGAAGTGCTCTTCTGGCCTGTCACACATCCTACCCAATCTTAGTCTATGTAGCCTATCAACCTGACACCATATGTCCTCCTATAATCCAAACCATAATCCACCGTACCTGTTAGATACCTTAGCACATGTTTTGCAGCTACCTGGTGCACTCTCCTCGGCTCAACCATGTACTAACTGAGAGTGTTCACTGCAAAACACAGATCTAGCATGGTGTTGACCAGATACATCAAGGAACCAATGAGATGACGATATAAACTCTGATCCACCAACTCTCCCTCAAAAGCATGACGCTTCTTCCAATTGATGATCATTGGTGTGGCTATTGGCCTGCATCCCTCTATCTGAAATCTCTTCAGAATATCAACCGCATACTTTACCTACCCCAGGAAAATATGTCCAAGCTCTTAACAAACCTCCAATCCAAGAAAATAGTGCATCATCCCAATGTCCTTCATCTCATACTCTGAAACAAGATCACGCTGCAATGAGTCTCCCCTCACCTGTAATGAACCAAGTCATCCACATAGAGTAGAAGAATGAGTGGATCGTCACCAACCACAATGTAGTAAAGGTTCAGATCTGCCTCACTTTTCTAAAATTCCATATGCAACAAGTAAGAATCTATCTTGGAGCACCAAGCTCTAGGAGCTTGCTTCATTCCATACAAGGCTTTCTTTAGCCTGCAAATATGACATACACCTCCTCTAGTATGAGCCCATTAAGAAATGTGGTCTTCACATCCATCTAGTGGATCTTCCAACCGATCTTTGCTGCAATGGAGATCACTGCTCTGATCAAAGAGTAACGAGCAACTGATGCAAAGGTCTCGTCATAATCTACTCCCTCTATTTGTGAGAACCCTCGTGTCACAAAAAGAGCTTTGTATTTCTCCACATTGCCATCCGCAGCATGCTTGATCTTTTAAAGCCACCGAGAAGTCACAAGTGACTTCCCCTCCAGTCTCGGTACAATCTCCCAAACATCGTTCTTCATGATGGGATGGTACTCTTCCATCATGCCATCTCTCCACACCAATGTTTTAAAACGTGGACTCGGACTCGAAATCGATCACAAGTCAACTTGGACTCGAACTTGGTAATGAATCGGTAATAACTCAATTGATTTGAATTTAATGACTCGATTTACTAAAAAACACATAAATTTTTAAATTTTTAAAAAATTATTTTAAATATTATAAACCATAACTTAAATATTATAAACCATGTTTTAAATATTATAAACCATATGTTAAATATTTTAACTCATGCTCATATAAGGTTGAACATAATTATCGAAATGGCACGAAGTCTTTGCCTTAGTGCTCACTGCAAACAATTCTCTGTCTTAGAGTCTCACTGTTCACGAATCACAACTTTTCTGAACTTTGAAGTTTACAAGTTAGGCAAAGGCCGCTAGACTGTTGTCTGCTAGTCAACTGAGCAATTCTCCAATAGCACAAGGTAGGCTGCTAGAGTCACGGCTAGACTTATCACTATTCGTTGGCGGTTCTGCACATAAGCCTCACTGGCTACTATGTACTCTACCTTAACAAAACTAAACCACGACACTACTGTCAAGCCCAAACTGAAACAACACCCGGAAGTGCTCTTCTGGCCTGTCACACATCCTGCCCAATCTTAGTCTATGTAGCCTATCAACCTGACACCATATGTCCTCCTATAATCCAAACCATAATCCATCGTACCTGCTAGATACCTGAGAACATGTTTTATAGATACCTGGTGCACTCTCCTCAGCTCAACCATGTACTAACTGAGAGTGTTCACTGCAAAACACAGATCTAGCATGGTGTTGACCAGATACATCAAGGAACCAATGAGTTGACAATATAAACTTTGATCCACCAACTCTCCCTCAAAAGCATGACGCTTCTTCCAATTGATGATCATCGGTGTGGCCATTGGCCTGCAACCCTCCATCTGAAATCTCCTCAGAATATCAACCGCATACTTTACCTACCCCAGGAAAATATGTCCAAGCTCTTGACAAACCTCCAATCCAAGAAAATAGTGCATCATCCCAATGTCCTTCATCTCATACTCTGGAACAAGACCACGCTTGCACACTGCAATGAGTCTCCCGTCACCTGTAATGAACCAAGTCATCCACATAGAGTAGAAGAATGAGTGGATTGTCACCAACCACAATGTAGTAAAGGTTTAGATCTGCCTCACTTTTCTGAAATTCCATATGCAACAAGTAAGTATCTATCCTGGAACACCAAGCTCTAGGAGCTTGCTTCATTCCATACAAGGCTTTCTTCAGCCTGCAAACATGACATACACCTCATCTTGTATGAGCCCATTGAGAAATGTGGTCTTCACATCCATCTGGTGGATCTTCCAACCGATCTTTGCTGCAATGGAGATCACCGCTCTGATCAAAGAGTAACGAGCAACTGATGCAAAGGTCTCATCATAATCTACTCCCTCTACTTTGAGAACCCCCGTGTCACAAAACAAGCTTTGTACTTCTCCACATTTCCATCCGCAACATACTTGATCTTGTAAAGCCACCGAGAAGTCACAAGTGACTTCCCCTCCAGTCTCGGTACAATCTCCCAAACATCATTCTTCATGATGGGATGGTACTCTTCCATCATGCCATCTCTCCACACCAATGTTTTAAAACTTGGGCTCAGACTCGAAATCAGTCGCAGCTCAAGTTGGACTCGAACTTGGTAATGAATCGGTAATAACTCGATCGATTTGAGTTTAATGACTCGTTTTACTAAAATACAAATAAATTTTTAAATTTTTTAAAAATTATTTTAAATATTTAATATTATAAACCATAACTTAAATATTATAAACTATGTTTTAAATATTATAAACCATATGTTAAATATTTTAACTCATGCTCATATTTTAACTCATGCTCATATAAGGGTGAACATAATTATTGAAATGGCACGAAGTCTCTACCTTAGTGCTCACTGCAAACAATTCTCTGTCTCAGACTCTCACTGTTCACGAATCACAACTTTTTTGAACTTTGAAGTTTACAGGTTAGGCAAAGGCCGCTAGAGTGTTGTCTGCTAGTCGACTGAGCAATTCTCCAACAGCACAAGGTAGGCTGCTAGAGTTGCGGCTAGACTCATCACTGTTCGTTGGCGGTTTTGCACATAAGTTTCACTCCCAATTCATAATTCCAGTGATCTCTCGTCGCTCATCACATTCACGCAGGTTATGGCTGTCACGCAGGACACGGTTGCCATACGGGTCGAAGCGAATAGAGACCAAGGGGGTCGTTAGGGTTAGAACTTAAAACGAAAAAATTAAGTGTTTCTTAATCTACTGAGTCGCAGACCCCCACACACCCAAGCCAATTAACTCACCCAGTCTGCTCTTTAACTCGGTCGAGTTGAACATCGACTTGGTCAGTTCAGTACTGAACCAATCACCTGACCCGACTTGATGGTCGATTTGACTCGATCTAGAGTCGACTCGGTCAACTCGACTGAGTCCAAGTCTGACTTGACCAAATTTTAAAACACTACTCCACACCTGATGTTGGGATGCCTCCTCAAAAGTAGAAGGCTCTAAATCACGAAGACTAGTCACCAAGGCCATGCCATATCTGTCTGGCATCCTAATCTCTCGCACATGTCTGTTGGGATCTCCAAAAGACTTAGTTTCCTTCAGGGTGTCCTTAAGCCACTTGGACTTCCTCTTCCCTGAAGACTCCTCCCATACTGGTGTGTCATCCTCTAAAGACTGAGACTCCAAAGAAGAACTACATGTGGCTAGTGACCCAAAAACCTGTGAACCAGTAGTTGGAGAACTAGTCACTGGTGATCCATGTGAATCAAAAACTGGAATAGGTGAACCTGTAACCCAAGAACCCGAACCTGTGGACTATGTCCTTGAACCCGAAGCACCTATAACCTATGGACCAATCACCCCTGATACCTATGACCTTATACTCTCTGAAGATGGACTCGGTGTGCTCACCTAAGATGTGGAAGCATGTTGCCCCCCCTACTCTTACTCCCGAGACTTCCTGAAGGCCCGCTCCTCAAAATCTCACCTCCCTCTTCACAACAACTTTCCTCTATGAAAGAAAACTTCAAAGGAAGGCCTTTGAAATCTTATCATACCCCACAAAATAACCTTGTTCTGCAGTGGGATCCTACTTTGTCCTCTTCTCTGAAGGGACATGAGAGTAATTCAGACAACCAAATATGCAAAAAAAAGGCCAACCTCAAGCCTCCACCTTGAAAAAGCCTCCTTAAGAGTCATGCACCCCAAGGCTCAATGGGGACTCCTGTTCTAAATGTATACAGCAGTGCTACAAGCCTCGGCCCAAAAAAAAGAAAGGAGGACTCTGATCATGAAGCATCACTCTGGTTGCTCCCGCTATGGCCCCATTCTTCCTTGTAGCAACCCCATTATGCTGTGGAGTATACGAAACTGTCTCGATCCCCTCCTGTCTACAAAACTCATCGAATGCATTGGAGGTACACCCACCCCGATTGTCCTATCTTACCACCTGAATCCTCCTCCCTATCTCGCTCTCCACAAGAGCTTTAAACTCTTGGAACCTCTGCAAGACTTCTTTCAACTTCTTGCTCTTCAGAAAGTAGATCCAGATCTTCCTAGAGTAGTCATCAATGAATGTAACATAGGACCATATAAATCAAAGTGAATCAAGTCAAGTACCCCTGTCGATCTACTGTCACTGCTTGGAAAAGCAGTCTTGGTGTACTTTCCCAAAGCACACCCCCTACATACATCATTGTGCTCCATGTTGCACTCAGGCAAACCAATCACCATAACTCTCAAAATCCTCAGAGTTGGATGATGCAAGTGAGCCATCCTCCTGTGCCATAACTCACACAAATCACTACTACCACTACTATGTGCCAAGGCATGAAAAGGCTAGAAGAAGAGCTTGTACAGTTTCCCACATTTGACTCCAATCGCAAAAGAAGTAGATGGACCAGATCCCTTCAAGAAAACGTGCACATGCCCATCAAGAAAGTACACACTAAGTCCCCTATCCTCGATCATGGAAACTAAAATCAAGTTCTTCCTCAGCCCAAGGACATACAAGACATCCCTCAAAGTCATGCGGTCCATGGACTCCCTCTAAAAAGTGGCAGTCCCGCACCCAACTGCCCTGACAATCGTGTCATCTCCCAACACCACCTTTAGATCCAACCCTATCTGTGTGAACTCTGAAAACATATCCTGCACACCTGTCATATGGCTCGAAGCTCCACTATCAATGTACCAGGTGCATGTGGTGTTGGATGCACTCAAGGAATGACCAACCAATAGTGAGTAGTCTCTCTCATCCTCTACATCTAGGTTGGTAATGGATGCTCTCTCTGAATGACCAGCACATAGATAAAACTCTCTTGAGAATCGCGCTATATACTCATCAATCTTTGCAGCAGTTGTTGTCTATTGCTTCTTCTTCTTTTTGTTCGAACACTGTCCACCATAGTGCCCAAACTTCTGAAAAGCAAAGCATTTAACTTTGCTTGAGTCCTTCTAACCACCACCCTGCTGGTTAGCCCCACCCTTGGGACCCTTCTTGGACTTCTTCTTCTTCCCTTTAGTTGTCAACGCCACATTCTCCTCATCTTCCTTACTATTCGAAGAGTTGCCTTGCACATATCCTCTCCGAGTCTCCTCCTAAACAAATTCATCCCAAAGACAATCCCAGGAAGGCATGTTTTCTCTGTCTACAATGGCCTCCACGAAAACACCCAATGGCTTGGCCACGCCATTCAAGGTTGTCTGCACTAGCTCACTGCCCTCAACCTTCTATCCAACTGCTCCAAAGTCCAAGCTCATCTCTCACCCGAGTGATCCTAGTAAGGTAAGATGTCACACTTTCAGATTTGGCCATTCTGATACTCTTCAACTTCTCTCTCAATACCATCTTCCAATTTTCATTGGAACTCTAGTACAAATTGGTTAAGGCATCCCACATCTCATAGGCATGGTTCTTACCAATCACGTGTGGGATCACATGGTCCTTCACTGCATCAAGGATAATCTTCTTCGCCTTGATGTCCTTTTTGTTGAAGGCTACCAAAGCTGCTACATCTATAGAATCGAGTACCTGCACTAGATTAGCTTGTGTGCTATTCACTATATCCCACAACTCATTCTCCTACAAAATCAACACTATCCTTGCTTTCCAAGGAATGAAATTGGCTGCCCCGTCTAACCTGTCCTCTATCTTCAACCCAGTGGTCATCTCACTAAAAATGCAAAGTCCAAAATCTGCCTGGTGAACAAAATGAAATACTCCTCCTCAAGTCTGAAATTACTGCTTATTGATTATGCCCTTCTCCTCTTTGACAAACTATGATACCATGTAAACGTTTTCACTGTTTTCCCCAACCCGACTTCAAGTTTAGTTGTTCATAGTTTAATGCCCAACCCAGTCATCATAAATGTTGCAAATGAGTAGTTTCTCATAAACCACACAAAACTGGAAACATTTAGGAAAAAATACTAATGTTAATGAGCAGAAATAAAACTCAACCACACAAAAAATATTTCAGACTCTGAATTTTGGACAATGCCCCCAAAAAAACGCCTTAGGGGAAAACCTGTGTGAGAGAGAGCCTTTAATTATTTTCTTCACAAAAAATAAAAGTACAGCAGTAAAATCACTCAGTGAGTACAACTTATCTCTACCACAGAAGACTGAAAATTTGTCTTGAACACTGTGCAGAAGGATGCCTTGTTTTCTGTACACCCAATCTCAATTTTTGTGCCCACAGTGGCCCTATACGGACTCTAATTTTCAGTCTACTTCCTAGGTTGATGTGCCCACTAAACCAATAATGAAATCTTCTTGATTTGTGTGCCCACTGCTACAGGAATAAATCTGCCCATTTATTGTTGTACTGACTGCATTTAATGTTGTATGGTTGATCTAGGAGGATCTCCCATTTGACCGAGATTCAAATTCTTCAAATGATTAAGGAAAGGTTACAGTTGTACAGGGCTTGCTGAGAGCTTTCCGGTGATACCCATTTTGTCAGATTTGGACTTCAGATGTAGAAATTATTACAGTTTGAAGTTTTGGAACTTGGACTAATCACCTTTGGAAGTTTGGACTAATTCCAAATTTTGTACGTTATCCACGGATCTTCACCAGCCAAATTCTTCTATTTAACAGACTGTTTTAGACATGAATGGACAGCTGAGTCAGTCAAAGGGACAGAGACAGTCAGAGAGGGAGATTCAGAAGCAGAGGCAATAAAGGAAGAATCATCAAGATTTCTTTATGCAGATAGAAGTTCCAGACTAGGGAATCAGACTGCAAGGCTGCCAGTGCTTGAAGATACTGCGCTTCATCTTGTGCGCTTGAGGTATTGCATTGGTTGTGTCTGTTCTTTGTACACAATTGGTACTGAACTTCATTCATTCTCCAGAAATTGTTGTAAGCATTTGCATTTGAAGAATAAATAAATCAATCGCACTAGAAGTGGACCTGGAGACGTAGGCATTCTAAGCTGAACTCCATTAACAAATATCGGTCTTCAACTTTGTGGTTGCATTTCTCCCATTTTCAAACTACCCTAGATTGTTGGACAACTTCCTATGTTGGCTAGTCCCCAAGTTGATCTTAGTCAACATGTGTTGCACCCACCACCTACAAATGCCACAACTTCCACCACTATCTATCATATATATATTTCAATAGGTTCTATGTCCTACAACGACTATTCGTTGTCCACTGACATTGACAATGGTCCACCTCCTTTTGGTGCATCGTCAACCTTACAATGATTGGAACCTCACTTCATCTGTGTGGGCCTCCATGTCAATGAGCTCTTCTCATATGAGTAACCCATTGCATGCATATGAAGTAGATAGTATTTGGAACACACACACACCCTCCATGATATCACACAATACCCCCAACTCTAGTGTGCATGTATTCCATTCAAATGAAGACATTCTAGAAGCCATTATTGCCCCTTACTACCCTTGGGACAATATGAATCATTGTTCATTTTTCTCCCTTTGGACACATACACCCTTCCACCTCTTCCGACCATTATATTGTCAAGGACATGAATTTTATCCCACACAATCATGTAGATTGGTTCAAGAATCCCATACCTGCCACAGACACATTTGAGGAAGGCAACATGGTCAATATTCCCCCCACTATCAAAGTGGATATTTCTATTACACTCAACATTCATGAGAATATACTTTTTGGAGTTACTTATTCTCCTAAAGAGGTTTAAGCTTATAAAGCACTCCTCCCAAAGTTTTGTGAAGTATTCACTTGGTCATATTCAAAGATGCTCAGACTAGATCCCACCATTGTCAATCATCATATTGACACATGGTCCAATGCCCTATTCGATAGAAACGATGGCCTCCCCATCCTACCGAGGCATTGGCCATCAAAGTAGAAATAGATAAACTCCACAAAGGAGGGCTTATCTATCCAATAACATATACCTCATGGGTATTAAATCTAGTCCCTATGAACAAAAAGCAAGGTACCATCCATGTCTGGATTGATTTCCATGATTTAAATCAAGCCTATCCCAAACACAATTTTCTTACCCCTTTCACCAACCAATCCATTAATGCGTGCACCAGCAATGATGTCCTCTCCTTCATGGATAGATTCTCTACGTACAACCACATTCGAATCTACCGGGAGGATCAATATAAAACAACTTTCACCACCCCTTAGGGAACTTCCACGTATCGCATTATGCCCTAGACAAATTCTCTACGTACAACCACATTCAGTTCTACTAGCAAGATCAATATAAAACAACTTTCACCACCCCTTGGGGGATTTCCACATATTGCATTATGCCCTTTGGACTCAAGAATGTTGGAGACACCTTCCAACACGCCATGTCCCATGTGTTCCACAACTTAGTTCACAACATGCTTATGTATCTCAACAATCTCATAACTTGCTCAAATAAATAGTCACAACACTTGGAAGACCTTCACATTGTATTCATGATTAACAAGACAACATTTGCTTGAAGCCCTTCAAGTGTATCTTTTGTGTTACAAATGGATGCCTCTTGGCATCCATTGTCTCCAAGCAAGTGATCACCCTGAATCCATTAAAAGTTAAAGCCATCATTGAACTCCCCCCTCCATGAACTGTGTCAATTACAAAGCCTTCAAGGCAAGGCCAACTTCTTACATAGGTTTGCACCCGATTATGTCATGTGTGCCCATGGGTTCCTACATAAACCTATGTCGAGACATTGAGTTCAAATGGGATGATCAAACCCAACAATCATTTGACACATTAAAATATGCACTAACATCTACACACCTGATAAGCCCCCTTGACTTTGATAGGGATTTCAAACTTTAATCTCTACATTGGTGTTCGTCATAACTAGTGTTAATCCAACAAGGGGAGGATGGCTACGAGCATGTCATCTATTATGTTAGCAAGAACCTATCAAGACCACCACTAAGATATAAATGATGAGAATTTAGCCTTGGTTGTGGTCCATGCTATTCAAAAATTTCACCACTACATTCTTCTTCGCAAAACCAAGGTTGTAGCAGATTCAAACCCCATGCAGTACATACTAGGTCAGTGAATTTTCAATGCTAAGTTTGTTCATTGGATTGTGAATTTTCAGGAGTTCAATCTTGAATTGACTACATCCAAAAGCAAAAAAGCATTGGTTCTCAACAAGCTCATCATTAACCACAACCACTGGCATAACAAATCCACCCCTCAACAACACTTTACCAAATGAACATCTATATTTGATCTTGTTAAAGGATCCTTGGTATGGTTGCATATATATCTATTTATCTTCGCACACAGAAATTTGGTTCGCATCTTTCACATGATGACAGTCGGCGTATCTATCATCAAGCCCCTAGTTTTCTCCTTATCGAAGATGTCCATTACCAATAAGGAGTCAACACCATTTTATGTTAATGCCTATCTCACAAAGAAGCAAAACTGGTCCTCAATGACTTCCACAATAGCACTTGGGGTGGCCATTTATCATGAATGGATATTGCTCAAAAGATCATTGGAATAGGCTATCATTGGCTCTCCCTATCTCATGGCTACAATCATGTAGTTAAGTAGTCCACCAATTGTCAAATATTTGCTTCCAAATCACGAACTCCATCAACCCCATTATACCTTGTTATCATTGTCAGTGTATTTTGCAAATGGGGGATCAACTTTATGGAGTGTTTCCTACATCCAACAATGGCTACAAGTACATCATTGTGGTTGCCGATTATTTTATGGAGTGGGCCAAGGCTATGCCAACCATCGACAACAAGACAAACATAGTTGCTCACTTCTTCGACGATGTTGTCACTCTTTTCGGTGTCCCCAAGCAATTGTCTTTAACCATGGCACACATTTTGAGAATGAAGTCTTCCAAAATTTGGCTTTGCACTTGTGTTTTTCGGACAGCTTTACCACTCCCAACTATCTACTAGATAATGCCCAAATTTAGGCTATCATTAAAGTTCTCAAAACCATGTTGTGACAGACAATCAACAAGAATAAATCTAACTAGCATCACATACTTTTCTCAACCCTGTGGGCCTAAAAGACATCCGCCACAACTACCACTAGGTTCACACTCTTTCATCTCATCCATGACATAGACACAGTTTTTCCCATTGAATGCAAGATTCCAATTCTATAATTGATCATATAACTCCTCCCTGACATCACTAATTTAGAGCAAAGGCTAGTAGCTTTGAAATAAGCGAATGAAGATTGTTATGTCGCATTGCAAAACAATGAGTCCATGAAGAAATGTTTTGAATCCCACTACAACTAACATGTCCACCCTCACACCTTTTGTGATGGAGATATAGTCCTTGTTGTGACGTAGCCAAAGACAAGTTAGGCCTCGAAAAATTGGAACCCTCTAGCATGGCCCCTAATTCGTCAAGCATTGTTTGGCAATGAGGGTGTGTATGCATGATTTCCCCAAAGGTAACCTCCTCAAAGACCCTGTTAATAGGTTGATTTGAAGAGGTTCTACCTGTAAGTTCGTACACACCACCCATTCCATTCGTATATCTATACGCTCTTTTTTTTTTGTTTTACATTTTCCTATATGGTCCTGTTATCACGCAACTTGTAGTCACATAGTTTTAAAAATCGTCCAAACCGGAATCGGAACGGGCCGGTTCACCGGTTCGGAACCAAACCGGGTCAAACCGGTCAGTTAACCGGATTGGGGACCGGTTAGTTACCGAACCGGCCGGTTTGGTACCAAACCGGTCCGGTTCGGTATCTAACCGGTCCAACCGGCCGGTTTGGAGCCTGACCGGTCCGGTTTGGAAAAAGGCCAATTTTTTTTGTTTTTTGGTTATTTTTATTTTATTTTATAAATGTTTCTGAGACTCGTGGAGTGGGCTGATTGAGATACATTTTCCTTGTGTCATTAGCTGGTCAGGGTTACAGGCTTACAGCTTCATCTAGTATGCTCAGCTTGTTCATCTTCTTCAGACCTTATAACTACAACTGGCCATAGATAATCGTCACATATCTTCTCTATTTATGCTCCCATCATATCAGACAG
>LPNX010629295.1:59208-73535 GCA_001517045.1 Pseudotsuga menziesii
AAAAGCATTGCTGTCAATGTTTGATTAGCTGCAAATGCTTCTGTATGAAGAAATTATTTTTCCACGTTGCATCTTATGTGGGCCTGTTTTTCCAATTGATGAGGAATTAGTAATTACATTATTGCTCTTGGCATGTTCTTTCACTTTTGTTGCTCCTACAAAGACAAACATATTTTTCCCCATAATTATGTTCCTTTTTCAAAAACTTTCCTCAAATGTCACCGAAATTGATACATTTATAACTTATTCAAATTCCTCTGTCTAACCCCTTTTGAATCACAACAAATTGAGCTTTCAATCAACAATTATGATAAGTTTAGCACACCTTTTTAAACCCTGATTTGGGCATTGTGAAGTTGGTTTCTCAGTAATGAACAATAGTTCATTTATGGGAAAATATCCAACATGAGAAAATGACAGCAGTAAGTTTGTAATACTAATTAGTAATGACCATGGTATATACATGAGTAGATTTTGGTTAATTTGTCTTCAATGCCTTGGAATCATGGATTATAATCTTGAAAATGTTGTTTTCCTTTAAAATTTAAGTATTTGATGTATTTTTTAGCAAACCGATTCATTAAATTCAAATCGGCCGATTTATGACCGATTCATTACCGATTCCGATTCCGATTCCGAGTCCGATTCCGATTTTTAAAACTATGTAGTCACTGCAAGATGGTATCCTATTCAGGACGTTAGAGGAGATGGACAACCAAATAGGTGAACCTAGAGAATCCTAACCCCTGGATATTATCGGTTGTCACAACAGTTAGGAAACTCTTCACTTTATGCCACTGGTAAACCAAGTGACAAAGGGGGAGACCCTAAGTTAAGACACCCTAAAAAAAATAAGATAGCGAAGCCCAACAGGTGAATAGCTAAATGAAACCCTAGATCTAGGAGAAGTAGCCACTAGGAGAAGGATACTTTGGACTATGACGGTTTAGATGATGGAAATATAATCCAAATTGTTAAGGTTCAATGACTATATAATTATTATATGGATCTAGGATATAAGTGTTAGTTTGAATGATGGTCAAGTCAAGACCCTTGGGGGATTGATGTAGATGAGCCGTAATACCCCAAGATGCAAATAGACAAAGAGTTTAAGGGATTCTAACACTTCAAAGGATTGCTTGGAGATGGATATGACAATATTCAAACTTTCAAGCAAAGAAAAGGGTCACAAAACAAGAAAAATGACAAAGACCCTAGGAGGGCGAACTACCTGAAGATTAGTGCCTTGAACAACGGACAAATGGTGTCCCAAATGATGACGCCCTAGAAAACCCTCTTAGCTTTTGGGGAAAGAACAATAACAAAGAAAAATTTTGCCAAAATTCCCAGAAATGCAACCCCGAGAGAATTTAATAGTTACTACGTTTAGGATTTTAAGACTGACAAATGGATGGTGTCATCAAAATAGAAATCGTACCTTGTGAAACATACCTAGAAATTGTAGATGACTATCGGAATAGTGAGGATTACTCCCACTAAGATCAAATGAAAGCTTAGTCAAAGATCCAGCTCAATCCATAACGCCCAAGTGGACAAGTGTGTCCCTCCTCCTGCCAAGCCAAGGAAACGTCAATCAAATTAGCAAGAAAACTGGGCTACACCAAGCAAGAAATAAAAGAAAAGAGAAATGATTGGTCATAGACAAAACCACTCCCTGTATAAACCAAATTCAAAAGAGAAACAAATAGTGGGTTTCCCCAAATGACGCACCCCTCCCAAACGATTTCTTTGCCTGCAACAAAATATTTATCCACAAAAACAATGCTAGATTCTTCCCAAAGATCTTTCGAAGCAAAGGAAAAGTAGTTTCAATCACAATTGCCGACATCCAATCCACAAGAACACGGGTATTTCTCACAAAAGAATTTTTATATTCCAATAGCCAAGATCCAAAAGTCCCAATGGGATACAATGATGGGATCACCTCTCTTAAATAGGAGGAGAGTGGTGCCCACATTATAACCAACTCAATCCAACAGTTGAGATTATAGCATCGTCAACGATGGAGATCTTTACTTTTACATCACATGGATCAACTCATAAAGGGGGGGCGCACTTTTTCCCAATAACACCTTAGGAAAGGAAAATAAATCATAGTGAATGAATATAACAAAGTGGTACATGATGGGGGTCACCTTAGAGACATAAATCACCCTAGGTTTCCTCTCTAATACATAACATCAAGATATAACATGTCAATACATCAAGAGACAAGGTGAAGGGCGCCACCATGGGGAACGTCCTCCCTAGATGAGCCAATAAAATGAATGTGGTCGTCGTGCTAAGTAATACTAATGAAGAGTGATCCATAGAGCCAATATATATCATAAGAAATAATCCCATGCCATTTCCTAGCCTCCGAGTGACCAAATCGATTTCCTAGAGGTAGCCTTAGTTCATTTTTAATGAATAAAAATATGATAATCATTGTTGGGATATAAATCTGCCAATATCACCATTTCCTTTGCCCGAAAACAAGAACTGAGTATGCCAATGGAATCATAGATGCCAAATCCACTAATGATGTCTAGAAATACACAATGAATCCATCCAAATATGCCTCTCGAAGCTCAAAAGCATGTCCAAATAATAAAATATGGTCATAATAATAATAGACCATAATAATGTTGATCATGACCAATAACCATCAAACTGAGTGTGGATATGGTATACTGGACGTACATAGGTGACTAATAAACAATCTTGAAATGTTGTAGCCAAAACTATTCCAGGACCTATGTTGACTTGGTCAAACTAGGTTTGACCAAGTCAAATAACCAAAATAAAACTTGAACTATAATCTAATCAATCCAATGTGCATAAGGGATGAAAGATAACTTTCCTATTCATATAATTAGCCAACTTAAACAATAGCAACATGATACTCCTGATACTTGGACCCCTTTGTTGGATAGACCCCAACAAAGGGGTCCAAGTGGGGGAAAGGTCTTCAACCTCACAAGTCAAAGTTCAAGTCAAGGATCAGAATCAAATATGAAAGAAGCAGATGGACAGAGAAAGTGAAAGGTGGTGCCAAAATAGCAAGGCAAGACTAAATCTGCATAAGATAGAAAATACTAGCGAGCATATAAAAAGGCCTTTTAGCATTCAAGATCACATATCCACTCATTATGACAAGTCCATAACCACAATGCAATACTAAATCACCAATATCAGTTACCATGTTAAGTTAGAGTTAATAAGTTGAGCAAGACAGTTTAATAGTACCCCAATACACATAAATATGCCGGTCAAACCATATATCCACGTAGCCACTAGAAGGATACTTTGGACTATGAGGGTTTAGATAGTGGAAATATAGTCCAAATTGTTAAGGTTTAGTGACTATAAATTATTATATGCATAAAGGATATAAGTGTTAGTTTGAATGATGGTCAAGTCAAGACCCTGGGGGATTGATGTAGATGAGCCGTAAATACCCCAAGATGCAAGATAGACAAAGAGTTTAAGGGATTCTAACACTTCAAAGGATTGCTTGGAGATGGATATGACAATATTCAAACATTCAAGCAAAGAAAAGGGTCACAAAAAAGGAAATATGACAAAAACCCAAGGAGGGTGAACTATTTGAAGATTAGTGCCTTGAATACAGGGCAAATGGTGTCCCAAATGATGACACCCTAGAAAACCCTCTTAGCTTTTGGCGAAAGAAAGATAACCCATAAAAGTTTTGCCAAAATTCCCAAAAATGCAACCCCGAGAGAATTTAAAAGTTACTGTATTTAGGGTTTTAAGAAGGACAAATGGATGAAGTAACAGAAATAGAAATCGTACATTGTGAGACGTACCTGGAAATTGTAGATGAATCTCGGAATAGTGAGGATTACTCCCTCTAAGACCAAATGAAAGCTTTGTCAAAGATCCAGCTCAATCCAAAACGCCCAATTGGACAAGTGCGCCCCTCCTCTTGCCAAGCCAAGGAAATGTCAATCAGATTAGCAAGAAAAATGGGCTACACCAAGCAAGAAATAAAAGATTTGAGAAATGATTGATCATAGACAAAACCACTCCCTGTATAAACCAAATTCAAAAGTGAATCAAACTGTGGGTTTGCCCAAATGATGCGACCCTCCCAAACAATTTCTCTGCCTGCAGAAAAATATTTATCCACAAAAAAAATGCTAAATTTTTCCCAAAGATCTTTCAGTGCAAAGGAAATGTAGTTTCAATCACAATTGCCAACATTCAATCCACAAGAACACAGGTATTTCTCGCAAAAGATTTTTTTCTATTCCAATAACCAAGAGCCAAAAAGTCCCAATGGGATACAATGATGGGATCACCTCTCTTAAATAGGAGGACAGTGGTGTCACATTCTAACAAACTCAATCCGACGGTTGATATTATAACATCATCAACTGTGCATTGTCGCCTTTCACACACTTAGGGGTTAAGCGCAGCAGAAATCTTCAAGTTGCTAGGTGTGTCCTTGGGGGCAAGTCTCGAGTCAAGTATTATCACTTGATCTTGACTCCTCTGTTTAGGCAAAACTCCTAACGAAGCCAAGGGGGGTGGTCCCTAAGAAAGAGTTAACTAAGGCTCTTATGTTTTAGTCGTTAATGATGGAAATTTTTTAGGAGTTTTTGGAGTAAAATACTGAAACAAGATTGTTTGCAAATTTAAATAAATATTTCACCAGCATAACATCAACACCTAAGCAAAATTGAAATATAGTGAATTAGATCAGTGCCAATGGAGCCAAAGTAAAGAAATAATGCTGTTGAAAATGAAATGTTTTGCAATGTGTCTTGAACAGTTTTAATTATTAAAATATGAATTGAGTTATGGGAAGGGGATTCTCAATATTCTTAAAGTACAGAGAATATGTCCGAAAGATGCCGAAAGTGGTTCCTCACTCAGAAATGTGGGCTGAATCGGAGTCTCTGAGAGGTCTCCAACACTACACCAACAAGGGTGTATCCTGACGATATCTCGAGGTCGTTATTTAGTGGTTCCCGCTTCCTTGGAAGAATTTGCCCACGATTGTCAAATATCATACGTCGGATCTTCGTAATGTTTTTTGGAAAGTTGATTTTATTAATGGATTATTAGATTAATGTGTGGAATTTTGAAAGTGTCACAAATCGCTTTTGATTTCCCAACGACTTGGCAAAGCCCGCAGAGGTAAAGAGCATACACGAAGTTTATGACAAAATGTTTGTTCCAATTTGATAAAGCAAATATGTTTGTAAAGCAATGACAAATTAAGACCGCAAATTATGTGTCACTTTCTGATCATCCACCAATAATCAGCAAAAATCCTTTGGTTGGTGGTGAGAGCATACTTCATGGCAACGAGTCAGGTATGAAATTATTACTTATTTAAAGATGAAATCAAAGAAAAACAACTAACCTATACAGCCTTTCTAGAAGGCGGAGTGTGTGCATGTGTTGATTAGTAAAAAGGAAACCATAAAGGAGACTGCGAATCCCCCCAGGGGGGATGGAGTGTGGGTGTTGTGTAGTCCACTTGCTTTCTTTATTAATAAACTTTACAATATGATGAAAATATGAATTAAATATGCGCTTTAATCCTTGAAAAAAGATCGAAAGGCTTACAATACTACCGAGAGAGAAAAGGAAAGAAGAAAAGGGATGAAGGATGGAGTTTTTGGTGTCCCGAGTGACCCAAAACTTGAATTTTGAGCTTTCTTAAAACCTACTAAACACAGTGAGTGAAATATATTAGAATTTAGAATGTTACAAATCAGTCAAAACAAAACAAATAATTTACACTACTCAAAATACTCGAAAATGTGAATTTTTTATTGAAAAAAGGCACTTTGAGAGGCTAATTTGGATCTAGTTTGAAGTGAAATTTTACAAGGAACCTAGATCTGATATATATGCATAATTAAAATCAGATTTCAGATATAAGATTGATGTATCTCATTTTATTAAGCATAGAGAAACAGTAACCAAGAAAAGAGATTGAATTTTTTAGAGAAGAGAGAAATCCTCAAGCCCGTGCTTGAAAGAAATGAAGGAGAGAGGGATCTGCAAAACAAAAGATATAGCACAGCAAAATTGATGTTGTAGAAAAGAAGTGGATTCAACCGAGCTCCAATCCCCTTCTACCTAAGATGAACCTGCAAAATCTAGACAATTTTTCATACAAACAAGGTTAAATCCAGTCAATCTCATCAATCAAAAAAGCAAGAGAACATAAGTATAACCAACTACACTCTGTTGCTCTCACAATATTCTGATAATAAAATCAAAATAAGTAAATTGACAGCAGCAAATACTTATTCAAAATAAGCAGGATCTAAACACATTATTTGATAAAAAAAAGAGCATGAGATTCAGCCGATTTCACCTAAAATTAACCAAGATACAAACTCACAATGCAATGCCACAGATTAGCCTCCAAATCCTTCAATCTTATTAATCAAATATGCAATAACAACAATAAAATGAGCAGAGGTTCAATACATCCTCACAAATGAGGAGCAAGACCTTGCTTTTATAGGGAAAATTAGAGCAAATCCCAAGGGAGGAGAATTTGTCAAGTGTTGGAGCTTTTTGAAAAGATTGGGGGCTAACTAGAGTAAACTAAAGGTGGTAGGTGACACCTCTCATAAGGTAGGTCAGCCCCGCCTCTTTCTGTGACATACAAGAAGAGGTGAGATCTGTCATGGATAAATATGCCCCTCTAAGGAGAAATTCGCCCCCTCATGAATTTGATTGGAATCGACTTGATTTGATATTGATTTGGTCTCCAATTAGCCCCAACATCATCCTTAGTTAACTTGGAACATGTCTGGGACAAGTTTCCACTGATTTAGGGATGTGTTTTTTCTCCAAATTTTCCTTTTTTCTAATTTTTTATTCAATTTTTGCCTTTTTCAGAAAGAATTTCACTTAAGTGATAAATAATCACTTAAAACTTAGAAAAAGTGGGTTTTGGAGTATAGTGGATGCTCTGAGTTTGAAAACGAGCAACCCCATGGCAAATTTGCCTCCCTATCGATGATTTTATTAAAAATCTAAAAATTAAAAAATCCTAGGAAAGAATTAGCATGTCCACAAAACTTTAAGAATATGACTAACATGGTATAATACATAGACCCTAGGCTTTAATAACCCTCCCAAGGCATAATCACCAACTTCACCATCCTGGTTTTGGAGGATTTTGAGTGAAAAACTCGAAAATTATGTAGCTTAAATAAACGCCATATAACTAACAAGGGAAAAAACACTCAAGGATGATACTGATAAAAATACTGATAATCATTTTTTAATGAATAAAAATACTGATAACATTGTTGGGACATAAATCTGCCAATTTGATCATTTCCTTTGCCTGAAAACAAGAACTGAGTATGTCATTGGAATCAAAGATGCCAAATCCACTAATGATGACCAAAAATACACCATGGATCCCATCTGGATATGCCTCTGGAAGCTCAAAACCATGTCCAAATAATAAAATATGGTCATAATAATAATAATAAACCATAATAATGATGATCATGACCAATAACCATCAAACTGAGTATGGATATGGTATACTGGATGCATATGGGTGACAAATAATCAATTTCAAACTATTGTAGCCAAATCTGCTCAGGGACCTATGTTGACCTAGTCAAACTAGGTTTGACCAAGTCAAAATAACCAAAATAAAGCCTAAACTGTAATCTGATCAATCCAATGTGCATAAGGGATGACAGATAACATTCTTATTGATATTGTTAGCCAACTTAAACAATAGCAACATGATATTGGTAATAAATCAATCGAATCCATACAAAATAAGACTTGCAATTAGAGAAGACAAGTGATATCTCATGAAGTCCTTTATACATGCTCACTTACAAACTTAGCCAAATTGCTATGAATGGGTGAGGTGGATAAAGCAAGGCTAGGATAAGGGGAAATGACTTGATGACCTCCACATAGTGATCTTCCAGACTAGTAGAGGAACAGGGATCCACTTGTACGTATGAAGGATAGAGGACAATTGGGAATGGGGGTGTCTCACATATGGGTAGAGTGCTTATAAGGCTTCCAATAGACTCTAACAAAGTTTCCTTCGACTCACATCCGAACTTGACTCAAGCTCCGTGAGGATCTTTTTTAGGACCCTTTCCTTAAGTACACAAGAAACTGTAGTATAAGATATCCTAGGGGACATTCAAAAATAGTTTTCCCTTACTCCATCTCACATCAAAACATGTGGGCACCGTGAGGATTTTATCATTAAAAAAACATGGCTTGCAATCTTTAGATTTAGCATTCACTCAACCACTTCTTTTAACTAGCCTTTACTTTCATTTGTAGCCTTCTTACAATTTTACATGCACTTAAAAGCACAACTATTTGCAGCTTTCATCAAGGGCATTTGCATTTCATTTCAAAAATCCGTTGGGCTTGCATTTCCTATAGATTGAACATTTCATATTGATGTTTGTAATGATTGAAGGGATAACTTGCTTCGAGGACTAAGAGAAACAATCCGGTGACACAGGCACACATCCATTCCATAAGGCATCATACAAGCATAAGGGAAGGAACCAGGCCACACACTCCAAAGCCAAAGACATAGTACAACATGGTGTCTATTCAACAAAGGGTCCAAGTGAGAGAAAGTTCTTCAATCTCACAAGTCAAAGTTCAGGTCAAGGATTGGAATCAAATATGAAAGAAGCGGATGGACGGATTAAGTGAAAGGTGGTGTCAAAATAGCAAGGCAAGACTAAACATGCATAAGGTAAACAATACTAATGAGCATATAAAAAGGTCTTTTAGCATTCAAGATCACATATCCACTCATTATGACAAGTCCATAACAATAATGCAATACTAAATCATTAATATCAATTACCATGTTAAGTTGGAGCTAATAAGATGAGTAAGACAATTTAATAGTACCCCCATACACATAAATATACCTATCAAACCATATATCCATGTCTCCAACTCCAACTTATAGGCAAAGGAAGATACCAGCTACCTGCTTTGTCAAATGAACCAAAGCTACAACAAGTACATCTCAAAGGACCCCCTAAGGCTAAGTCATGGCATGGGAAACTACTACTGCTCAAAATGGCTCTCTCTAATTGTACCACGTGTGCTCGAGATGCCTGTGACTAGCACTAACTGGAATAAAAATATAGTCTATTGTAGCCTGGAATAAAAATATAGTCTATAGTCAATTTATATGATAACAGGTCCCCTTGTTAGATATGGTTTTCACACCTTATGGTTGGCTTTCTCATCTTGTTCAGATGGTTCCACAACTTACTTGTCACTTCAACTTTGTCAATGGTGCAATCCATCGGACTCAAAGTCTCGCCTCAATAGGATGGGCAATTTTCTCACCCTCACAAACACTTGTCCATTCAAGCAACATTTGTTTGGGCCCTACAACCAACAATCAATCCAAGTACAATGTTGTGATCAGATTACTTGCTAACACAATCTAACTACATATCCACCATCTCAGTGTCCACCTTGAATCCCATCTCCTTGTCGTGCAATTCAATAACATCTACAACCTTCATGATCCATGTTTTTACAAAAAAGACAAATTAGGGTTCTGTCACAAAATTTTGATACCATTACATTCATTTATGTTCCTAGAAGTGACAATCACTTTGTAGAATAGCAAATCAAGTTCTGGATTGACATTTATCACATTAATTCTTTAAAAAGTCAAAAAATAAATGCACGTTGCATGTACATATATATTATTATATGATCCATATACACTTTTTAGGCGCCCACAAACCATGCTACTAGTATGTGAGTTCACAAACCTTGTTTTCTAAACCATTTGCACCATTGGATTTGATTCATGAGTACTTTCACGCCATAGTATTTGTTTCATTTTGTTTAGGTGTTTCATCTAGAAGACATGTTTCCCCAACATTTCCATTTAGGCCCACTACCACCTCATTCAAATATACTTCTTGAAACTAGCAATTAGATTTTATATCCCCTCTACCTATATTGCATTTTCCTTGTTTGAACCCCCTTGCATATGCATTCAAGTTCCCTTCCACCCCAACAAGTAGCCTCACCCATTCAAGTTGCCTCCAACTATTGTTGAGTAGTAGTACTCCACCTCCATGGGTTGCCTCAGTTTAGTACCATGTTGCAACTTGGCACTCATGCCATGTCTCCCCTCTTTAGGAATGGAAGTCCGCATGATCAACATCACAGAGAAAGCCTCATAGTTCACTCCTATCATTGTGTTTCCCTATTCTCCCCAAACTCCCAAATAATTCATATTTTGTATGGTTTCTTATGCTAATGCTTAGTCACATTCCACTAGCCTCTTGTCTCATCCATGACTTGTAGACCATCTACATTTTTCACCATCATTCATTATCCCATCACATTGACCTACCCCTAGAGCCCCTACCCCCGGTTGATTCCATCTATCATTATTCTCTCCACACATGCAGGTTAGAACTACTTGGTCACGTTTTTGGTCACCCATCTCCTTGTTTGTAATGTATCCAGATTATTGTATGCTTATTAAAATAAAAATAAAAAACATCTCCACCAAATAAATAAAAGTAAAACAAAAATGGGAGAAGTATCAATGCTTAGTTTGTTTCATTTTCTACAATTATCTCTTTTTCATGCCAGCAATCCTTGTCGCTCTTGATCGAAGCACTCGTACTGAATCACTCATGTCTACACAAAGTATGTTGGTCCATTACATACTACTCATCCCATCCAGTCGACTTCATCAATGGGGTTCCTAAGATTTGCATCTACAATATGTTGGCCAGTCATCCTCATCCATGAATCTCCTCATGCCCTTACACTTTCCCTCATCCACATGGACTCCAAACTCTAGTACATCTTCTAGATAAGGCATCATTTAAATCTTTACAACTTGACACCTGGTCGAGTTCAATCAGTTTGGTTTATTGTCAATTCCAATCTTAGCTATCATTTATGCTCCATTCAAGGGAAGTCTCCAGTTCTTATTCATTGGCCAACTCATCCGCATTTGTCAAAGCACCAGTCCATTACATTGGTTACTTGGTGATTCTTCTACCATGTGTTGGCTTCTAGGGATTCCTAAATCCCTTTCTCCAACAAACTTCTGTCGGCATCAACTAGTTTATTCTATGGGGTAGGCTTAGATGCACTTCATCCCTTGGTCACCATTATCATCATTGATGGCTAGACTCAAATCGGGCAAAGAGAGTCATCATTGCTCTCTAACTTGATCATTCCTCCTATGCTCGATGTCCACTCATTATCGCATTGTGAAGATCCGTACACATTGGTGGTTGTAGTGTTCCAAATTCAATCGAAGACCCTCGGACATGTATGGCTCTTGTTCAGTGTTGTTTCAGGCCTTCAAGCAAGATAGGCCCTTCAGGTGACTCCCTACAAATTACAGTTCCACCTCCTTGTAGACACTCTTTTGTTGTAGTTCTCTGTCCCCCCAGACGCCATTGTTACATAACAGGATCATCAGTTAACAACACTCTGTTCCTTTAACTTAAGCTATCTTTGTACATACAGAAAGTGGCGTTCAGATCTGGCCCCCAGTGCCCATTTCTCCTATTATACCTTACTTTGACATTTTTCACGAGCATGGGAAAGTCTGCATTGTTTATTAAAGAGATTATATACATATGTACTGTTATCCAACTTTTTTGTACCATAAGTTGGGTTACCTGAGGAGCTGCCGGTTGATAGACTTGTTCAAAGTCTGATTCTAGTGTATCAGTTGATCCGTCTGCTTGTTTAGCCAATATTGGCTAGTCACTTTTTTATTTGAATAATTTTGACCATGGCCCCACGGGGTTTGTAATAAAAATGTGCTAGTAGGATATTTTTGAGTGGTTCGGTCTCCTGAGACGTAGAATCTCAAATAGGGTATTCCAGGTTTTTTTTCCCCTGACAATTATGCTTTGCCTTCAGCCGAGTATAATTGATGAGGTTTTCTCCCGCTTCCTCCAAAGCTGGAATGCCCGATATTGAATTCTGTGCCTTGGGGGGTTATTAGAGCCCAACTGAGTGTTATAAGCCTACTAGACATTATTTAGATAGATCATGGTCATGTCCTAAGTCATCTGGACACATAAAAAAATTTCGAAAAAATCTTTTTTGAACAGTGGAAAAATATTTTTTAATTTTTAATTACTTTTCCTAAGTTTTTTGGGTTAATTTTTCCATAAATTAAATGGAAAAAACCCGTTCGTGATCTGGACTCAGAATTCAGTGATTGAAGGCTATAACCTTAAGCCAAAAATCATTCTTGATCAGCCAGCCAGTCAGAACCAACTTTCAGATCAGCAATCGGACACATAATGCCTTTTTCTCAAAAACGTCAGTTTTGAGTAAAAAATGATTTTTAGTAAAAAAATGATTTTTATTAAAAAAAAATGATTATTTTGGAGAAAACTAAAACTCTCCAAATTAATCCAAATTTAATAAAATAAAAGGCTAAATGACATCTCATGGAACACTTATGATGATTGGAGTTATCATAACTCATCTTCAGCCATCATTCAGAGAGCAATTAATTTATTATCAGTTATTAGACATGTCATCTCCTGCTAAATATGAGATGGAGAGCTCTCATTGGTCTGGTGATTTGATCGAGGTAAATACTGAAGCTTACACCATCAGTGGGCTTCCCAAACCTAGCTCAAGCTCGTGTCAGACCTAAAGGATGAGCTTACCTACATCCAGACTCACACATGTGGCCTCATCCTTGGCTTGTTTTCAGTGCACAGGTTTGGAGTGGGGGCGCCTTGCCTGGGTGGAGGCCTCCCCTCACTCCCAGTTCTCCAGTTTAGGTCTGGGCTCTTTGTTAGGTGGCTAAGCTGGTTAGGGTTGGTTTTTTGGTTTTAGGGTTTTAGCACTCTCTCATTTGTTAAAAAGAGGCTCTTTCAGCTCTATTTGGAGGGACTTTTGTAGCAGAGTTACTCTGAGAAATTGTATCAAGCATTTGCTTTAATTTTTTGATAAAGATCAGACTTTGGAGGTCCATGAGCTCTTGGATGTGGTAGTTTTTTGCAATTGGTTGAGGTGATATTGTCTCTAACCCCTATTTTCTTTAATGCTTATGTGAGATTAAATTGTTTATTTGTTAGCTCAAGAGGGCCATTGTTGGCACAGTAGAACAATCATTTGTAGTTCAACTTGATTGTTTAGGCGAAGTAGATTAGTATTTTGATGGACATGAGTAATCAGTATATACGTAATGTTGATCATGATTCAATTTTCTTAGCATACTAGCATGTATTTTGATCTCACGTTTTGTGTTGAGTTGTAGTGTGTTTTCAGGCTTCACAGGTTGAAGAAGGGCGTGAGCTCAGTTGCTTCTATCCCAGGCTTCAAGCAACCTTTTTAATCTAACACTTTCATTGCAGGCCCTACAAAGATCTTCTTCTTCAAAATACAAAAAAGAAAGCTGGGAGTCTAGCTCTCTCTCTTGGGTTCCATCCATAATTTCAAATTCTTTTGGTTACCGGTTACTTAGGAAGCCCTAGTTTACTTCTTTCCATCCTTTGGCTTCCCTTTCTTTGCCTTGTTTGGCTCGCCTTTCCTCCTTCCTCTTCGCTGCCCTCTTTTTCCTCCTTGTGGACAGCCCTCTTTTGACTGTTCGCTGCCCCTCGTTTTACCTAGTTTTCACCCCTTTTTTCATGCTTTGGACAGCTTTCTTTTTCCTCCTTGTGGACAGCCCTCTTTTGACTGTTCGCTGCCCTTTTTTTTTACTGTTTTACAGCCCCCTTTTCTCCATTTTGGACAGCCCTAGCATGCCCTAGTTTTCCTTCCTTTTTGCCCCTTTTTTGTCCTAGTTTTTTGGCCCTCTTCAACCTTGTTTGTGGCCTTTTTGTCCACTTTTTGTTCGCTGTCCTATTTTTCATTTTTTATGACAGTCATTTGTTTTCTCTTTCGCTGTCCCATTTTCTTAAATTTTTGTCTTCCTTTAGCTTCATAGTTAGCTGCCCCTTTTTTCCCCTTCTTTGGTTTTGATCCTCCTTTTGTTTTCTTGCCTTCTTTCCCTCATCTTCCTTTGTTTCAGCCCTCTTTTCGCTTTGCTCTTTCTCTCTCTTTCAAACTTCCTCTTCCCTTTTTTTTTTGAAACGTTTTGAGAAAAGTTAAAAGTAAAAGTAAAAGTACTCTCCTTCTTTACACAAGTCCTAATATTAAGTAGAGTGATTTTGCTTTCATTTGAAAAGTCCTTTCAAGGATTAAACTCCTTAAGGCACTTTGTATAAAGTTTAATAAAAAATATTGTGTTTGAGTGGGGTTTTTAAGTCCCCACTCTCATCCTCCCCCATTTGGGGAGGCTTGTG
>LPNX010629295.1:73997-104553 GCA_001517045.1 Pseudotsuga menziesii
CGTTGTTCAATAAATACCGAGGCATGTGAGCAAATTCCAAGTGTGGGCGCCGGACTACCTAATCTGGGCACTGGTAGTTAAGTTATTGAACACTTACCTTTGACCCCAGACAGGTCCGTCATGTCTTCGAACGGAGCCACTGAAGGTATTACCGGTTAGGACATCCAGCCACCATAAGTGAAGATCACAAACAAAAAACTCTTAAAACTTACCAAGAGCACTTGAAAAACCTAACATTCACTGGCATCTTTTTGGGATTCACATGTTTACACTCAAAGCATCTCTGATAAGTTGACTCCATAGGCACTGGTCCCATCTTTTAGCATTGTTGATAATCTGGGCCATTTGTCCATCGAATGTTTGATTATAAATCATATCTGTGAATGCTTTATCTATTTCGTGAAGCTCTCAAATATTTGTCTATATTTAAATTCCGGTGATAGCAACGTGGATTGCTTTGTCTTGTGTTAAAATCATCACATTAATCATCTTAAATCACAATAACTCCTAAACAACACACATCCGCATCTGAAACATCTAAAAATTAACTTAAACATTGAGCCATAGAAAACTCTTTGTTAGGGACCACCCCCCTTGGCTTCGTTAGGAGTTAGCCTAAACGGAGGAGCTAGGAGTAGGTGACAGTACCTAGCTCTGTGCTTGCCCCCAAGGTCACACCTCTCCCACTTTCTCAAGTGAGGAGACAGCTTTCGGAAGATTTCTGCTGCTGGTGTGCAATCGGCGGACAACATGTACCACCTTTTCCATGTTTGCTTGTAGGCGGTCTTCATTGCTTCTTCTGGGGGGTGACCTCCCTCCTTGGTCTGCTCTATCTCGCTCTATCTTTTGCTACAAAACAAGCATTTGGGAAAGAAAAACATGAAGACTTTTGACTATACGAGATGCTCCCAAACTCACACATTAGGGGGCAACTATTATGACTTCAATTTCCCTCACCTGCAACATTCAGGTGACCATACTGGAAGACAACACTAATTCACAATAACTTACATAATGCAGCACATCATATTACCTTATGGCAATTTGGCACCCTACTAAGGTCAAACCTTCAAGTGATTGCTTCTTTGATCACACAGGTGTTCGTCCATTTGTTGCACAAGTCATGCGGAAAACCCTTCATGGTCAATGCAACTCCTATAAAAGTGGAATTTGGCTACTTCTGTAGTGCATTTATGAAAACGGACCTGTTTGTATAGTGCTTGTGTGACGTACAAGACTGGTTAAAGCTCCCATCTCATGAATACTTTGTCGTTTGACCTCCCAAGAGGTCTTATCAAGCACATGGGACCCCACTGATGAATGAGGGACATTCACATTGGAGCTGGTTCACCTATAAAAAAAGCCATGTGGCTGTATTGTAACTTGTAAGAAAGAAATCAAATGCGAGGATATGCTGGAGGAATGAACTTGGAGACCATACCTCTTACTCTCTCAATTCTTCATCCCTTGCCTTCAGGATTGCTTGTTAGCTTTCTATCAAAAACACAGGGTTTCCACATCCACCAGAGTTAGATAGAGCATTCAAAAAAGGAAAAGGACCCTCCCATGGAGAGCTTCGGAGCCCATTTGCTGCCATCTACCCTCATTAAGGTGACATTTCATGTTTTTTGCCTTTCCATTGGACAATAATATGAGTATTGATTCTTTCCCCCATTGCAATTTTAATAGTGCTCTTGTTATTAAATCCATAGTTTGATAATACTTATGCTTTCTTCTTGCTTAATAGTTATTGTATTACTCTTGTGCTTATCCCACAAACTCACACTTGTCTTCTGTTAGCTCAGCAACCAGCTAATAAAGGGATTTTCACTCACCATTACAACAAAACCCACAATAAATAGGGGCTGACCCATGGGTGGCAAGTTATCTGAAAATCTGATTTCACGAGAGAGGTAATTTTACTTGGCCCAGGCAGCTTATTCAAAATTCACATATATATGGCAGCAAGGCTGGAAAAATGCAGATTTGCTGGATCTAGAAGGAATGGAAGGGAGAGCAGAGTGAGGCATATATAGAAAAACTTGAGATAAGTCATGTTAGAATCAGAGATGAAGATGATAAACTATAAAGTTCCAAGAATCCAGCATTGGGATTCTACACTGCCAGGTTGGAACATAAAGCAACGTTTCTAAATGAAAACCAAGGAGATGATCCAGGATAGTGGAAGTACTTGTGGAAGATAAGGGGACCTTTGAAGATGTTTGTGTGATTAGCCATTACGAATAAAGCCCTAACATGGGAAATCCTCCAAAAAAAATAACAGACATGGCCCTAGCAGATGCAGTCTGTGCAAAATGCAGATAGAAAATATGAACCACCTTCTAAATTCTTGTACATATTCTCGCAAGATTTGGGCTTAGATGGATTTTATGGCTGGGGTTAAAGGTAGTACTCAGTGAGGGGAGACTGTTGCAGAAAGTTTCAAAAACTGGTAACAGAAAAAGGAGTTAAAAGAGTATAAAACACTTCAACTTATAGTTGCTTGGAGCATATGGCTAGCTAGAAATGCAGATATCTTTGAGGACAGATATATGTGCATCTTATACCAGCATAAATCCATCTTAAACCTAGATCTACCAAGCACTGGGAGGATATATCTGTAAATATTTTTTATCTTAAATTTTTTACATGTTCACAGATATTTGCACCTCAAGAATTTTGATCCCTTTGGTGCTTGGTAAATCCGTGTTTAAAATGGATCTATGTTAGTTTTAAATTTTTTATTTTGTAACCCTACATGGATTTTTTAACTACTTTTCATTTGGTTCTAATTTTTTTTTATGAACCGACATGAATTTTTTTATTACTTTTAAGTTTTTATTTTTTGTAGTGTAACGTTACGTTATCTTACGTGACAGCATCTCGGCCATACTGGGCTGTAGAGCACCTCGCTACTCCCGGTGCAATAAGAACAGTTTTTAGAAGTTTTAAAGGCACTTCATGAACCAATTCATGAATCAATTAACAAACTATAATAATGGGGGTACTTTGATGGTGCCAGTCAAGGCACTCCAGTTTTGTGTGGGGCAGAAGGTATCATTTTTCCATTGTGAAATACACTTCATAAAATTCAAAGCAGAGTTGGGAGGAATTTCAAACAATTATGCAGAACTGTTGGCATCGAGGTTACTAATGAAATTAGCTGCAGGGAAAGGTGTGACAAGGTTCCAGTTGTTTGGAGACTCCTCCGTAGTTATTAATTAAATGAATGGAAGATTCAATATGGGCAATCTGGTCCTGAGCCTTATCTTTGAGCGAGTGGAAAGAATGATGGCAGTATTTAATACCATCTCTTTTTTTCATGTCTACAGGGAGCTTAACATAAAGGCAGATCACTCTCCAAAGAAGGTATTCAGCTAGCTGCAAACAATTGGGTCATTTCCACATGCAAGAACGGATCAGTATTGAATGAAAGCATTCTTCTAGTGCATGAACCCTGAATCTGGCTTTCCAGCAGTTTAGTTTCATTCTCTCTTCTTGAATCCACAGCTTTTCAGACTTTGAAGGAGGACTTTGATATAGTTTTCATAACTTAATACTGTCCATATTCTGTTCAAAGAGATTGTATAAGATATAATAGCTGCTGAATAGGTTCTTTTTGCTTGTCATGAAGGTATATTCTGTTCAAAGAGATTGTATAAGATATAATAGTTTCTGGATAGGTTCTTTCTGCTTGTCATGAAGGCATCTGTTTGATCTCCAAAATTGTAAAGGATCATTAAAATCCAGATAGAGATAAGTGTCTTTCTTGAACAGTTATTGTTTCTTTTGAAGGAATTTTCTCGTGAACTGGTATAGGGTATCATGAAGAGTGCTTGTAAGACTCATTTTAATGATGGTAAAAGAGATCTGCAGGGTCTACTTGAATGTATAAGCACCTGCACAATGTAATTTCTTTTCAACTCAAGTAGAAATTATGATTTTTCTCAGTTCAAAAAAAAGGAACGGTGGAGAGAAAAGAGCTATTAAGCATTCAACAGTTTGAGTTGTGATTGCGTTGTTCCTCTTTAAGACATGGATATCATTTCCCTATCTGGCTCAAAATGATGTCAAATGCTAAAGCTCCCATACTTGAAGTTCATACATTATAACATTTCACATTTATGAAGTCAACAGCTTTTTCAGAGCAAGATGCTTCATTGGTCTGTACCAAAACCAAAAGACCAGCAAATGCTGCCCCCTTCAGAGAAAACATAAATAAGAAGCACTAATATTCTAGCAGAATGAAATTATATTAATGTCAACAAATAACTAAAACAGTAAGTTGGCTCTTGAGTTTGAAGCCAATCAAAACTGACATAGATGGTAGTATGGAGAGAGGAAAGCATGATTTGTATTCAAAGAAAAATTCATGTATAGCATCCCTGAAAACAAGAGCTCTTTATGAATAAGTTCACACTCCATATGTCAATTGGGTCTAGCCCGTGTGATTGTGGGAAGGAGTGTTTAAACTTTAGCCTCCCCACCCAGGTTCTATTCCCGTAAGTAACATGTTGAGCTCATAATGAGTATATTGTGGTAATGGCTTCGAGCCCTATTGTTGACTTCGCCTTGTGCCCTGAAGAATCTAGGGCTTACCCTGGGTACCATCCTCGAAATGAAGGGAAATGCCCAGGGTTTTGTCTTGGGATAATTTACCTGAGAAAAAAAATTTTAAAAGTCCACACTCTATAGAACAAGCACGAGGGTGATTACAAAACAAATGAATAGCGATTCACCCCAAAAATAAAGATGAAAACCAGTCAGCACTCAATTATAAGCTCAGTTCAACCTAATTATGGTACTTGATATCTCTCACAGCTTTCCCTCGGACAGAAGCAACAATAAGGCATGTTGGCAAGTATCATAATACCATCGGTCAACCAGAATACACAAATATCAATCGTCCAAGAGTGAGTAAATGGCACTCTGGTTTAAAATCTTTGGCCCAATGCTCAAAGCAGAATGGCCACTGTTTCAGAGGTAACACTCAGATCCGAGCATGATCTCATTTTGAAAAAATATACAATAGCATGTCGTGTCCTTGCCTAACAGTATTCTATCATTTCCATTATATTTTGCTACGGTACCACTCTTTGAGTGGTAGAGGTAGAAAAAAACAGACCATTACAGACAACCAGACCACCTTCCACAACACCACATAATTAAACTAAGTTGACAAATCAACAAATAATAAGCTACAGTATGTAATGATTAAAACCTTAAAAATTGGCTTCCAGAACTCGGTGCTTAGATAATACTAGCATTTTTAATCATGTGTGTAATAGCAACAAATAATAAGCTACACTATGTAATGATTAAGACCTTAAGAATTGGCTTCCAGACCTCGGTGCTTAGATAATACTAGCATTTTTAATCATGTTTGTATTAGCAATCCACACCCTCACAGGCTCACACACATAAACCTGAAAAATTGGCTCCCAAAACACAGTGATTAAATACTAGTAGGCTAGTAGCATTTTTAACAAGTGAATATTTGCAATCCACACTCACATATAGTTCATATGGCGACTACTTCTCCCACTGTTAATATAAGTTTTATATTTAATCAGGGACATGATAATAAAAAAACAAACAATAGCCACCATACCATCACAACGACAAAGCGATCTGTAGTTGGCTCTGGTCCAATGTGAGCTCCTGCACCAATCAACAGAAGGTAACAAATACATGTTACTTAAATCTATCCTAGTTTTAACACCAAATCCAACGATCAAACAAATTACTAAGGCCAGTTAGAAGTTCAACATTTTACCCGGATAACTTGTTCTTAGTAAGTGTTTGATGAATGTTGTCTTTCCAGTAGAATATTGGCCTAAAAGCATAACCATGGGCTTCGCATCAAAGTCACTGTTGGTCTGTAATGCCAAAATTAACCAAGAGCAAGGGTTGTTAATGCCCTGCTCTATAATTTATTGAAAGGGATTGGACATTCCTCTTCCAAGGGCAAAATAATATAAATTCTCCAATTTCATGCTAATTTTAAAATATTAAGAAAAATAACAATCATGAATGGCAAGTGAAGCAAGAAATTATCTTCTTGCATAAGCTTCATAATAAACTTTGCATCAAAGGGACATCAAATAACATTGCATGTTAGTTTAATAGAATCTTGAAATGCCAAAACAGCAGATTTCTGATCTCATGTATGTTATTCACAATTCACATAATAGAATATCCAGTTTAGATCACCATATATCAATATTCAAAGCACCAATATGTACCAGTATGGGTGAGGAAAAATCATTGAATCGGTAAGTAACTTCCAATGGCTTCAGCTTCTCTATATATAGTCTCTTCAAACCATCGATTATTGATGTCACCGAGTTCGATGAAACCTGAATTTGTATATCATGAGAAGTTAGAAATGAAAAAGAAAACAATGTAAACCCACACTAATGAAAGAAAAATGATTTACCATGCAAAAAGCCAATTTAGAACTACAACTAATGAACTGAAACCTGCCCATCCATTTTTCTAGATAATTTAACAATTTAACTTCAGACTAGAAAACTGTTTGGGAAGCACACATATCGTTCAATTGCAGTAGCAGTATGCAGATTTACAAAATACATGTTTCATTTTTGTATGCATAAGCGGACAAGATAATGTTGCTAGTAAAAAGCACCATCATAATGATTTTTCAAATTTATGATATCAGATAAATATTTGAAATTGGCTCGAATACAGTGTTGAAAAGAAGTACCAAGATCAAATAATACCCTCAATTGTATGATGGAGAGGGTCCAACCTGGAAAAATCTACCTCCAAACAGATATTGAAATATTTAAAATTAAAGGGACTTATTTCCATGCATATGATTGCAAATCAGACCAACCCTCTTTTCACAGCACACTACAACATCAAATTAAATAAAAAAGAATGACATAAGAGCTACATTAGAACCTAAGAAACATGACACGTCCCTCAGGGCCTGCATGTCTGTATTCCACATGTCGAACACGTGACATGCTAAGACAAGTGTTGGACACGAGTTTGACACGTGTCCTTAAACAAGACACATGTCAAACTCATATCTGACACATGCCCTAGCATGTCCTGAGGTGTCAGACATGCAGGGGGGCAAAACAGAGTTAGAAAAAGTGATTTTTTTCCTCTTTTTGACATTCAGCCACAGCAAAATGCTTTAATATTGTGCAGGTGAAGGAGAAAACCAGACTTGAAGGGATTCCTGATTCCCTAGATTTGGCATTTCTCCAACAATAGCATTCTTCTTCATTCATAGTACATACCATAGAAATCATGGCTCAATCATCAAGGGCTACTGGTAAAGGTCAAAGAAAAGAGAAGAATGTCAATGTTGGTGTTGCCCCCCTCCTCGAAGTCCATCTATTGTTGTTACTGCTCCATCTGCTGCAAATGGAGTTGCCAGTGCTGCAAAAACCCTGCTATAGCAAGACAGCAAGCTCAAGAAAAAAAATCTGTTGTGCCTAGTATCTACCCTATATTGTACTTTCCAATGGCATTCCCACCTATATTATCAGTATTTATGTAATACACTTTGATTTTGATGACATGAAATGACTTAATGAGAAAACCGCAGTTTATGGTTCTAACTTCTAGACCTTGGTTTTAATGGTATTGATTTTTTATACTCTAATTTCTTGTGTTGTAGTTAGTAGTAACTAGTTTTAACAATGTTTTGTAAATGTTCTAAAAAAATGGATCTTTATATCTATAATTACTTTTGCATTAGATAGATAGATAGATATAACGTGTCCTCTGTGTCACACTTTAAAGGTCAATGTGTCCATCTCAGACACTTGTATCCGTGTGTTCAATGTATCTCATGCCCCAGTGTCATGTGACTCAAATTACAGCCCTCACTTAAATAAGATAAAAACTAAAATCTAGAAAACATTTGTGTATTTCAAGATCTTGGATTACAACAAGCAGACCAAATTTTCTTTGAACTTCTCAAAGTGAGAAACAACACCCTCAAACACACCTGAAATGTTTTTCAAATGGTCTTAGAACAGGGCCTATAACAATGCACTCTAGATTAGAAAAATACATTATATTTACATTTCACCCCAGGGTACTTCCATTTGGAGCTTTCTATTCACAAGTATAATGCATTTATAATGTAACAAGTTTTGGCTAGAGCTTGATATCAGAATCGATTGGCAAGCGTGAACATATTTATAAAATATAGAAATATAATCTGTAAAGCCAATTGATAGATATATTTGCTTTCAAAAGAAATTGGTTACTGTGATCATCCTCTTACAGAACATGAGAAAGTCTAGATAGAAAATGGTCCACTTCCATCACTTCAAAAAGAAACAAAAGTACCACAACTTAATTTCATTACCAAAATACCTTCTTTGCAGATTTTGATGTAAACCACTGAATTTCATTACCAAAATACCTTCTTTGTAGATTTTGACGTAAACCATTGAGCTGACTCCATCTGTGCTCGAGTCGATGTGCCTGCTAATATCATACACATTTCATACAATTAGAACCTAGACACCAAAATTTCAGTTGTTTTTTATTGTGGATCATATCAGTTCACTCAAAACTTTGCCATAACAAAATATATCATTACCATTTGAATCTGCTCCCTTTTTAATGGGCGAACGTCTTCCTTTCTGTGCATTTCCGGTTCCAAAATAATTGAATATTGTATTCAGAACTAGATATGAAATTGTGAATGAATATCTTTGGAGAAATCAAAAGAAAGCAAAAATATTCATAAGTACACGTACAGATATCATCTCATCCAACCCTTCCATTGCTGGAGGACTGATATTCTCCAAATCTGATGTATAAATTAGATCAAATCATCCAGCCTGTATTAGTACAGGGAGAACTTTCTAACTATAAAGATACAGGATCAATACTATTGATTTGTATAGTAAGAGAAGGAATAAGGTAGGAGGAAAAATAAGTAAGATCTGATCTACATAATACGTTGCAAGAGACACACAAAAATTATTTAAACCTCTAGAAACCTTCACCTGTATTCTTCAGAATGTCAGCAGTTATCTCATTCCCACTCTGAGCTAGAGAAATTATCTGTTCGTCATAGTCCAGGAAATTATTAGAACATGAATCCCCATTCAAGTTAGGTACTATAGATGTATTTACAAGACCAAGAGTAAAGATGTAAGTAAAAACCTGCATTGCCATAACAAACTCCTTGAATCCAAGAAAACCTTGGCGTTTTGAATCTGCCACAGCCCACACCTGTTGTGAAGAAAAAGGCCAAGGGTCAGAATCCAACTTATACATCCAAGACATAGGCTCCTCTAAGCATACAACATCCTAGAAAACCATGGTTGAATAAACATTAATCCTAACCTCAACAATATCAAAAATGATTTGAAAGTGAGCTTTAAAACAAATCAACACACATCCAGAAACTCCTTCACGGTCCAATGTTATCAGAACCGAACCGGCCAACCCCGAGAACCGGAACCAGACAAAAACCGGGAAACAAACCGGATCAAAAAACCGGTTGAGCAAAAATACATAAAACATTCATATTTTCAAAAAATACATATATATCCATGTGCATCCATGTGAATTCAAACCATTATACACAAATATGCAAAGTTTCTCATGTATATAGCAAGTAAGAGTGTATAAAACCAAAATAGCATCGACTGCAAATACATATCTAAAGAAAAGGACATCAACAAAGACGTTATAAATGGCCTCTAAAGTCAAAATATAAGCATATGACTGCAGTCTAGACTCTAGAATCTACAATCTAATGATTCTAATCATATATCGGAATTCCCTAAGTCCTCATGCTCAGACTCAGAGTCATCATCTACATCTTCAACATGAGCATGGCTTGACTCCCCTAGGCCTGAAGGCACTTGTCTAACTTCAACATCAATGCTCACATCCTCTTGTTGTGGAAGAGGGCCCAAGTCCATCCACAACTAAATGTGATTGATATGGAGGGTGGGAGCCTCCTTTTATAACATTAGAAGGGTAGTGGGTCAATTAAACAGCTCACACATGAACCCTATTTTTTTATTTTATTGAAAGAATTTGAAATTAGTTGTTTTTGGGTGTCCTTGGCGTTTTTGTACAGAACCAGCCAGTTTTGTACTGAACCGACCGGTTCAGTCTTGAAACCGGCCAATTTCGTATGGAACCGGCCAAAAACGGTTTGAGTGCGTGATTTGACTCGGTGAAGCTTGTAAACCGGTCCAACCGACGGGTTTTTTCAAAACCGGTTGGGTTCTAATAACATTGTCACAGTCACATTACAAACAAAAAAAATTGTCTAATATTTAGAAAGGAACATAGATTCCACTGGACTAGGGCAATATTAGATTTTATAACTTGGGAGGTCTGCTACATAGGCTTGGTGTCTAAGCATGTGGAAAGGACCTAAGTGACTTTCCTAGATATTAAATTTAAAGTTATAAAGTTAATGTGACTTTTTATTAATTGGTGAGTGAAAATAATTTTATTTAATTCAGTAAGTGCAATTTGTCTCATCCATTGACTTTGAAAATGAAGAGACAAAGTTATTCGGAAGATGAAGAGACAAAGTCTCTTGGAAGATGAAGAGACAAAGACATTCTCTCATTTAATAAACTGGGAATTCTATGAGAGTTTAGATACAAATGAATGAGAGAGTTTTTGGAGAGCTAAAGAAAAGAGGAGAAGAGAGCAGTTGAAAGTGTTGATTTTTCTGAGCAGCATCGAGAGCCCTTCTCTTAGGAGAATGGGACCACCTGGTACGGGACTGTTATCACATATATAGTAGCCAGGCTACCATATTCTATTTTTTAGACACAGTACATTTTCCAGCCAGATCTCTTACATATGAGATGCTGAGATGAGCAGTTTTGATGGATCACTATTATATTAGTGGACTATTGTACTCTCCCATGTCAGGACTGAGTCTCAGGACACTTAGATTTGAGGACCGATGTAGCCATTTATGTCATTACAAAGCAATCATTGATGCCTAGTTTTATATCAGTTCTTTCTCATTGGACAGATGGTGTCTCAGATGGATTATATTGCATGATTATGACTCAGCTTTTTATATTGTGTTATGGTTATTATTGCTCTTATACTGATTTTTGTGACATGTATTAACTTGTGGTATCATGATCTGGCGGTCATAATTATATGGACTTGGATGTATTTGTATTTATGTATTGATGTCCCTACTTAGACTTGGAAGTTCTTGATCTATACTCATTGGTTTTACCCTCCTTAGGGAGAATAGAAGTAGTCATTCCCACCATTGTTTTGGGTTGCTAGTGTTGGCTCCATCATTCATTGTCTCCACCCATCCATTACCTTCCAGTTTAGTTTTCAACCTGACTGACTTCTTGACTTATGGCATGGAGGACCTTTTTCCCCGCTAGAACTTTTGTTGGACAAGCCTCCCCGTTTATATTGTGTCTCGGCTATGAGTTGGTGACAAAACTTGCCTTTGGTAAGTTGGATTGTATGCCTAAATCATTCTGGTCGGTTGTCCCGATGTTTGGCACTGTGCAGAACTCTCCTTGGTCACTTGAGATGTTGTTGGCTAAAACTGAAAGCTCATGTACTACCTATATTGAAAATATTGAATATGCGCCCATGGAAAATGAAAATTATAAAACTCTATTTCTTAACATATGTAAAGAGGGCAAGAGCAATGAAATGCTAAAATACTCCTTGAAGAGTATAAGAAAAGGTCCAAAAAGAGCAATGGTTAAAAATAGGCTATATCCAAATATTGCTGACCTTATAAATATAAATATGTCCCGGATGAAAGCTGTGATTAGCTGTGCTTTTAAGCACTGGTGAAGTCCCAAAGGGTCATATAGGCCAAAAAGGCCATGGAAATAAAATTGATGGTCCTAATGAACTTGGATCAAGCTTGATGTTGTCATGATCCCTAAGTTGAATAAGCACTCTCCAAACAACTCACCCATTTGTGAGGCACTGCCATTCCTTGTGTTGTTGTTTGTCCGGCATTGGTTATAGTGAGTATTCCCTTTCCATTATCCAAAGTGTTATGATGTTGAGCAGGAAGTCATCCTTTGCTTTAGCCTTGTAAATTTCATCCTTCACCCTTCACTAGCAAATTTACTACAACTATGAAGTGAGTATAGTCCTGAAAGTCTAAGTCTGAGTAATAATAAATAAAGCCTTATATATGTATTGGTTGATGTACCGCCAGTGAAATGAATGCTACTTCTTGTGATTGTTGCTTGAATGAGTTGTAGAGCATGTCTTAGCCTTTTAACTCTTGCAGTAGATGGATGATAGTCTGAGTTATTATTGGTGTCTGATCATTTACAAATGGTTATATTGTTTATTAGATATGACTGATGATCAGATAGAGACCTGTGAGGGGTCTGAGTATACACCTTAGATGGATTTGGACTTTCTGAGTTTAATGAGACAGTTTATTTCTAGTTCCGGGCACTTGCAGATATGATCAAGCTCATTCTGTCTTTTTGATGCAGTTTTTCTTCACAAGTTGATATGTCTGAGCAGGGAGATGTTTTAGTTGGATCTCCTAGGGCGTTGTATGGGCATAGGGGGTGCAGCCACTTGTTTGTACCATAGTACCCCCATCCCAGAGAGCCTAGTGGGCTCAGTTTGACAATGCAGGCACCCTAGGAGGCTGTTTTGGCAGAATCACGTTTCCCGAGGCAGATTAAAAAATGATTAAATGGCTATTGAACAAATCGATTTGGGCTACTGAGGCAAGGAAATGACATGGGATGAGTCACAATGATGAGAGTGATGTCCTCCACACCTTCTCCAGCAGTTGCAGCACCTGATTGGGCCCACACCTATTTTTGGGCATTTTAATATTATTTTCTGGAGCTTTTGGGAGGCTCACGATTTCCTCAAGGAGGCAAAAAGTCAAAGAATTAAATTATTATATTATTTTATTGTGCCATGGGGAGACCCAGAGGGAGTTAGTCAAACACTCCTTGGACCCACCATGTGCTTCATTTATTTCTTGTTGAGTGGGTTACCCTCTTTATGGGTAATTTAGTCTACTTTGGTACTTTATGGTTATATTGATCCATGTATTGTATGTTGAGCTCATCTCAACCATTGATTAGAGCATTTTATCTTTTAATCCTAGCCACTCGTTTTGAAAGTGGTTAGGATTCGGTTATGAGTGTGGTTCTCTCATTTCTATTTAAAGGAGAGAACTTCTCATTTGTAAGGGGTCTTTGGCTCTTGGATCTGAATAATAGAAAGACTTTTTTGTGAATATTTTCTGAATTTGCTTTGCATCTGATGTTCTCAAATGGTGATTGGAAAATATTCAGTTTCCTAGCATTGTGGAAATTCTTGTGAGATTTATATTTTTTTTGCTATCATTGTTCTGCCTACAGGAGGGCATTTTGGCTGGAGCGTTTTTGCAGGGGTAACCTCAACTCGCTTGGTTTTCTTCGTCTTGGATCAGGGGGTTTTCATTAGTTTCATTGTGATCTATGATTACTCCATTTTACTTTCTTGTAGCATTTGGTTTCTTTATCTCGTATTGGCAAATCTGATATTGTTAACGTTTGCTCATGCAGGATAGGGGGCGCATTGATGGCTTGTGGCTTACATCATTCATAGAAATCATTGGGATCTTCCAGAATTGATCGGGATAGCAAAGATCATCATTGTTAAACACTTCTACAAGCATTTCCAGGTAAGATCTACTAGGTGAGTCTCTCTCTTCAGATCTTATTCCATTGTACCTTGCTTTACTTCAAATTTTCTGAAAACTCCTAAATACTAAAAACCCTAAAAAGTACTAAATCTGGGAATAGTCCGATCTTTGGCCAAACCATTTCTGGGTTTCATAGATCGGGCCTCCCCTTCACTAAATCTACTGCAACGCTGGTCAAACTCCCACTGGTTTGACCTAGATCTGATTTTTAGCCAGAAAATTGCATAACCCCCCACTGAAAATTTGACCTGCTAGGGTTTTGACATTTTCTAAATTCTGACTTCACAGACGGATAGATTGGGTCCCACACAGTCCAAATCAACCCCAACGATGTCCAAATTCTTGACAGTTTGACCTAGATCTAAGTTTTTGACTGAAACAGCCCTAGCGCCCTCACTGAAAACTGGATTTTTCCGGATTTGACTTTTTCTGAAATCTGGCAAGATAGGCTGATAGATCAGAGCTTAAGCACTCCAGAACACCCCCAAAGCTGAGCTAGTTCTTTCTGGTTTTCCCTAGATCTGAAAAATTGGTTTTTAGCCCCCCTAGCCCCCTCATCAGATTTTGACTTTTCCAAATCTGATTTTTCTGCTGATTTTCTGATTTGGGTTTGTAGATCAGGTCACCCTGACCTCATTTCTCCAACAACGCTGAGTTGTTAGCCTCCAAGTGACCCTAGAACTGCAGATCTGCTTCTCCAAGCCCTAGCGCTAGCCTTCCATTGAGCTGGTTTTCCTGTAACCTGACTTTTCCAGGCTAACTCCTTTCTGGGTTCATAGATCAAGGTATATCCCAGGTGGGTTCACTGAAACGTTGGGTTGATGCTAACTCCATTGTCCAATGCACATAAGGCACTGATCTCCTAGCTAGCGCTAGCCCTAACTTGACCTCACTCCCATTCCCTTCGCCAACACTCATTGATAACTCAAGTCACCTACCTTTCACTGAGTCTGTCTCCTTGGTACTAGACAGTCCCAACTCTATCCTTGCTTACCCTGTCACAGTTACGTTTCCCAAGACAGAGGTCATCTTCACCAGTTGCTAGTACCTAAACCCTAGAGCTAGGGTTTCCATGTACCTTGCACCTTACATACCTTAAAGCCCCATTTGATCTGTTATGGTGTCTAGGTCTGATCTCTCTCTTGTCGAGAGCAGATCCGGGTCTCCCCCATTGTTGTCTTGGACTAGGATAACATAAAGTGAAGGCTGCCTTGATTGATGTGACAACCATCCATTTGGGAGTCTAGGCAGTCGTGGTTCCACCCCTTAGTTGCTTGCCCCTCTACCATCCATCCTGGATCCACCTCACACAGGCAACTACAAGGCGGGTGATAACAGGGACCACGGTGAAGACTCAACCCAGTGTTGAGTGACCATTTTGTTGAATGGTAGATATCTGGTCTGGGACCATGATATAGACCCAACTCTACCCTGGGTAGACTCAACCTTGTGTTGAGTAGACATCTGGTCCGGGAACACAATGTAGACCAGTCTGGGACTGGTAGACTCGGCTTATTTCTAAGTAGCCATTCTCTTGGAGAATGAAAACACTGTAAGCCCTAGACTGGGTCCGGGCATGTGTGTGGCACTTTCACCCTTGATCTATGGGCTTGGTGTGCTTCTCCAAGGATTAGCTACCGTTGGTTAAGTTACCCTAGTACCAGATCTAGGTGTCACACAGTGTGTTAGATAAAAGCATTAATAACTCTCTTGGTTTATAATGATGTACGTTTGAAATCAAAAAGGACCACAGGGGCACTTGAAAAAAGGCCAAAGTCAAAAGTCAAAATAAATAGACTTGTTGACCACAGGAAAATGACCACAAGTGAAAGTCAAAATAAATAAGGACTTCTTATAAAAGTCAAAGGAAAAAATAAAAGGACCTTTTTGGTAAAAGTGAAAGTGAAATTACGAAAAGATTAAAAATATTATTATTTTTATCTTTCCTAATCTTGTCCACTTACAGGTGAATGAAGGCTATATAAGAAGATTAAATCTTCTCATTATACAACAAATTTTTCTCTCACAGGTTGAGCTGCTATATTTTTGAAGAAGATTTCTTGCCTTGGCTAGGGCATCTTCAGCAAACCCTCAGCTAGGGATTTTATCAGCATTTTTGTTTTGGGCGGCTCTCTTATTTTTCCAAGCAACCAAGACAAAATCCGGGCATCTCTTTCTTCTCTCTCATGGGCTGTGTTTTACTGTTTTGGGCAGGGGTACTACCCTCGTTTTTACGGGCATCCCTAACCCATGAGGGTCGAGGCTTAATGGGCACCCTCGGCTAGCCCTAGAGCTAACCCTTAGGGCAGCCGTGAGCACACAACACCTCCAGGCAGCCCTCAAGGCTCACCTGTGAGGATGTTGTAGCAGTCGGTGCCTGCACAGCCCTCAAGGCAACCCACGAGCCACCCCGTGAGGACTCGGGCAGGCTACCCAGCAACACCAAGCCTGCACATGGGCAATCGGGCACTAGCAGGAGGGCAGGAGGGAAAGCAGAAGGGCCATGGGCAGCATGGCAGGGTTTCCGGGCAGGTAAAAGATCACGGGCAACAGTGAAGGACAGATCGGGCAGAACGAGTAGCTCGGGTACAGCTTGGGCAGTCTGATATTTTTCGGGCAGCAGGTATTTTTTCGGGCAGCTAACCGTCTAAGATTTTTACGGACAACCTATGATTTTCGAGCAGGAGAGAGAAAATCTCAGTTTTCTGAAAAAGCCCTAAATTGGTATTTTTTGTAATTTTGGAATTTGAGGGTAAAATTATCTGTCTGATTTTTACTGATAAATTTTACAATTACTGTGGGTAAAATCTAGATCTAGATTTGAGGAACTTTTTGAAGAATTTCTTAAGCCATCTCATTTACGAGATGAGCTATTAATGCTTTTGGGGTTTTTGTCTTTTGAAGGTTTCCCTAGTGAAAAATATTGTGTCCATGTGTGCTGATGTGATAAATGTGTTTTTTTATACTGCTGAATTGTTTAAGTAGATCTGCAAATTATTAAAGTTTATGCTAATGCTAAAAATTCAACATGGTATTAGAGCTTAGCATGTGAAAACAGAGTAAAGGGACACTGCTATTGTTTTTCACTAGATCTTGGAATAAGATTTGCAGATCTAACATTGGATTAAGTGATAGAGATGGCTATCGTTGGTTTCAAACCAGAAGAGAAGCTCTATGGTTCAGCAAACTTCAACTCCTGGAAGGCCAGGTTGACAGCCATTCTTGATGAGAATGACTTGAACAACATTGTTCTTAATGCCACAGAAGAGCCAACTACAAATGCTAGTAGGCTTGCCTACAAGAGAAAGCAAGGTAAGGCTAGAAGACTCATTTATGATTCTATTAGAGAAGAATTGATGCCTAACATCACATCCTTGAAGACTGCTAAAGAATGCTATGATACTTTGATAAATCTCTATGAAAAGAAGGCTCCCAGTCAAAAAAGAGTCTTGAAGAAGAGGCTACGAACTTTGAAGCTGAACAAAGATGAAAGTGTTGGTTCCTTCTTCACCAAGATCAAACAGGTGAGAGATCAACTCCTTGCTATTGGTGTTATTGTTGATGATAATGATCTTGTACAAACAGTGGTTGATGGTCTCCCAAGCTCTTGGGAAACCTTCATGGCATCCATCTATGGACGAGAAAATCAGCCAACCTTTGAAAGGCTTTGGCATGATTACATACAAGAGGAAGCAAGGAAAACTAACAAGGTAATCAAGCAGGATAACCTTGCACTTGCAGCAAAGACCAAGAAGTTCAAGAAGCCTTTCCCTCAGCAAAAGAAGGGTAAGAAACCTCAGGGTAAGTTTTCTGTCATGTCCAAGATTGAATGTTATACTTGTCACAAGTTTGGACATTATGCTAGAGACTGCAAGCAGAACAAGAAGTAACCCAAGAGAAGGTTTCAAGCATTTGCTGCAGAAGCAGAGGAAGAAGAAGATGAAGAACCAAAGAAGAAGAAGAAAACCAAGGCTAATAAAAATGACGAGCCTAGAAGAGAGTACAATTTGATTTCTGCTCTAACTGGTTCTTTCTCAGCTTGCTCCACTTCTTGGTTGGTGGGCAGTGGTGCCTCCAAGCACATGACAGGTAACCGTGGTACCCTTACCAGTTACAGAAAGAAGAAGTTCACCACTCAGGTAGAACTTGGAGATGACTCCACTTACAAGATTGAAGGAGTTGGCTCAACTTCACTTCAACTTGACTTAGGTAAGGTTCTTCATATTGATGATATTCTTTATGTTCCTGGTTTAAAGAAGAATCTTTTATTTGTTGTTGGTTTAGAAGACAAGCATGGAAATAAAGTTACAAACCTATGTTAATGAACCTTTCATCAAATCAATCATTCACGCCAACTCCATGGATGTCGTACGATTCGCATGAGGAAGGTGGGATCGCACGTGTGGGAGTTTGGTTGAGTTTGGTGATGTGTTGGCATTTGTTGGGTGAAGGAGGTCAGTTCCTCTTCACTTCAACTCTGATTTAGCTCAGTTCAAGTTCACTTCAACTCAGTTACACTCTGAGTTGATCTTCACTTGGTTGGTGCCCCTTGGGGCTAGGTTTTGTTATAAAAGCGAGGCCTTCTTCCCCATTTTAGAGAGAAGCAAGGAACCTCTGCTCATGTTGTATTGTCCATTGTTATATATTAATAAAATAGAAGGCTTTGGAGGCTAAATATCTTATGGCAAGTTGTGCGCATGTGATATCTTCTGTATGAGGTAATATTGTTCATTTATTTTTCTTTGCATAGATCAATAATCTAGCTTAGAGGGCTTTTTGTAGCACATAAGGTAGGCATTTAAGGCTTTCAATTTGACTATTTACTTCCTTGCTATTAGAGACCTATGAGTTCATGCTTTATTCAGCTATATTTCATAATCTTTTGGTTTTTCTAACTGTGGGGTGTACCAAATCTAATGTGTTTTGGGCAAGCTTAATCAATGTTTGGTTGCCTTTCCCAAGCTAAAGGTTGAGCTAAGTTGCATCGGTCGTTGCTTTGGATTATTGGTTGAAAGAAAGCATAGCATTCTTTGTTATCTACGGTCGAATCTCCAATTTTTCTAAAAAGATTCAGGGCTTGAGCAATTGTTTCCCTTCTTTCTACAAAAAATTACAAGATTTTCCTCTCGATTGCCTTTTATTACAAGTTAAATCAGATCTAATAAGTTTAACTTTCGATTTTGCTTGCATTAGTTAAGATCTTGAATCTTCAAGTTTCATCTTTTGGCTTTAGAACTAAAAGTAAATTGCTTTAGTACTCAAAAGTTTTAATCATTTCCAATATGTGCAAGTACTAAAGTAGTGTAAAATGATAGTGTAAATATTGGACTAATCCACTAATCTTCCATTTTTAGTTTGTTGGTTTTTATGTTTATTTGGCAAGAGGGAGAACGATTAGAAGGCCCTTTGAAGGCTTGAACCATTTGAAAAGACTCTTCCAAACCCCCATCCTTTTTTCATTTTTCTTCATTCTCCTTCTCTCAAAAATTTGTAAACGTTTTTGCTCCTATTTTCAAAGAACAATAAAGTTTCCCAAAAGAAAAGATTGTAATACAAGTTAAAAAAAAGCAGTGTTCCACGGGGACGCGTCCCGTAGGGTTGGGGACGTGTTTCCACGTTTCCTGCGTCCCGGGGACTTGGGGACTCCTGAGCGAAACTTTCCCTCCCCAACCATGCCCCTGTGAATTTTTTTTAATATTTTCCCATTATTTTCACATTTTACAATTCCTACTTGGTATTACTTAGAAAATAAACTAATATATTTAGTATTTACATTGCACAATCATTAATATACATCAAATGAATTATTATTTTTGATATTTTATTTTATTTTTATAATTTTAGAGATGTCCCCACATCCCCCCCGAATATCCCTAAATTTGGGGGTGGTCTCCATGCGTCCCGAATGTGCATTTCCCCGCTCCCGCGTACCCCCGTCCCGAAAACTTGGGGGAACATTGAAAAAAAGCAAGTGGGATTACAACTCCCACACCCTTCTTCCCCCACTTGGGGGAAGCCTGTATCTATCCATTTATTTGCTTTATACCTGCACAATACACTGAGTAGAATAGGAAAGGTTAACTTCATCTTTTTGAAAAGGTTTTTTCTTTATCTCATCTAAATTGCTAAAAAGAACATAAAGTCTCTTGAATCTCACTGAAAAGTGGATCAAGAGCACTCTCTATCGGAGAGGTTTTGCCTTTTTGCCTTAGATTAGATTTCTTTATCTCATAAATAACTAAAAAAAACAAAAAATCTCTTGAATCTCACCAAAAGGTGGATCAAGAGTGCTCTTTGTCAAAGAGTTTGTTGTTAAATTTTTAGTTCATTTACTTTAGCATTTTTATCTTTTCCATAAATCTCTTGAATCTCGCCATAAGGCAGATCAACAGTGCTCTCTGTCAGGGAGTTTTTCGATGGTTCTTGTTCACAACAGTTAATAAAATTGGAATTTACATTTACTACACTGTATATGCTCTACCCACTTGTGGGATACCCAGAAACAGTTGTAGATTCTTTAATCTTCACATTTTAATCCATTTCAACCATAAATAAAACACTCTCCCAAGAAAACCAACGAAAATCTGGCGTTGATAACTAATAATCGAAAGTGGACAAACTCTGCCTAGGGACGCGGGAACCACTGTACCGACTCCCGAGACCTTGAAAGCACAGTTAGGCTACATCCTTGTTGGTGTAGTGTTGAACACCTCTTTAGAGACTTCGGACAACCCACATGTTCTTCTACAGAACCACTTAAACTATTATCCGGACATATCTCCAATACCGAAAGGTATATCTTGGAGATCCCCTTTCCTTTTAATAATCAACCTCACCCCTAAAATTTACCAAGAACACTTGCAAAACATTCTCAAGCACACCCCAGACTTGTATCAAGCATCCCAAGCACTACATTGACTCCATTTGGCAATGGTATTATCAATTATTCATTTGCTTATTATCTATCTGGAGCACTTGTTTTATCTATTTTCATATCATGTTATGGATGCTTTACTTTTAAATTGCCATTATCAAGTGGTTGTGCATACTTAATTATCTTGCAAGTACATATTGTAGATTTTTTAGCACTTTCCCAACCCACTTTCCAACTCCGTTTCAACACATTGTTTAATGCCCAACCCAATTTGTTTTACTACTGCAAATTAGATTTTTCTCATAAACAACATAGGACGGAAACACAAGAAAAGCTTCTACAACATTTTCACTAACAGCAAATAAACACATTCAACCATGAAATTTCAAACACGATATTTTTGGTCCAATGACCCAAGAAAACCCACAACCTCCAGGAAAACCTGTGAGAGAAATTTTTATTTTCAGGAAAATTAATTACAGCAGTACTCAGAAAAATTTCAAACCAACTTATCTCAACTGGATGAAAATTTTCTGCCTCGTTTTCTGTGCCAAACAAGAAAAATCAAACTCAGAAATTTTTTGTTTTCTGCCTCGATTTTTTGTGTCATTGTATCGACCTCAAAATCTGTGCCCTAAAAAAAATCTTGAAAATCATGCCCAAAAATCTGTCTCGAAAAGCATGCCTGTTGTACTGAAACCATACCGTACGGACTGTGCAGACCAGCAATAAATGTTGTTGTCTGTTCCTTGATTTTCGTGCCCTCTCTTGCTGTTGTCTTTTCCTCGAAATGTGTGCCAAGAGAAAAAATTGTTGCTGTTGGTATTTTCTCCTCTTTCTCAAAAAATGGCTCTCCTTCTCTCTCAAATGCAAAAGTGCCTCTTCACTTGGAAACTTTTCCTTTTGGTGAAAAAATTAGGGTGAATGAAAAGCCATCTAATTCTAGGGATCAGATTAGTCTAGATGAGTGGTTGTGATTAAAATCACTTTTCTCCACAAAATAATTAATTTCACTCACTTTTTAAATATTTCACTTAAAGTGCACTTTTTCCCTAAAGTGCAATTAATGCCCATCTAAAGTCCAAATGACTCAAACCCCTTTTCCTAGTGACTTAGGCAAAAATCACTTAGGGAAACAATTCCTAGTTAAAAATCAACACATACTTGGATCATTAAACTGTTATTGTAATCTCTTTAAAAAACTCCTAAAAAAACACCCATCCTCATCATACACCAAAACACATTTTAAAACACAAGATCCTTAGAAACTCTTTGTAGGGTCTAACCCCCTTGGCTTCGTTAGGAATTTGCCTATACGGAGGAATCAGGATCAGGTGACAACACTTGACTCTCTGCTTGCCCCCAAGGCCACACCTTTCCCACTTGGGAAACAGCTTTCGAAATATTTCTGCTAACGATGTGCACATCGACAAGCAACATTTCTGGCGCCGATGTCGAGGACAAATCTTTTTAATCCTGAGATATGACTTTTGTTTATTTTCTTCTTGTTTTTGCTTTGTTTGATGAATGATTAGAATAGATCTTTATTTTTCATCTGGCGACTCCACTAACCCTTTTTCCTTCTATTTTACAAAGAAAAGCAAAAAATAGAAATTTTTGTGAAAGATTTATGATGCATATTTTTCTTTTCACATGGCAACTCCATTGAAGGGATAAAACCCTGTTTCTCATGCAGCTTGTTGAATTGATTGTGTGTAGATGAGCCCATGCAAACAATAAAAATTTAAAGCTCTTTATTTGACAGCCCTACTCTTCTAGTACCAAACGTTCCCATGATCACCGATTCTCAATATGGATATTAAATGGAGGGTAACTGAAGCACGGATTTCCCGTGCACATCCTCCGATTGATTTCTTTTAAATCTCTAGATTTCCATATTGTGTTGATGGTGAACAGACACATTGTCTCCTTCCAATCTTCCGAGGGCATGATAATAATCACTCTGCTAGATTTCATGTTGCAATTTTCCTTTCACGGATGAGTGAATTCAACATACGTCATGAGGATCATATGATGTTGATGTTTGCCCATTCTCTGTAGGGGATAGTATCATATTGGTTTTAGGAGGGTCTTCCTAATAAATCTATTACTTCCCTCGCCAATTTCTTTGAGATATTTCTAAGGCAGTGGCATTATGATGAAAATGATATTGAATTATTCATTAAGACTAATTTGGCTCACTTCTTTTCGTGGAAAGAATATCATGTGGAAGAGCCTGAGGTAACTGGTATCAACATAGCAAACAACACACAATTTTCAGAAATCCATGATGATCCCATTGAGTTTGTGCATGAAGAGCCATTCATTGAAGATATTGTCAAAGACCCTCCTCATGTCACATCAACTGAGAATATTGAAGATTGGGGACCCTCTCATGATTATTTTAGTGATGAGGATCCCATTTGTACTCTAGATCAGTCTCAAGATGAAACCATTACAAAAGCTTATGAAACTTATGATGAGATCTGTAATGAGCATAATGATAATAGTTTACGAGGTTTACTGCCCTCTGAACTTTTCTCTAAAAAAGATGATTATGATCCGGAGGAGGAGAAGTACAGTCAGGAGCATGATACAAGTGATGAAGAGTCCCTTACATCTGACAAGGATGATGACTATTGGACTTTTATTGAAAATCCAACCTATGATACTCTTGAAAATCATTTTGAGAATCCCATCTATGATATGTCTAGCGAGGGGAGTATTTATTCAGAAATTTGTGGAAGTTCGATCTATGATGGATTCAGCAAGGGGAGTGTTTATTCTGAGACTTATGAAAGTTGTAAAGAAGAGCAGTCAGAGTTTTCATATGATCAGTCAGAGTTGTATTTGAATATCTGTAATGAGGATTTGGAGAAGCAATGCAGTGAAGAATCAGATTGGGTGCGACTAGTTGAAGATTTTTTTCAGCCATCATCTTCACATACAGATGTTCCTTACGATTTGCAGCAGCTTGGGGCTCACACACAGCATTATCAGCAGAAAAGCCCTTTTGATGAGTATGATGATCTGCCTCATCATACATATTTGTACATCATTCCTATCCAATATTGGATAGAGGAATCCTGCAAGAGGACTTGCCAGTTTGGGAAGCAGGTCGACGACCTTCTCCATGATTATAATCTCCTGTCCATCCCTCCCATCTGGGAGTTGTTATCACATATACATTTTTTCAGCCAGGCTTCCATGATGCAGCATGCAGCTACTTTTACATGGGGTATCAGCATGGATCTCTACAACTTCATTTCACTTCAGAGCCTTGTTCTTGATGTTTTCCTTGCCAAGACTGAGACCTAGGAGTCCATTGAGATGATTTTGGTGATGATCTAGTTCATTTCAGCAGAGCAGCAAATCAGGAGTTGGTACACACACAGCCAAGGGCTTATCAGTTGGAGACAGGTATACATGGTGAGGTCAGGTATATTTCCTTGGTTTAGTTATTGCTCTGTGATGTATCTCGGACACTTGTACTTGTCATGTTAGGATGATCATAGTGAACTATGCTATATGTTCTTTCTTGCTCTAACCTTTGTTATGATTGATAAAGGAATCCAATGTGAAGACTATTGCCCATGCCATGCTCAAACAAATGTAACCCTTAGTGTTAGGTTGGTCCCATTACATTTATGTCCGTCCATCCAGTTCATCCATGTTTGTTCTACCCCATGACTATGACTAATAGAGACTGGTGAGATTGAAGACCCTTCCCCATTCTGACCACTATGTGTGACAGACTCCATGTCGTTATGTGTCTCGGGCTATGAAGTATGTGGTTTAGTGTACAGGGGTGTCATCCTTAAGTCCTCAAAACAAGTGCTCCACCATAACAGTGTTGCTAAACACTAAAGCATCAGAACGCATAAAAGCTATATCTAAAGGATGCAAAAGTATAAAATGTTGAAAAAGGTAGTCAATGGCCAAGAGATTGAGCACCCATTCCTTGTATAATGTAAGGCTCAGTTTTCCCTCTACAAGGGGATCAGGGAGAAGTGAACCCGTCAAGGCTATGGACTGCTCGCAGGCAACGGGTAGCCTTAGTCATTTACTGGAGCCCAAAAGGCTTTCCAGGGCACCTGCTCTTGTAGGCTGGCTACTATCTTGTGAAATTGTAAAAGTCATTGAAAGGTTAATGGTCAAAGGATGAGCACTCACTCCTTGTATAGTGTTCGGCTCAATGGTCCCCATAACGCCACAGGGTGAGACTAGTCAAGGAAGACTGGGTCTTTGTCAGTACTGGAGCCCAGAAGGCTTCCAGGTCACCTGCCTTTGAAGGTTGACCTATATTTGCAATAAAGTTGCAAAGGAAAACTTGCTAGAGTCTGAAGGGAAGCATACCCAAATACTTCACCCATCTGTGAGACACCTCCATCCCCTATTGTTATCTGTCATACATGTGACACCGTGGTAGAGTTTATTAGTTATCAGTCGAATAGATCACTAAGTCAAAGTCAGTAAAAGTCATGTCCCTTGCCTTAACCTGGATCTTCCATCATCACCCATCTATAGCATAATTGGTTACACCTTGTAAGTATGGCATGAGCAAGCAGACTTCCAGAAGACTCTAAGGTGTTTTAGAAGCAAAGGTATATTTTATTATTATTGTTGGTCACTATGATTATGAATAACTGACTTAAGTTGGGTTCTGATATACACCATTGGAGCATGGCTTACCTAGGAATGTTGCAGGATCATACTGGTACAGTATCACACTTTGATTTTGGGTACTTTGACCTGGTCAACTCAGTTGACCGAGAAATCACGTTTCCCAAGGCAATGACTCAAAAATACAACATAGTCTATATTTGTTCGAAACATGCCCAAGACCAATACTGCAGTTTCAGTGTTCAGAGTTTGGCCTCGGTTCTCCAGAAAAGTGATTATTATCACTTAATTATTGGCCAAATGACCTATTTTTTATTCAAATGGCAGTATGTTTGGTTCTCCTAGAGTAGAGCATTGTTCTAGGGGGTATGAGTAGTCACTTATACCATGCTGCTATGTCTCCATATCATCCAAAGCAGTCAGTTTGCCCCAATTCTCAACCTGGAGTGAGTTAAGATGGATTTATCAGTTTTCAGGGATTGTAGCAGCAGAAAATGAACTAGAAATTCACTGAAAAAAATCGATTTGGCCTCATGGATCAAGGAAATGGTGTGGAACTTTGATAGATGATGTTTCTCAACATCCCGGACAGTCCTTCAACAGTGTTATCACATATATAGTAGCCGGGCTACCATATTCTATTTTTCAGATACAGTACATTTTTCAGCCAGATCTCTTACATATGAGATGCTGAGATGAGCAGTTTTGACGGATCATTATTTTATTCGTGGACTATTGTACTCTCCCATGTCAGGATTGAGTCTCAGGACACTCAGATTTGAGGACTGATGTAGCCATTTAGTCATTTACAGAGCAGTTATTGATGCCCAGATTCATATCAATACTTTCTCATTAGACAGATGATGGTTCAAATGGATTATATGCATGATTATGGCTTAGCTTTTATTATATTGTATTATGGTTATCATTGCTCTTATACTCATTTCTGTGACATGTATTAACATGTAGTGTCATGATCTGGCGGTCATAACTATATGGACTTGGATGTATTTTGTATTATGTATTGATGTCCCTACTTAGACTTGGAAGTTCCTAATCTATACTCATTGGTTTTACCCTCCTTAGGGAGAATAGAGGTAGTCATTCCCACCATTGTTTTGGCTTGCTAGTGTTGGCTTCATCATTCACTCTCTCCACCCATCCATTACCTTCCAGTTTTGTTTTAACCTGACTTACTATTTGACTTGTGGCATGGAGGACCTTTCTCCGCTAGAACCCTTGTTGGACAAGCCTCCTTATTTATATTGTGTCTCGGCTCTGAGTTGGTGACAGAACTTGCCTTTGGTGAGTTGGATTGTATGCCTAAATCATTCTGGTCGGTTGTCCCGATGTTTGGCACTGTGCAGAACTCCCCCTGGTCACTTGAGATGTTGTTGGCTGAAACTGAAAGCTTGTGTACTACTTGTATTGGAAAATGTTATGTATGCGCCCATGGAAAATGAAAATGCTAAACTGTGTTTCTTACATATGTAAAAAGGGCAAGAGCAATGAAATGCTAAAATAGCCCTTGAAGGGTATAAGAAAAGGTCTAACAAAGCAATGGTTAAATATATGTTGACCTTATAAATTTGAATATGTCCCGGATGAAAGTTGCGATTAGTTGTGCTTTTAAGCACTGGTGAAGTCCCAAAGGGTCATGTAGACCAAAAAGGCCATCGAAATAAAATTAATGGTCCTAATGAACTTGAATCATACTTGATGTAGACATGATGCCTAAGTTGAATAAGCACTCTCTGAACAACTCAACCATTTGTGAGGCACTGCCATTCCCTGTGTTGTTGTTTGCCCGACATGTGGTTATAGTGAGTATTCCCCTTCCATATCCAAAGTGTCATGATGTTAAGTAAGAAGTCACCCTTTGCCCTAGCCTTATCAATTTCAGCTTTCACCCTTCACTAGCAAATTGACTACAACTATGAAGTGAGTATAGTCCTGAAAGTATAGTCTGAGTAATAATAAATAAAAACCCTATATATGTATTTGATTGATGCACCGCCAGTGAAATGACTGCTACTTGTTATGATTGTTGCTTAAATGAGTTGTAGAGCATGTCTTAGCCTTATAGCACTTGCAGCAGATCGATGATAGTTTGAGTTATATTATTGGTATATGATCATTTACAGATGGTTATATTATCTATTGGATATGGTTGATGATCAGATAGAGACCTCATAGGGGTATGAGTATACACCCTAGATGGATTTGGATTCTCTGAGTCTAATGAGATAGCCTATCTTCAGTATTGGGCACTTACAGAGATGACCAGGCTCATTTTACCTTTCTGATGCAGTTTTGCTTCACAGGATGATGTGACTGAGCAGGGAAATGTTTTATTTGGATCTCCTAGGGCGTTGTATGGGGCATGGGGTGTAGCCACTTGTTTATACCATAGTACCCCCATCCTAGAGACCCTAGTGGGCTTAGTTTGACAACGCAAGCACCCTAGGAGGTTGTTTTGGCAGGTTCACGTTTCCCGAGGCAGATTAAAAAATGATTAAATGGCTATTGAAGAAATCGATTTGGGCTACTAAAGTAAGGAAATGACATGGGATGAGTCATGATGATGAGAGTGATGTCTTCCACACCTTCTCTAGCAGTTGCAGCACCTGATTGGGCACACACCTATTTTTGGGGCATTTTTATATTATTTTTCTGGAGCTTTTGGGAGGCTCACGATTTCCTCGAGGCACAAAGTAAAAAAATTAAAATATTATATTATTTTATTGTGCCATGGGGGGCACCCAGAGGGAGTTAGTTAACACTCCATGGACCCATGCTTCATTTATTTTATTGTTGAATGGGGTACCTTCTGTATGGGTGATTTAGTCCACTTTGGTACTTTATGGTTATATTGATCCATGTATTGTAATGTTGAGCTCATCTCAACCATTGATTAGAACATTTTATCTTTTAAACTTAGCCACTAGTTTTGAAAGTGGTTAGGCTTTTGGTTCTCTCGTTTCTATTTAAAGGAGAGAGCTTCGCATTTGTAAGGGGTCTTTGGCTCTTGGATCTGATTAATAGAAAGATTTTTTTTGTGGATATTTTTTGGATCTACTTTGCATCTAGTGTTCTTCGGTGGTGATTGGAAAATCTTTTGCTTCCTAGCATTCGAAATATTTTGTGAGACCTATACTTTCTTTTTCGGGATATTTGTCTTGTCTACAGGAGGGCAACTTCATCTTGGGCGTTTTTGCAGGGGGGCGTCAACTCGCTTGGACTGGTTTCGTCTATGGCAAGGGTCTTCATTAGTTTCATTGTGATCTATGATTGCATCTTGTTACTTTTCTGTAGATCTTTCTTTTCTTTCATGATAAGTCAAATCTGATATTGTTGACGTTTGCTTGTGCAGGAGAGAGGGCACATTGGTCACTTGGAGCACAACGTTGGTCTTAGAACTCACTCATATCTTCCAGAATTGATCGAGATGGCGGGGATCATCATCAACAAGGAATCTACAAGCATTTCCAGGTAAGATCTAACAGGTAAGTCTCTTCTCTTTCAGATCTCAATCCATTGTACCTTCTTTTCTTCAATTTTCTGAAAAAAACTCCTAAATATTAAAATCCAAAAGATATTTAATCGAGGAACCACTTGATCTTTGAGCAAACCATTTCTGGGTTTTGTAGATCGGGCATCCCCCTCACTGAATCATGCTCAACGTTGCCCTAATTTTAACTGGTTTGCCCTAGATCTGAATTTTTGACTGCTCAAACCCCAGCGCCCCACTGAAAATTTTACTTTTTCCATAATTGACTTTTTCCGGAAAATAATTACATGGGTGTGTAGATCAAGTCTTCCTCATTCCAGAACACCCCTAACGCTGAGCTAGTTCCTGTCAGGTTTCCCTAGATCTGAAAAACTGACTTTCAGCCTCCTAGCCCCCCTCATCAGATTTTGACTTTTCCAGATCTGATTTTTCTTGAAATTTTCTGATTTGGGTTTGTAGATCGAGCCATCCTGATCTCATTTCCACCCCAATGCTAAACTGATGGTCTCCTGGTAGCTCTAGATCTGCAGATCTACCTCTCCAAACCCTAGCGCTAGCCCTCCTTTTGCTGATTTTCCTGTAACCTGAATCTTTCGAGCCAAATCCTTTTCTGGGTCCATAGATCAGGACATATCCCAGGTGGGTTCACTGAAACGTTGTGCCGATACTGACTCCATTACCCAAGGCTAAACAGGCACTGATCTCCAAGCATAGCGCTAGCCCTTCCTGACCTCTTTCCCCCGAAAGTTGACCATTCCTGGATAACTCAGGTTACCTTATACTTTCATTTCTTTCACTGAGTCCATCTCCTTGGTACTAGACAGTCCCAACTCTGTCCTTGCTCACCCTGTCACAGTTACGTTTCCCAAGACAGTGGTCATCTTCATTAGTTGCTAGTACCTAAACCCTAGAGCTAGGGTTTCCATTTACCTTACACCTTACGTACCTCAAAGCCACATTTGATCTGTTCTGGTGTCTAGGTCTGATCTCTCCTGTCGAAAGTAGATTTGGGTCTCCCCCGTTGTTGTCTTGGACTTAGATAACATAAAGCAAAGACTGCCTTGATTGACGTGACAACCATCCATTTGGGAGTCTAGGCAGTCTTGGTTCCACCTCCCTAGTTGCTTGCCCCTCTACCATCTATCCTGGATCCATCATACATAGGCAACTACAAGGTTGGTGATAACAAACAACTTTCAGTCAGCAGATGTCCAGATTATTTAGTTATGGCTCAGCCAATGAAGGAAAACCCCCAAAGGGGCGCCCCCTCTAATTGGCTATTGATGTATTTCATGATTATATCTTATGATTTGAAGTTGTAAAGGGGCCTAGAGTGAATTAAGCCCCTAAGTGACCCCCCTCAGTGTATTGATGTATCACACTTATGTTATATTTTGAGTTTGACTTAGGATAGGCGTCCTTGAGCAAAGTGCGCCCCCTTTGGTTGACTCAGTCACTTGATCCATGTGATAAGTTATGTATTAGTCTCCATCGTTGATGATTTTTTAATATCAACCGTTGGATGATAAAGTTAGTTATGATTTGTGTCTCTCTCAAACTATTTAAGAGAGGTGACCCCCCCATTGTAATTCATGAGCTTTGGCACCGGAATATCAATAAAGAGATTTTTGCTTGGGCTTATTAATATGTGTATCTTGTGGATGTTCTGATTTGACGTAATGTCCCCTTCCTTTTAGGCCTTGAGGCCCATACCGCTAACCCATGTGATTCCTGTGGGTTCGACCGGTTACTGAGAGCTAGGGGATCAGATCAGGACTGATGCCATCCTTAGAAGATCTAGGGCATCATCATTGGGTCAAGAAGGACCACTTGGGCCAAAGGCCACTTT
>LPNX010629295.1:109740-146373 GCA_001517045.1 Pseudotsuga menziesii
TAACCCTAATTTTTCCTATAAAATAGGGATTTTCACCTGGCGGTTTGTAAGCCCAGTTGTATCCGCATAATTGTTTAGAAATAGAAAATATCATTATTCGGGATATTACATTTGATGATTGGCACTGTTGTTCTTCCATACTGAGTTTCATTCGAGATAGATCTTGCACTTTTTTCTTTACCCATTTCATTTGCAGGAGAAGGAGGCACGCTAGGAGAGAGAGGGCAACTTTGTGGGGAAACTCACCTTCGTCCCGGCTCTGGGGTGTTCGGTTCAGGGAGTATTTCTATCTTTATGACTTTTTATTCTCTTTTTCTTTCCATATTTTGCAGATCTCATTCATTTGTCTGATCAGTTGATGTTTCTCTGATTTGGCAGGTTGAAGGGGGCGCAAGGGTGATTGACTAGGACATAGCTACACCAAGATCTAGCTCGGGAAAGTTTATTTTGACAAGAGATCGGCATTCCTCATCATTTCTCAATCCATCTACAAAGTCCAGGTACGTCTCCCAGGTGAGTTTCTCTTCTTTTATTTTCTGCACATGCATTGCTCATCATTCCATAAAATTTAAAACTCTCGTTTCTTAGATCCATAAGTTCTAGCTTGCGATGAGCTACGAAATTAAAAACCCACTTTTATTTTAACATCAAACCCCTAGATCTAAAGTTTCGGCTTGATCAAACTCCATTTACCCATCTAAAGCACTGGCCAGCTACTAGGGAAAAACGCCCCCCTTAGGGAAAGTGGTATTTTCAGCAAACCGCAAAGTAGGTATTGTAGGTTTCTTCTCCAATCACCTAATCTTGCACCCAACAATCATTCTAAGTGTCCAACTTTGCTTAATTTCACCTATTTTCCCTAGATCCCAATTTTCCTACATAAACCCTAGGGCAAATTTAGGGCTTTTTACCTGGATGCTTTGAATCTCTCAGTTTTCGTTTCAAATCATAATTAATCAGTTAACTAAGAGATTCAACCAAGTTTCTCTCGTCTGTCTATTTCTGTAATGTCCTCTTTCGATTAGGCCTTGAGGCCCAAAACCACTAACCTATGTGATTCCTGTGGGTTCGAGCGGTTACTGACAGCTAGGGAATCAGCTAAGGACTGATGCCATCCACAGAAGATCTAGAGCATCATCATTAGGTCAAGAAGGGCCATCGGGGCCAAAGTCCACCTTCGTGTATGCCATCCAAGCATTATTTAATGATGCATGCACTCTTTAAGTCTCCATCCGCATGCATGCAAGTCAATTGCAAATTAGAAGATAAAGTGACCTAATTAGGTCAAAGATTAGGGTTTTGCAGTTGAAAGTTATAAAAGGAGGATAAAGCGAAAGGAGACTTCACTTTTGATGATTATTATTTTGGGAGCTCTTGGATAGCAGCACAGCGTGCCGCACAACAGTTGGGGTTGGAGACGAAGTCTTCAGCTAACGGGATTTCGGCAGTGAAACATTTGTCCTAGTCTCATTCAAGGTAAGCCATACAGGTTCACCATTTGCTCTTCATTCATTCATAAGTTATCAAGTATATGGTATAGGTCGTTGCAGGGACACGTGTGCAGCCGTAAGGGGGGGTTTTCAGCCAGAAAGCCCTAATCAGTTGCTGGGCCTTCAGATCTCAGCTTTACTCCGAAACTCAGGCACCATTCTCATTATCAGCATCATACTTCGGTACCTGGTGATTATCAAATCCGTCCGTGCTCATCCGGAGCAGTTACCAGCTATTTCGGGATCAAGGGGGGCGTGAGCAGCTACCTCTCTGGAGCAAGTCGCTATCCTGCCTAGAGACCTCAGAAACTCTGCATGTACCAGGCATTCTCTCCGGCACGGGAAGGCTATCAGTCCTACAAATCGACAACATCATCGGACACCTCCTTCACTGAAAACGTCACCCTTTTCTGACTTGGGTTCTTACTGCTGGGATTTCACCAGAAGCGGAAGATATCTGTCCATCTCCGATTCAGTTCTTGGTGCTTGCATACTCTCTCAGGAGCAGTCTAGCCGGCTTATCAGTGGTAAGTGTTCATTCTATCTCACAAATCCTAACCCTAATTTTTTGCTATAAAATAGGGATTTTTGCATGGCAGTTTGCATGCCCAGTTGTATCAACATATTTGCTTAGAAATAGAAAATATCGGGATTTGGGATATTACAATTTCGAATCCATAATTTTAGGGTTTCTTGGTCTTAGGGACGCCCCCTAGGCTTAGTCTCACTGAGTCCAAAGTGCTGGTATCCTTGACTAGTGTGACATCCGAGTTCTTTCGGAGGTCTTGAATATCGTAGGTCACAACTTTAGTTGTCTTTCCTCTGTTGTCCTGAATAAGATCATCTCACGGGGCATCTACAAGATTTGTGATAACAGGAGTTTCATGCTCTCTTTCATTAACACGAATAATACTCTTTCATTAATTAGTTTTTCCTCCCTTTCAAAAAAAACAACTTTTGGATCATTGGCTCTTTTTCATAAAACTTTTGCTACTGAGGTTTTCTTGTCAAGTTGAGATGTTTTTATAGGATATAAAAACCGTAGATTCTGGTGTTCTCGTATGCTCTCTTTGCCTAAGAGACTAGATCGAGCACACGTCCCGCAGTTGGAGCTAGATGTTATCCACTAATTCTGCACTTAGTGGCTTTCCAGTGAGCCGCCAAAGTATTGAACAAGTCAATTGTTCATTATCAGTGATCATAAGGTTCCAAAGTCCATCAGGACCTTTTTTGGGCCTCTTTTTTAATAAAATGCATGTTCATACCCCTTGGGGCATTGTAATAAATGCTCTAACACAGTAAACCTTTTGTAAAGGACTTAGCTTCCTAAGACTGGGCTATGAATCTGATTATTCCAAGGGGTTTTTTCCCTTGTCAATTATGCAATGTCGAATAAGAGATGTATAATTTTCGAGTTTTTCATCGCTCCTCCAAAGCTGGAATTTTCGTCTTGGTGGTTAGGCCTTAGGAGGTTATTAAAGTTCATGTGTCGATGTATATAAGCGTGTTAGGCATTGTTTTTGAGTCGTATGGACATGTACTAGGTCCCCCTGGAGTTTCGTCTGATTCCGAGAAGAAGAAAAAAATTCCCGTTTTTTAAGCCATTTTTTAATGGTTTAAATGGAAAAATTCAAAATGTAAAAAAAGTGTGATCCGAAGTACGTTTTTGGCGTGGTTGGGCTCATTTTCAAGCTCAGAGCAGCATCTTCACCCCAGTGGCCACTTTCACTATGTTTCGAGGTAAAACACCCCGGAAGGCGTTATTTCACTAACAAAGCATCAGAGTGGCATTTAAATGCTAAATTTGGAGAAAATGCACTAAACTCAAATCTTTAAAAGAAGTCAAAAATCATTTGTTTTAAAGGTGGGGGTGACATGGCATGGGTCCCCCATGGATTTACGACCCTCTTCAAAGTGCAATTTATAAAATTTGGTTAAAAAAATAAAAATAAAAGGGAGGGTGACGTGAGGAAGGCTCACGCTAGCTTGTGAAGACTCGCGCTAATGTTTCGTGGAGAGTGGAATTGGGGTGGACCCCTCTCCACATAATTTTAAAATTAAAAAAACATGGAATATCATTTATGCAAGCGAGTGGATATTAGCGTGGAGGAGGGGGTTGACGTCACCTCCACGCTAGTGTGGTTGGGGGCTAGCGAATGCAAAGGGAGTGGACCCCTCCTCCCTATGCGTTGATTCAATCATGGAAATAAAGTTACAAACCTATGTTAATGAACCTTTCATCAAATCAATCATTCACGCCAACTCCATGGATGTCGTACGATTCGCGTGAGGAAGGTGGGATCGCACGTGTGGGAGTTTGGTTGAGTTTGGTGATGTATTGGCATTTGTTGGGTGAAAGAGGTCAGTTCCTCTTCACTTCAACTCTGGTTTAGCTCAGTTCAAGTTCACTTCAACTCAATGACACTCCGAGTTGATCTTCAATTGGTTGGTGCCCCCCTGGGGCTAGGTTTTGTTATAAAAGCAAGGCCTTTTTCCTCATTTTAGAGAGAAGCGAGGAACCTTTGCTCATGTTGTATTGTCCATCGTTATATATTAATAAAATCGAAGGCTTTGGAGGCTAAAGATCTTGTGGCAAGTTGTGCATGTGATATCTTTTGTATGAGGTAATATTGTTCATTTATTTTGCTTTGCATAGATCAATAATCTAGCTTAGAGGGCTCTTTGTAGCACATAGGTTAGGCATTTGAGGCTTTCAATTTGCCTATTTACTTCCTTGCTATTAGAGACCTACGAGTTCACGCTTTATTCAGCTATATTTCATGATCTTTTGGTTTTCTAACTGTGGGGTGTACCAAATCTAATGTATTTTGTGCAAGCTTAATCAATGTTTGGTTGTCTTTCCCGAGCTAAAGGTTGAGCTAAGTTGCATTGTCCTTTGCTTTAGATTATTGATTGAAAGAAAGCATAGTATTCTTTGTTATCTACGGTCAAATCTCCAAGTTTTCTAAAAAGATTCAGGGCTTGAGCAGTTGTTTCCCTTCTTTCTACAAAAAATTACAAGATTTTCCTCTCAGTTGCTTTTTATTGCAAGTTAAATCGGATCTAATAAGTTTATCTTTCGATTTTGCTTGCATTAGTTTAGATCTTGAATCTTCAAGTTTCATCTTTTGGCTTTAGATCTAAAAGTAAATTGCTTTATTACTCAAAAGTTTTAATCATTTCCATTATGCGCAAGTACTAAAGTAGTGTAAAATGTTAGTGTAAATATTGGACTAATCCACTAATCTTCCATTTTTAGTTTGTTGGCTTTTATGTTTATTTGGCAGGAAGGAGGACGATTAGAAGGCCCTTTGAAGGCTTGAACCATTCGAAAAGACTCTTCCAAACCCCCTTCCTTTTTTCCCCTTTCTTCATTCCCCTTCTCTCAAAAACTTGTAAACTTTTTTGCTCCTATTTTCAAAGAACAAAAAAGTTTCCCAAAAGAAAAGATTGTAATACAAGTTAATAAAAGCAAGTGGGATTACGGCTCCCACGCCCCTCTTCCCCCACTTGGGGGAAGCCTCTATCTATCCATTTATTTGCTTTATACCTGCACAATAAACTGTTAAAGTATAATAGGAAAGGTTAACTTCATCTTTTTGAAAAGGTTTTTTCTTTATCTTATATAAATTGCTAAAAAGAACATAAAGTCTCTTGAATCTCACTGAAAAGTGGATCAAGAGCACTCTCTATCGGAGAGGTTTTGCCTTTTTGCCTCAGATTAGATTTCTTTATCTCTTAGAAATTGCTAAAAATAACATAAATCTCTTGAATCTCACCGAAAAGTGGATCAAGAGTGCTCTCTGTTGGAGAGTTTGTTGTTAAATTTTTAGTTCATTTACTTTAGCATTTTATTTTTTTACCTTTTCCATAAATCTCTTGAATCTCGTCATAATGTGAATCAAAAGTGCTCTCTGTCGAAAAGTTTTTCGATGGTTCTTGTTCACAACAGTTAATAAAATTGCAATTTACATTTACTACACTGTGTATGCTCTACCCACTTGTGGGATACCCAGAAGCAGTTGTAGATTCTTTAATCTTCACATTTTAATCCACTTCAAGCATAAATAAAACACTCTCCCAAGAAAACCAACGAAAATTCGACGTTGATCGCTAATAATCGAAAGTGGGCAAATTCTGCATGGGGACGCAGGAACCACTGTACCGAGACCTTGAAAGCACAGTTAGGCTACATGCTTGTTGGTGTAGTGTTGAACACCGCTTTAGAGACTTCGGACAGCCCACATGTTCTTGTACGAAACCACTTAGACTATTATCCGGACATATCTCCAATACTGAAAGGTATATCTTGGAGATCTCCTTCCCTTTTAATAATCAACTTCACCCCTAAAATTTACAATAAAATTTACTAAGAACACTTGTAAAACGTTTTCAAGCACATCCCAGACTTGTATCAAGCATCCCAAGCACTACATTGACTCCATTTGGCACTGGTCTTATCAATTATTCATTTGCTTATTATTTATCTGGAGCACTTGTTTTATCTATTTTCATATCATGCTATGGATGCTTTACTTTTAAATTGTCATTATCAAGTGGTTGTGCATATTTAATTATCTTGCAAGTACATACTTGGATCATTAAACTGTTATTGTAAATCTCTTTAAAAAACTCCTAAAAAAACACCCATCCTCATTATACACCAAAAAACATTTTAAAACACGAGAGCCTTAAAAACTCTTTGTAGGGTCTACCCCCCTTGGCTTCATTAGGAGTTTGCTTAAACAAAGGAGTCAGGATCAGGTGACAACACCTGACTCTTTGCTTGCCCCCAAGGCCACACCTTTCCCACTTGGGAAAGAGCTTTCGAAAGATTTCTGCTGACGGTGTGCACATCAACAGGCAACAAGCCTTTGAACTTGTTATTTAAATCATTTTTACAAGTTAATTGGTTTAATAATTCCCATTCAAATTCAAGTGTTAGTAGATCCTGTCATTTTTGGATCATGTTTGGTATCAGAGCAGGCTAACCAGGGAATTACATAGTGTTAATGTTAACTAGATCAAGGCTTAAGCGAGGTGAAGGCCAACTTGAGACTTTCAATCCAAAGATTGGACGTGCACATCGAAGAAAGAAAATGGCAGATGAAGAATACCGAGAAGAATATGAGAAGGCTTTCCACAAGGCTTTCTATCAGATGGCAGACAGAGTAGAAAAATTGTTTGCAGATTATCAAGAGAGATTAGCAAAGAAGAAAACGAAAAAGGAGAAAGCAAAGGATAATGCTTTGGGAAAAGGAGGGGACCCTTTTGAGCCTTCTTCTTCCTCTTCTAAAAGCTCCAGTACTGCTTCTTCAAATCCAAAGAAACAACCTGAGAAGGCTAAGTCTGATTTACCTTATTTAAAACTTGATATTAAGTTTGATTTGCCTACATATAATGGTGAACTTAACGCAGAAAAGCTAGATGAATGGATCAAGCAAATTGAGGTGTATGGCAAGGTCCATAAGCTTGTAGATGATAGTGCAAAGATCCAGTTGGCTACTCTCCGTCTTGGAGGTACTACACTCATCTTGTGGGAAAGTAAAACACAGGAAGACCTCCTTACGAAAGGAAAAATTATTTATTCCTGGTATGAATTTACTGTTGCATTAAAGAAGCAATTTTATCCATTAGGCTACATACAGCAAGCCACGATGGATTGGCAAAACTTAAGGCAAGGTAAAGATCAAATGTACAAGAATACACTCAAGAATTCATAAAGAGAGCTTTGATTTTGGGTATAACTCTTTACACTCAAGAAACCCTTCTCAAGTTTATTGGAGGATTACATAGTTATTTGTGTCATACAATACTTATGTTTAATCCTACTAACCTTGATGTGGTATGTGTGCAAGCTACACACATTGAATCCAAAGGCAAGAGTGCTCATGATAACTTTTCTTCAGCTGAATCCAGCCATTCAAAAGAAGGCAAGGAAAAAGGGAAAAGGTAATCATACAGCCACAATGAGGAAAGGTGATGAGAGGCCTACATGCTCACATTGTCAAAAGCAAGGGCACGAAGAAGCAAAGTGTTGGGTACTACATCCTGAATTGACACCGAAGTGGTTTAAGGATCGGAAAGAGAAGCAAAAGGCCACGGTCATCGTGGAGGACCTTGGATCAGATTCTGAGGACAAAACATAGATAACAATCGTAGGTGTGAAAGGTAAAGCTATTGTTGGTAATGATTCTAGCATTGGTTCTTCATGTGCTTCTACTTCTAAAGATCATGTCAGTTCTAAGGATAGAAAAAGGAATGCATTGTTTCATATAAGGGTAATTACAAAACAAACTAAGATCAGCACACTCATAGATAATGGATCCCAAGCTAATCTCATTTCAGAAGAAGTAGTTAAGCAGTTGGGATTATCAAAAAAACTTATCGATTAGGTTGGGTATGCAAAGATAAAAGATAACAAGTAACAAAGCAATGTGATCTAAAGTTTGCAATAACATCCAAGTTTGTAGATGAAATTGAATTTAATGTCGTTCCACTAGATATCTATGGAATTGTGTTGGGTAGCCCATATTTATATGATCGAAGGGCAATTTTCTATAGAGAACATAATCAGTATCATTTGTTTAAGGAATTAAGTATATAGTACATTGACATTCATTTAAAAATGGCAGATCATTGGGAACTACACAACAACTGAAAAGGGTCGTTAATGCAAGTCAAAATTTGGCACTTACGTCTATGCAATTTAAGGAAGAAAAGAATCCTAAGCATGAAAAGGAAGTGTCGTTGCATCACAATACATCTATTATGGTTGATAGTGTTCCTATGATAAAACATAAGCATGATTTGGGTACAATCTCTTTCCTATGTTCTATTTTGATATTCAGCGTTCTACTGATCAGCAGTATATGGTTGGTTCTGACAATATTGAATGTAGATTTGGTTGAAAAAAGGATTAATGTACTTAACAATGTCAATGCAGTGTTGATTGTCATTATGATGAGTAAAATGTACAGGTTCCAGGAAGAATGGACAAATGATACGGGACAGGTGAGACGAACATGTCCTCACTTGAATTTTGAATGATTCAGGCTTTTGGTGGTCCAAAAGCTTCTCAATGGGAAAGTTTGATCTAGGAGGATCTCTGAGATGGATCAAAAATAAACTCTTCAAATTGCGAGCAGAAGCTTGCAGCTACGTAGAGCTCAGCGAGAGCTTTCCGGCAACGTTCGTTTCGTGCAAAACGGACTCCGAACGTGAAAGTTATTCAGTTATGAACTTTTGACAAAAGAGGTAAAGTTAGGAAAAAGGGGGTGCCACATGGCACTAGAGTAAGGGTGACACGTGGCATGTACAGCGACGACGTGGCGCACTCACAGAGCGCCACGTGGCAGGTTGCAGTCACATTGGCAATGCTTAGTTGGCAGGTTTGTGGCACAGTTGGCATCCAACAGGCAAACACGTGGACCAATCGAGGACGCCACGTGGTGATCCGATTGGCCACCCGGTGGCTTTAGTTACCAAAAAAATATTGGCAGCCAAGGAATTCGAACCCCCAACCTCTCCTTCGCCAGAGTCTCTGCACCATCCACATAACTGTGATCTCCGTCGATGTTTCTTAACCGTATAGGAGTCCACTCCTATTTAAAGTTGAATGGTCTATTATTTTGCAAAAGGGGTGGGCCAAGGGCTTAGCCCTTGGCCCTCATGTGTATATTTGAATCTATGTCATATTACAACCAACAACTATACTACTAGCAAACCACAAAACCACAAGCCAAGTGCCAAACCATTGCCACAACATATATTTGCCACCACAACCATATGCCACAACAAAAATCGTGATATTGGGAGAGGTCCATAAGTTTGAACCCGTGACCGCCTCCCCCAATGCCAACGCTCCAAACCATTGCACCTCAAACTCCGCTTGTTAAGGGAGTTGAACTATAATAGTTTTAAATTAGCTTTGGGTCGAATTTTAGCCCAAATGGGCGTGCCTCCTTTTTGGCCTAAAATTAAACCAAATCCAAACTATTATATGGTTTTTTTCAAACCATATATGTTATATTTTAGATTTTGTTTATTATTTTCAACAAAGAAATGTATTATTTATGGAGATTTATCCATTTTTTAATGGATCTTATCCCATTTAATTGGAATCAATTTTTTGTAAATCCGTATGTATTTGGAGGTGGGTTATGGATTTTTCGACTATATACACAATGTAATTTTCCATGGGAAGGTATTGAAAAATGCATTGAAGGTTTTTGGAGAGTGAATGGTATAATGCCATTATGCCTTTGTAAAGGCTTTGTAAACATTGTTCATTTTGTAAAAGGCTTTTTAGCCACTCTTGGGAGATTTTGGAGAGTGAGAGGACTTCTTTTTTGAAGCCTAAGTCTCTTTGTAGCTGTTTTGAAGAAGGCATTTTGTACCTATTCAAGCATTTTGAAGACTAATAGAGGTCCTAATTGGAGCTAGACCCGGAGACGTAGTCCATCAACGACAAACTCCGTTATCATATGGTGTCCACATTCTTATGGTTTGCATTATTTGTTCATTTATATTCTTCGGTGATTTTTAATCCTTTGTTCAGCTTGTTATTTAAATTATTTTTACAAGTTAACTGGTTTAAGAATTCACATGCAAATTCAAGTGTTAGTAGATCCTCTCATTTTCAGATCATATAGTGTGGTGTTGCAGCATGGACAGGTATTTATATATCCAGAGGGAGCTACCCTATACACAAAAGCAGTGCTTTGTGTTAGACAGGGAAGGTTACATGTTGTTGGGACAGCCTGTGTGCGGGTCCAAGGGGATCTTAGATTCAGGGTCTATGCTAGTATCAGGGGCAGTTGGTTGTGTGGGTTCTTCCGGTACTATCATGACTCAGGAGACTAAGCTGGTATGAGATGACACAGTTGGATGCTCAGAGTTCGAGAAGACTCCACGGTGCATGTTTTGCAAGAATTGGTCTTTAGCACAAGATCCAGTGCAGGTGGTAAGGAAGCTTTCTGGTTCAGAGGGAGCACGTACAACAGCGGATGGAGTGATCGGGATTGGAGACATATACAAGTGGAGGAGATGCCAAAAGTACCTCCCTCACTAAGAGGGAGTGTCAGATTTTATAGCTCGGGAAGTCTTTTACATAGGCTTAGTGTCTAGGCATGTAGAAACGACCTAAGTGACTTTCCTAGACATTAATTTTAGTGTTATAAAATTAATGTGGTTTTTTATTAATTGGTGAGCAAAAAAGAAAAAAAAATATTCATTAAGTGCAATTTGTCTCATCCATTGACTTTGAAGATGAAGAGACAAAGTCATTCGGAAGATGAAGAGACAAAGTCACTTGGAAGATGAAGAGACAATCATTCTCTCATTTTGAAAAAGAGAAAATTCTAGTAGAGTTTAAAAACACATTGAATGAGAGAGTTTTTGGAGAGCTGAAGAAAAGAGGAGAAGAGAGCCGCTGAGAGGGGGGTGCATTTCCCAAGAGGAGATTGGGCATGCATCCCAAGATAAAGTACAGCATTTATTGCCGGCTATACAGTGCATTAATTGCTGGTCCGTACAGTTGATGGCTTGGCACTGATTTTGAGGGCCATACAACTGAGAAAGAGGGCACGGTTTTTGAGTGCCATACTGCAGACTGGTGGCATAAAAATCAAGGAGCTAAACAGCATGATTCTGGGCATAGAAATCGAGGAATTTGCTGCTGCTGACAGTCTGTACAGGGCTGTATAGTTCGTGCAGCAAGCTGGGCACAGAATTCGAGGAGCAGGAAGTTGGGCACTAATTTTGAGGGGCTAGACATAAATTTCCAGGAATGTACAAGTGCATTTAATGTTGTTTATTCACTGCTGTAGTACTCGGAAATTTTATGTCGACTCATAAATAAAATTCTCTCGACTGGTTTTCCCTGCAGGGTTTTTTTCCAGGGGCATTGCCCAAAACGCCTGTGTTCATCAAATGTGTGTGATGTTCATTGTTTCCACTGCATATCTGGTTGAGTAAATTCAGGGTATTCACAATCATAAATTGCAGATTTTAGAATGTGTTAAATTTCTGAAAATAAATCTGAGTTTATCAATTTATTGGTTCTGTGAATCAATATCTGGGTTTATGTTAAATTTCAACAGGCAATATGGACGAAGAGCTAGTGGGTTATATAGAGGATGAAGAAGATGCCTGCCAAAAATCAATCTTTGTGTCAAAGGGCAAACTAGTGAAAATATGGAAGGGTCTAGGGCCATTTCTGAAGACATCAACAAGGAGGAGCCGCTAAACAACTCTATACACTTTGGAAACCATAAGGCTAAGGTTGATAATCCAAAGGGAATGTGCTACCAAGCATTAATGGTGACAGGGATGGCATGATACAAGACTAGATCTTGAATGATGTAAATGGGACACAATCACTAAGCAAGTCTGATCCAGAAGGACAAGGTGACAGGGGTAGGGTCACATTGATCAGGCAAGATTGGCAGGACTCTTTGATATTGATGGATGAAGGAGGTTCATTCTGGAAGGGATCGAAGAAGGAGTTGAACGAGCAGGCCAGGGATTTCAAAGCATTGTCTATTCACGAACTAGATGGAGGCAGAGGTGAAGCATACAGGAGAAAACATCTCATTGCAAAATCTGGCTTTGCAAAGAAATGGAAGCGTCAAAGTATTAGGACCAGAAGAGATGAGGTTACTCTGGTTCTTGGGGAGGAAGGTATTGCATGGCTAATAGAAAGAGCCATTATAGGTCAATTTATGGGAAAACAAGTAATGGAGGAGGCATTGTATGGGTGGATGGAAAAAACATTGTTTGAAACCCTATGATACTTGTCAGTGTTTCATATACTTATTTGCAGATGGTTGGTCTTCGAAATTCCATTTAGGTGAGGATGTGGAGAAGCTTCTAGCAAAGAGATGGTAATAGGGACCGTCTATTTAGACATAAAAAAGAAGGGAGCCAGGCTTTGATCCATGGAAGGAATTTTTAGAAGTTCAACTAGTCTATATGAAGAAGTCAGGTTTGCCAATAGAACTGTGGAACAAAGAATCACTGAAGGCATTGGAAGGAGGTCTGAGGAAATTTATAGATGTAGAGGAGGATTTCAAGGTTAAAGTGGATAAAAGAGTAGTCAAAATAATGATAGAAATGGATCTTAAGAAGGGTCTGCTAGAAGAAATGGAGATAGAGTGGGGAAATTGGGAATTTACCCAAACATTGGACTGCTAGAATGTTTCATTCACATGTTTAAACTATCATGAGACTGTGCATGTGGAGAGAATATCGTGATCCAAGTAGGAGGAAGGCTTGGAAGAAAAGGAAAGGCAGAACACAGAATCTAAGGAAGTTCAAAATGCTCAGTCAGAATCAAGAAGAAAAGGGTATTGTGGAACCTGTTTGTAAGGAGAAGTCCACTGAACAAAACAAGTTGAAGGAGTAACAAGAGCAAATGACATGCAGAATGAAGAACTGGGGAGAACAGCTGTAGACACCATAAATGGTTTCTCAAGCTCAAATCCAGAAAGAGGTAAGATTGATAATATCCCTTCTTCTCCTCTATTATTTGAGTATTAGAATAAGCTTGAGGATATTCAATCTAAGAAAGCTCCAATTTGAGATAGCCCTTTCGGTAGAGATATGCCTCTGTTAATACCTAACATGGACAATAAGGATCTGAAAGACCTGGAAGATTCCCATAGGTTCTTTCCCAATTAGATATGCCACCGGAGTTTCAGTGATCAGAATCATTATCCTTAGCAGGAAGAGATTCTAGAGATGAAATGGACTTGGAGCTAAAAGAAGTTGCGAGAAATGTACCTCATTATAAGCTTAGACCAAGAAAGTATAAATTTTAAAACCATAAAAGATGATTCTAGGATATAGAACCTTGGTTTGGTCTTAGATTCAGGGAAGCCTCCATCAGTAGGAAGAAAATCCAACCTGTCCCTGGCAAAAAGAAGAAAAACCAAGAGATTAAGGAAGAAAAACAGATGATTATATAAAAGGCACTTGGAGAAAGGTGTGCCTCAAAAATGGTGAAACCATGAAAATTCTTTCCTTGAATATGAGAGGGGTAGGGATGCCAATAAAAAGTTAGCCTGAAATAATGTTTTATAATATACAAGCCAGATGTAATGTTGATTCAAGAGACAGTGTGTTAAAGGTATCTAAAGTTGAGGCAATCATATCATCTTGTTTAAAACATTGGTCATTTTGCATTCTTGATGCAGAAGGTAGGAGGCTAGGCACAGGGTGGAATAATTCCATGGAACTTATCCATTCATCCTTTCAAACTACAAGTATCCAGACAAAGTTAAAATCTAAAGAACTACAAAAAGTTTTCTCCATCATCAAACTGTATGGCCTTTCTGATGACAGAAAGATATTTTGGGATAGCTTTAAAGCTCAAGGTTTAGCCACAAGTGATAAGGTGATTACAGGAGGGGATCAAAATTTGACATTGAAGACAGAGGAAGTCTTGGCAGAGAGTGCTAAACAGGACCGTCTGGCAGATTATTATTCTCAAACGTTTGAAGATCTAGGGATTTGTGATCTGGAACCCAGTCAGCTGGTTCCAAGTTCCAACATGGATGAATTTAAGTAGTGAAAAGGATGGAGAATCTAAAAGGCTAGATTGGTTCCTGGTAGTAGAGAATATATTTGACAAGGTGGGAAGATTGAAATCGAAGGGGGATCTTCAGATCACCTCCCTATATTGCTGCATATAGGAAAAGAAGACTCCAAACCTCCAAAGCCCTTCAAACTCAACCACAATTGGTTGGAAGAGGAAGGATTTAAGAATCTGATCATTCAAAACTGGAAGAGATTTGAGCCTAACTCAGGATTGGCAAAGTACCAGTTTGCTGAAAATCTAAAACAAGTAAAAGAATTGTAGCAGAATGGGCAATGGAAAAAGCTAAAATGGCTCAAAAGGAACTTACAGAAATTGACGGTCAAATCAAGACACACTACTGAAAATAATAATGCAGGTACCTACTACCTTTGCAGAAAACGAGATAAAGAAACTTAAAGCACTAGAAGGGATAAAGAGGAAATTGTCGGAGGAAGAGGAAGCGAAGTGGAAGTTGAAGAGTAGAGCAATTTGGTTGCCAGAGAGTAAATGCCTGCCTCCAAATGAAGGATAGAGGACCCTCCTCTGAAGCTGAAAGGGAATCTCTCATACCATTCGAGACCAAAGGGAAGAATCTCTATAAGAAAGTTCCATGAAATAGCAGAAGCAGATGTAAATCATTTTAGAAGTTTATTCGCAGAACCTCAAAGGGCCAAAATAGCTGAAATCATAAAATTAGTTTCATTTCCAAGGATGATAGAAGACCAGGAGAACGAGGCTCTAGAAGCATAAGTACAAAGGATGAAGTAAAATATGTACTATTATCACTTGAAAAGGCAAAGAGACCGGGACCAAATGGGTGGACAGTAGAATTTTATTTGGGGTTCTATGACTTCTAGAGGAAGAGCTATACTAAGAGTGATAAAGGAATTGAGAGCTTCAAGGAACTCTGAATTCAACCTTTCTAGCATTAATTCCTAAGAAAAATGATCCAAATTCCTTTGATGAATACAGGCCAATCTCTTTGTGTAACTCAATGTACAAAAAGTATCGCAAGAATTTCTCTAATAGACTAAAAGGAAGCTTAGTTGGCTTTATCTTGGAAGAGCAGTATGGTTTTCCTCCTAACAGGGAAATTCACATAGCAATGGGAATAGTGCAAGAAGGCTTACACACAATAAAGACAAAAATATATTCCTTCCATGATGATGAAATAAGATATGGCCAAGGCTTATGACAAGATTAATCAGTTATACCTTAGATTAGTGATGATTCAAATTGGGTTGAAAATTCAAGACTCAAGTAATAAATTGGATAATGGGGTGTATAACTTCAGCACTCTTTGCAGATTAAAATTGCGAAATCTATGACTTTATCTCAGTTACTATTTGTAAATGATGTTATGCTGTTTGGAAAAGGGTCTCTTAGAGAGCAAAAAGTTACAAAGAAATCCTTGGCTTATATTGCAAAGCAGCATGGATGGAAGTGAATGCTCATAAATCTTTGTTGTTATTCAATGGTGCAAAAGAAGGCTTGGAAAGACAATGTACTCAAATACTATCAGTGACCATTTAAAGCTTTCATAATGGATTAAAATATTTAACTTTCTATCTCATTACAGGGTAAAGGATTGGAATTGACTATATGAAAGAATTGAAGGGAGAGTGACAAACTGGTGCTATAGGTGGTTATCCAGATGAGGTAATTGACCTTAGTAAAGTCAGTGTTGGAGGGGATACTAGTGTATTCGCATTCATTAGCTTACATTCCTAAAAGAATGTTAGAGAAAATTAGTGAGTAATGCATTAGCTTTCTGTGGGCGAGGAAAAGGGAAAAGGAATGGATTCCTTTGGTAAGTGGAAAAAACTTGCAAGGCTTAAGGAAGATAGAGGGTAGGGTTTAAAGAATATATATCTATTTGGACAAGCCCTAGCAGCACAAATTTTATGGAGAATGATTACAAAAAAGTATATAGCTCCTAGATCAATAAAGGATTGGATCATAATTGAACTAAAGAAGTTTGCAAGGGCATCAATGATTTGGAAGGCCTTCGTTATGGCTTCTCCTCTGTTAGGGAGATAGTTGGTCTGGAAGTTAGGAAAGAGAGATAAAATCATGATTGGAGACGACCGATTAAGGGGGGGTGTACAAATATACCGATTATCTGAGCCTTTAAAACCTGAACTTGCAAATATTGAAATTCATAGTATAGTAGATGCAGCAAAATCAGAATCAAGCTCAATATGGAACCAAGGGTGGAAATCGGAAACCTAGTTGGATTTACAAGTAAAGATAGCAAATGGAAGCAGTATATCTCTAATCTTCAAAATGGTGCTACTAGACTTAGTATAGTGGAAGATTAGATTATATGATCTAAAAATAAATCCACTAAGTCTTCTTCATCAGGTCTTGATCTCCATCCCCCCTTTTGCTGATGATGTGATCCCCCTGATCTTAGGCAAATGACGGTCAACTTGGGTAAAATCAAGGTGATAATCTCCAACGGCTCAAAGAGTTGCTTTACAGAGTTCCATTTCTTCTTTCGAGGAGAGGAGGTTGAGATTACCACAGCATATATGACGGTCAACTTGGGTAAAATCAAGGTGATGATCTCCAACGGCTCAAAGAGTTGCTTTACAGAGTTCCATTTCTTCTTTCGAGGAGAGGAGGTTGAGATTACCACAGCATATATCTACTCAGGAGTCCAACTCTTAGAACCTAGATTTGGGCTGAGGAAGGTACTCCAATGCCAAATCAATAAGGGGTATGGGTCCCTTACTCTCATCAAGTGACAATGTTTCCATAACTGCTTCCAGGACATATTGTCCAACATGGATCTCATGGACACGGTTCTTTATGGTTCTAAGGTGTGAGGACCTAGCCTGCTTAAGTTAGTCTAGGCCAAGACGAAAAGCATTCAGACTCTCTTGCTTCGTCGTGTCATCAGGAGCAAGAGGACTATAACCCATGCCATTGTCCAAGCTGAGTTTGCAGCCCATCCTTTCCAGCTCAAGACCATTTTTAGACTGGTCCCTTTCTTGCATCATATTCGATGTTTTGCTAATTCAGTTGTTGGTAAACACTATTACCCATATCTAGAATATTGCTCCTCATAGCCCTGACCTCAAATAGATCTACAAGATGGGTTCACAATTGTTGGTTTTCAGAGCTCTCGAGACTTCTCCGATAAGTTGGCATTTCAATGGACTGCCTCCCTCTTATCAAGTACTGTTTGGGTGCTCCCAAACATCTCCTGCCGAATAAACAGGAGATGGATGGGATTATCAAAGATGACATATATAGGCAGGCAGTATGTCCAGGTCACTGGGCACAACCCACCAAGAGGGTTGAAACCCCAGATGATCTTCTACACAGAGCACTTCCTAGAGATGAGAGATGGGCATATCGTTCGACCACCAATAATTTTCTGTATATATAAGAGGTATCTTTCACAACAACAAAAAAGTCGGAATCAACACAAAATATATTGAGGGTCAGACTGGACTCAGATTAGAATTGGCCGACAACTCAGTTTATGAACTGGTTCACTAAAACACGCATAAAATATTAAATTTCAATTAAAATTTTTAAAAAGTAATAATAGTTTTAAAAGTTTGAACCAGTCAAACTGGTTGAATCAGCCGGTCAAACCAGTTGAATTGGCTTGTTATACTGGTCGAACCAGTTCAGGGTCCCCAAGAGGTGAACCAGTCGAGTTGGCCAGTTCAAGTTCAGTCGGTTTTCAAAACACTAATCTCAACCGGTGGTCGATAGACTTCAATCTAGTGGAAGAAATTGAAGCCATTTGTATGGGTTCGTGTTGAAAAGTTAACTCTGAAGGGTCCTCCCATGTTTTTGGTGTGGGTGTGATGAGAGGACCAGAAACTTGTGTCCTTATGTATTTATGTAACAAAGTGACGTTTATGTAAATAAAGTGAATGTGTTTTTATACTTTAGAAAAGTGGGTCACACTTAAATGTATTTAATAACTAAAGTTTTTAATTATTAAAAAGTGAGTTATGATGTAGACCCTTGATTTTGTAATTTAATATCAACTCTAGATTAGGTAGTTGATAAAGGTAGTTATAAAAGTTAAGTATAAAACAAAGAGAGAGGACAAATGAAAATAACTCACCATCAATGAGGAGAGAGCTAAGTCACCGCATTCGACGATTTTTTGCCATGGAAAACGAAAATCGATGGATTTTTTAGAGAAGCGAACTAAATCGATTAAAATCGGCGATTTTAATCACTCGGCTAAACCTAGTCCATACCAAAACTACCTCCACGCAACTACCTCTGCGCCCTGTATTTTGCGAGTGAAGTCATCTATTCCGCGAGTGAAGCGGCCAAGTAAAGCTTTCCGATTCTCATCTGTGATCTGCTATCCGTGATCCGCGAGTGAAGACTGAACTCAGAAAAGTGAAGTTTTATCGTTTTTTAGTGAGTCGCAGAGAGCAGAGGGCCGAAGGTATTGTCGTTGAAACTTAAGGCAATGTTTACTCCTTACTACAGTGGAAAGTCGCACGAGGGTTGAGTCTCAACTAAAAGTTCAGCATTAGTAGTAGTCGCGGTGTTGACTGCCAAATATATAAATTCATAAATGGGGTATTCATCGTTTTCTTACTTGAATTCTTTCTAATATTGTTTTCTTACTTGAATTCGTTATAATATTATGATGACGGTTGTATTCTATATAGAATTCTTTATAATAAATATTATGATGACGATTGTTTTCCATATAGATTTATTTATTTTAGTTAATAGAAATTTAAAAATTGATAAATATATAAAGCTTAGTCATTAAGTTTTTTTTAAATAATTAAATATAAGCTTCATTTAACAGTTAAATTTATATTGGTTAATAAAAATACAATATTAGTTAATGAGCACTTTATATTAAATAATTAATTTAAAATTAAGTATTATAAAAGATATTATAGTTACATATTTTAACTATATATAAATATCGAATTTAATGGCGAATTTTATCCACTACTTTTTTTAAGCGAATTTTTTTCAAATTTTATCATTGTCGAATTCGAACACGAACTCGAACCAGGTGACTTTGGGAGAGAGTGAGAAAATAGAAAAAGTGAGAAAGAAGAGATACCCTAGAGTGGGCACAAATCTCAATGCAAGGAGCAGCACAGAAATCGAGGCAGCCTGCACTAATCCGTACAGGAGACTGAGCAGTCCGTACAGGCCCAGAAATCAAGGCAAGGTACAGCAGACTAACAGGCCATACAGCTGCATTTATTACAGGCACCTTTGGCACGATTCCCGAGGCAGAATTTAATGCAGAAAAGGACAGTCCATACAGCACACGTGTGGCAGAAAGTACAGTCCGTACAGGCACGTGTGGAGGCCGTACAGCAAACTGTTCAGCAATTAATTGCACGGTTTTCGAGGTATTTTCTGTTGTTGGTTCAGTTTGGTAAATTTGTCAGAGAGTGTTGAAGAAATAATTTTTCTAAGTTGTTGGAAAATTTTCTGTGTATTCTTCTTTAAATAAAATTTTCTCTTTCTAGGGTTTTGGCCGGTCATTAATGATTAGACCAAAATTATTGTGTTCATCTGCTTAAAGATTGTTTCAGTATTTGACAAAATTTTGAAGTACATTTCAGCAGTGTGGTTTTACTTTCAAAATTTTAAGTTAAAACCCTAGTTTTTGTAAATGTTTAACAGAATGTGTAAATGAGCAAATTCATTTTATTAAGTCAGATTTTCTTCATGGTATCAGATCACAGTTTAACAGAGTCATACTGAAAAACAAGTTTAGCAGGTGTTCTTTGAAGTTTTAGAAAGTGTTAGATTTGTCTTCAGTTATTTTTCTTATGGTTGCAAGATATTTTCCATGATGAACATTAGGTATGAGGATTGGTTGGATGGAGTATCCAACTACTTCCCATGGAAGGTAAGAATTATTGTTGTATTGAAAGAACTTAGAGTTTGGAGTTTTATTAAAAGTGTCATGACCAAGCCAACAAATAAAGATGAGCTTGAGGAGTTTGAAGCTCATGAAGCCAGAGCCTAGAGAATTATCTTGGATGGGGTTAAAGACCATCTCATACCACACTTAGCAGAAAAGAAAACTACTAAAGAAATGTGGGACACGTTGACCAAGAATGATAATCGGAAGATGACCCTAAAAGACAAGCTACACAGCATTAAAATGAAAAATGATGAGGGTGTAGCCTCTTACTTGACTTGTGTTACACAAGTTAAGGACGAGTTGGCAGCAGTAGGAGAAACCATTCCTAATTCAGAACTGGTGAGGATAGTCATGAAGGGCTTCACCAAGAAGTGGGAGGTTTTTGTGAAGTGTATTGTGGGCAGAGAAACACTTCCAAGTTGGTCCAGATTGTGGGATGATTTTACCCAAGAGGAAATCCGAGATGGGTCACAGGTTGGCCAAACTAGTGAGGATGTTGAGCAGAATGTGGCACTTGCAGCCAAATCCAAGAACAAGAAGAAGAAAGATCTAAGTCAGATCAAATGTTATCATTGTGGCCAGTTAGGACACTATGCCACGAAATTTCCTGAGAAAAAGATTGTGAAGACTGATAGAGATGTGGCAGCCTCTGCAGTTGTAGAAGATTATGCCAAGAAGTTTGAGCAAGAGTTCTCTCGTCTCAATTGATTCCAGTGTAGGGAGTTCTACTTTTGAGCATGTCTGGGTTGTTGACAGCAGTGCAACCAGACATATGACTGGAGTCTATGACTCTTTTCAGATGATCACAATGTTGGGGCCGGGACACTTCATTCAGACAGATGTTGATAGTCCTCAGATTGCTATACAAGGGGTTGGAACAATCAGGTTCCAACTAGACCTTGGAGAATTCCTGGATATTCATGGACTATTGTTTGAAACTGGGATGAGAGTGAGCAAACTCTCAGTTTCATCATTCGAGGATGATAGCTATGGGATGATGATCAGGTCTGGTCATATCTTCCTGTATCAGAGAGATGAACCAGTTGGTACCACCATCTTATTGGGAGATCGCAGGGACAAACTATATGTCCTAAGAGAACATGGTGTACGACCAGGAACAGGAGCAGGAGGATGGTTATCAGAGTCAGAAGATGAAGATGATGCTGCATTTAATAGATATGAAGAGGAGAGTGACTCTCTCCTGACTCCTGAGCACTAGCAAGAGGCTCAGCCAGTCAAGTGATGGTGTTGTTGAGCCGGTTGATGGGACTCAGGTTGAGTCTCAAGCTTCAGAGTTTCAGTTCGAGATAGACATTTGTTTTCAAGGATGATTCCAGAGCAGGAGCGAGTTGTTGCAGGAGTCAGAGATGGAGATAGTGTTGTTAGATTTTTAATGGTTATACAAGATCTAAAACATTTAGCATCATAACATCATAACCATAACCAAAGGATCACTGAAAGAAAGACAAATGCAGCAACACAAGAGAACACAAAGATTTTCCTCGGGGAAACCACAAGGGAGAAAACCCCGCAAAACTTCCTCAGTATAGAATTCGACCAAGACAGTGTAAAACCCCAGCAACAAGAATAGTTGCTTATCTTCCACAGTAGACTCTTTCTCTCTCTCTCTCCGGCGCAATACTTGAGTGTGTAAGATATGTAAGAATGAGAGAGGCGCCTCACCTATTTATATTTATTAGGTGAGTACCTTAAATAACTAACTATGTCGGTCAGGTTCCCTAATTAGGGCTAACCTACCTTGGGAGACTCAAAATACATTTTATACATTACTTTTGTGGGTACTATTGCCCCGACTTACAACAGAGGGTTTACCTCATGACTTTTACATGACTAGTTACATCAAGGACATCTCCGAATGGAGGAATAACATCTCCAAAGAAGAACACAACAAAAGTACACTAGAATATCTTCCGAAATTACAATACTTTAACACTCCCTCTCAACTAGGAAGGTATTCTACATCAACAATAACCATCATTACAACTATACAACTGACTGGTGAATCTCTATATGTCATAGGAAGTTTTGGAACATCATCATACATCTTCATCATCGATCTCAACTGGATCATCTTCTGCAATCTCAGTATGTAAATACCGAATCATATTATGTACGTGCTGAATCATCTTCTATCAGTATATAAATACTGAATCATCTTCTAGATCATCTTCTGTAGTATCAGTATGTGAATACTGAATCATCTGAATCATCTTCTAGATCATCTTTTGTAGCATACTGGAACATCTTCTGCCACATCAATATGTGAATACTGAATCATCTTCTGAACCTTCTTCTGTAACATCAGTATGTGAATACTGGAACATCTTCTGAATCATCTACTTGCCAACATCAGTGTGTAAACATTGAACCAACATCTGAACCATCATCATCTGTATCTTCAGTATGTGAATAACGAAAAACATCATCATCTGCATCATAAGTATCATTGCTTCTTCAGTATGTAAATACCGAATCATCATCATCTACATCTTCAGTATGTAAGTACTGAAACATCATCATCTGTATCTTCAGTATAGGAATACTAAAACATCATCATCTGTATCTTCAGTATGAGAATACTGAAACATCATCATCTGTAAGGTCAATATGTGAATTCTGAAACAACAACAACATCATTAGCATGTTAGTGCTAAAGCAACATCATCAATAAATGTTATATCATCATCTGCATTATCAGCATAGAGATGCTGAAACATCATCATCATCAACATAAAAATGTTGAAACAACATCATCATCAACAACACAAAGTGTTGTGACTTCAACTATATCAGCATCATCAGCACAGGGTGCTGGAACCACAACCATATCAACATCATCAACATAAGGTGTTGGGACCTCAACCACAACATCATCAACACAAGGTGTTGGGACCATAACCACATCATCAACATCAACATACAAATGTTGAAGCAACATCATCATCAATATCAATATAGAAATATTGAAATTACATCACCATCATCAGTACAGAAATACTGAAACTATATTATCAACATCAGAATAGAAATACTGAAACTACCTCATCATCATCAGTATAGAAATACTGAAACTATCTTATCAACATCAGTATAGAAATACTGAAACTGTCTCATCAACATCAGTATAGAAATACTAAATCTACCACATCAACATCAGTATCAAAAATATTGAACTTGCTACATCAGTAGGGGAATACTGAAACTATCAAGCATCTCATCAATCAACAATTATCAGTATGAGAATACTGAACCTGCTACATCAATATAAGAATACTGAAACTATCTCAGCAATCATCTCAACAATCATCAATGTGATAACACTGAAAACATCTTAATAACAATCATGAATCATCAGTGTAGCAACACTGAAACTATCTCAATCAAACATCTCAACAATCATCAACCATCAGTGTAACAACACTGAAACTATCTCAGCAATCAGTGTAACAACACTGAAACTATCATCTCAACTATCAGTATAACAATACTAAAGCACACATCTCATCAGTCATCAGTATAACAATATTGAAACATACATCTCAATCAATCATCAGTATAACAATACTGAATCAACCATCTCAACAATCAGCATATCAATGTTGAACCAATCATCTCAACAGCTATTAGTGTAACAATAACGAGCTAAACAGTCATCAGTATAACAATATTGAACTACACATCTCAACAATCAGCATATCAACGTTGAACCAATCATCTCAGCAGCCATTAGTATAACAAGACTGAACTACACATCTCAACAGTATAGCAATACTGTAACAACCATCCTGCCCTCTAACTATCTCGAAGCAGCATCACGGTGAGTTCTCTGTTAGATCCACCCGGGGATTTTTTCTAACTTACTAACATTTTCTGTTGATTTTTCTAAGCGGCATTGAGAGCCATTCTCTTACGAGAATGGGGCCACCTGGTCCGGGACCACGGTGAAGACTCAACCCAATGTTGAGTGACCATTCTATTGAATGGTAGATATATGGTCTAGGACCATGATATAGACCCAACTCTACCCTGGGTAGACTCAACCCAATGTTGAGTGACCATTCTGTTGAATGGTAGACATCTGGTCCAGGACCACGATGTGGACCAGTCTAGTACCGGTAGACTCAGCTTAGTTCAGAGTAGCCATTCTCTGGGAAAAAGGAGGCGCTTGGTCTGTTACCAAGTATTTGACCTAGGGTCAAATTATGCAGCCCATGGCTGAGGCACCTGGTCTGTTACCAGGAAGTCACTGTAAGCCCTAGAATGGGTCTAGGCATGTGTGACACTCTGACCCTTTATCTATGGGCTTTGTGTACTTTTCCGAGGCTTAGCTACCCTTGGCTAAGTTACCTTAGTACCAAATCTAGGTGTCACACAAAGTGTGAAATAAAAGCATTAGTAACTCTCTTGGTTTATGATGATGTACTTATGGAATCAAAAAGACCACAGGTAATGACCACAGGGGCACTTGGAAAAAGGCTAAAGTCAAAAGTCAAAAATACATAGGGACTTTTGGACCACAGGAAAAGGGACTACAGGTGAAAGTCAAAAATAAATAAGGACTTTGGGTAAAAGTTAAAAATACATAAAGGACCTTTTTTTTGGTAAGAAGGTAAAAGTGAATTAGGAAAAGAATAAAAATATTATTATTTTATCTTTCCTAATTTTGGTCCACTTACAGGTGACTAAAGGCTATAAAAGAAGATCAAGTCATTTCATTATTACACACTTGCTCTCACAAGTACAGCTACTCCATCAAGAAGTCTTACGAGTTGTTGAAGAAGGAAGGCTGATGTGATGCCCTAGCATGGATGAGTCTAGCTAGGGCACTCACATTAGTTATTCACAAACCCTAACCTAGGGTTTCTGCTGCTATATTTTTTCTATCAGTTTTGGGTTAGGGTTTTACCCCAACATCCTCTTCTCCCACGAACAGCAGAAGGCCACCTCAAGGGTAGCCTCCTTCAGATCCAGAACAGACTTCATCTTTTCCGGGCAGCTTCTTTCTCTTCTACGGGCTGGCTTTATTTTCCTGTGGGCAGCCATGAAAGAGCACTGCCCTCTTACACCTCCAGGCAGCCTGTAACAGGCCTACCCAAGAGGGTTGAGGCACTCACAGCACCTTCGAGTAGCTTGTGGGCCAGCCCGTGAGGGCTGTCGTAAGCCTACAGACCCTCCAGGCATCCTTAAGCAGACCCGTGAGGGTTCTGCAACAGCCCATAGGGCTATCGGGCTTGTGGAAAGCCCTTGGGCAAGGGTTGCCCACCCTCGAACAACAATTTAGCTGCCACAGAAGATTTCGGACAACCATCAGTCAACCGGCAAGGGCAGCCATCAGTCAACCGACAGGGGCAGCCATCAGTTAACCAGGCAGAGGCAGCGAAACGACAAGTAGCAACAGACCCTAGATCAGGTAGATCTGGGCAATCCGGGCAGAGAAGAATGACAATCAAGGCAAGGAAAAAGGAATTCCGACCAGGCCCTAATTATTCCGGGCAGTCAGTAATTATTCCAGGCAGATCTGATATATTCCGGGCAGACTGTTTTGGGGCAGTCTGGATAATTTCTGGGCAGATCTGGAAATTTAGTAACTAGGGTTTTGAAAGCCTTGTTCTATTTTTTGCTGATAATTTTTTTCTGTAAATTGTGGTCAATCCCAGATTAGGGTTTGAGAAACTTTTTGAAGAATTTCTAAGTCATCTCATTTACGAGATGAGCTACGAATGCTTTTTGGGATTTTTGTCCTTTGGAGGTTTCCCAAGTGAAAAACTCTTGTGTGCATTGTGTTGATGTGATGAATGTGTTTTTTACTGCACTTGTCATTTGTTATTTAAGTTGATCTGCAAATTTTTTAAGTATTTATGCTAATGCAAAAATTCAACATGGTATCAGAGCTTAGCATGTAAAAACACAGTAAAGGGACACTGTTGTTGTTTTTACTAGATCTTGGGATAAGATTTGCAGATCTAACATTTGACTAAGTGGCAAAGATGGCCACCAATGGCTTCAAACCGGAAGAGAAGCTCTATGGTTCAGCCAACTTCAACTCCTGGAAAGCCAGGTTGACAGCCATTCTAGATGAGAATGACTTGGATGACATTGTTTTTAATGTCATTGAAGAGCCTACAACAATTGTTGGTAGGCTTGCTTACAAGAGGAAGCAAGGTAAGGCTAGAAGAATCATCTATGATTCTGTTAGAGAGTCAGTGATGCCCAACATCACATCTTTGAAGACTGCTAAAGAATGCTTTGATACTTTGGTCAACCTATATGAAAAGAAGGCTCCCAGTCAGAAGAGAGTCTTGAAGAAAAGGCCATGAACTTTGAAGCTGAACAAAGATGAAAGCATTGGTTCCTTCTTCACGAAGATTGCACAGGTAAGAGATCAACTCATTGCTATTGGTATTACTATTGATGATGATGACCTTGTGCAAACAATGGTTGATGGTCGCCCAAGCTCTTGGGAAACTTTCATGGAATCCGTCAGTGGTTGAGAGAATCAACCAACTTTTGAAAGGCTCTGGCATGATTGCATAGAAGAAGAAGGAAGGAACTCTGGCAAGGTAATCAAGGAGGACAACCTTGCACTTGCAGCAAAGACAAAGAAATTCAAGAAGCCTTTCCCTCAGCAAAAGAAGGGAAAGAAACCTCAGGGTATGTTTTCTGACATGTCAAAAGTGGAATGTTATAGTTGCCACAAGTTTGGACATTTTGCTAGAGACTGCAGGCAGAACAAGAAGAAACCCAAGAGAAGGTTTCAAGCTATGTTGCCAGGAAACGTGGGTACGGGTACAGGTACGGCACTTTTTGAAACAGGGTACTTTGGTACGTCGAGGGTAATATATATATATATATATATAATATATAATATATATTAAAAATAAAACTGAAACATGTCACAGTCACATGACTCACATGATACATCATGATCCAATGATCCATAGTACCATACATGCACATTGCATATTCACTTTCAGATTTCGTCATTGATTCATTGAACAATGAAAATTCACAATTCACATTGAAAATTTGAAACATTCAAAGTTCAAACTTCAAACATAAATTAAAATAAGTTATAAATAGTAAAATCAAAACATTAACAATTATTCAAGATTCAAGAATCAAAATAGTAAAATTAAAAATGGATTTTGTAAGGGAGATATTCATTCTGTCTAACTCATGATGAAATCATATGCAGCAGCTAAAGCCTAATTTAGTGTCTCACTATCTGTCCTGTATGTCTCCCATGCCTCTGTGATAATTAAATTCTTGTCAAGAAATTCTTGATTGTCCAATGTTTGGATACTGTCCTCTGATTTCAATTGGCAGCAGCATTTTGTAATAACAAATCTGTTGTTAAAACATCTCCTTAAGAAAAAAATGTAAAACCATTACTTTTGCTTCCAAAGCAAAGGGGCAATGCATCTCTTCTAATTTAAAAATTTCTCGCTCAAATTAAGTTGGATAGAGGTTCGATATTTATCTCGATGTTGCATCTTGTTCTTTTAATATATCATCTTCTCAACTATTTAGGTGAAATTACTAAATTAGACATTATTTTTCGCTCCATCTCTATTTCTGTACAAATTACGGTTTTATTATATATATCTCTGTATATATTAAAAGTTAAAATGATTTTACTATAAGATGTCTTATTTGTGCACGATTTTATTATAATATATACAGAGATATATTATTATTAATATTAACTTTTTAGTAAAAAGTTAAGACTCTAAGTTTTTACTATAAGACTCTAAACTCAGGCTGAGTCTCATTCATCATTTCTGCCGCTAGTTCCCAACGAACTACCCCATCATCTCCAATGACTGCGAGCAGAAGAAAAGTTCAACAAAATCAGCACACCAGTCAATGATGGTTTGCACACGGCGAGCTAGCTCCTGGATGCAAGTTGTCAGGTCTTCTTCCATTTCTCTAACCTCACTTCGAATTCCTAGCAGAGCATTCGTTATGGCTGCTAGGTGACGGGCTCTCCCTCCATTGTACAGTGAGAACTCGAAACCCCTTACACATGGATATGATTCTTAATTAAATTCAAAAGTAATTCAATACTAAATACCTTCTTCAAAAACTGCCAGTCGCCTACGATGTCCTTTGGTGGAGAAGAATGAGTTCTCAGTTTCCACTGCTGAAGGGTGCTACTGTCCACTGCTGAACAATGAAGATGGAGTCTGGACTGTCTGCCGATATCCCACTGTCTGCTGTGCACAATGAATAAGTTACGGTTTGGGGGTTTTTACCAATGCCGCGAGGATTTTAGGCTTTAGCAATGCCATTGCGTGGGGCCACCATTAATTAAACACGATTTTCATTTTAATTTTTATCACAGTCGTACCACCGACGTACCCAAAATCGGGGTACGCCGTACCATTTTGTGAAAACGTACCATAAAAATTTTTATCGCGTACCCGGTACGGCAGCGCTATTCACGGTACGTGAGGGTACGTACCATTGCCATACCCAAGTACCCGGTACGTGTACCCGACCCCTCGGTACGCGTACCCATGCAACACAGGTTTCAAGCATCTGCTGCAGAAGCAGAGGAAGAAGAAGATGAAGAACCAAAGAAGAAGAAGAAAACCAAGGATAATAAACCTGATGAGCCTAAAAAGAGAGGGCTACTTGATTTCTGCTCTAACTGGTTCTTTCTCAGATTGTTCCACTTCTTGGTTGGTGGATAGTGGTGCCTCCAGGAACATGACAAGTAATCGTGGAGATCTCACCAGTTACAGAAAGAAGAAGTTCACCACTCAGGTAGAACTTGGAGATAACTCCACTTACAAGATCGAAGGATTTGGCTCAACTTCACTTCAACTTGACTCAAGTATGGCGCTCTTCATATTGATGATGTTCTTTATGTTCCTGGTTTAAAGAAGAATCTTCTATCTGTTGCTAGCTTAAAGGACAAGGGCTACAGAGTCCTCTTCATGGACAAGAAAGTCCTCCTATGGGCAAAGAATGAAGACCTAAGCTCAGCAGTACAGATTAGGGTTCAAGAAGGAGGCCTTTACAGGGCTTCCGAGGATTTCACTCATGCAGTTGATCCATGTGAGTTGTGGCATAGAAGGTTTGAACACCTTCACTGCACAACACTTCCAGGCTTACAGAAGATCGTCAGCAGAGATGTGGTCTTCCATGAGAAAGCTGTGTTTCAAACACAAGAGCCTTCAAAAGAAGATGAAGCACCTCCACTAGAGTTTCCAATTTCATAAACTTAGAGGGAGGAAGAGGAATTTGAGGATCAAATTCCAGATGTCCCAGAGGACACTGAAAGTCCACCAGAAGAACTACTTGAGTTCCTCCTTACAGAAGGAGACCAGCTTGGTACCAAGAAATGGTACAAGAAGGTGAGAAGCATAAAGCTCCTCTTGGGACTTTCAGAGAAAGACCACAAAAGTACTTAGGTCTTATGAGTCAACTTGACAATGTAGAACCTTGCAAAGAAGCAACAAGTCGACAGGTATGGGTTGATGCCATGATTGAAGAAAACAGTTCAATCATGAAGAATGATGTGTGGGAAGTTGTCCCCAGACCAACAGGAAATTCAGTAATGACAATTGCTCCTATTGCCAGGTATACTACCTTTAGAACCATCATTTCACTTGTTGCATTATTCGAATGGAAGATAGATGTAAAGATAGTCTTCCCCAATAATAAGATTCAGGTGGAAGCTTATAATGAACAACCTGAAGGCTTTGTGAAGAAAGCTTCGTATGCTCCGAGAGTCTGGTATGCGAGGATGGATGGATTGCTCCATAGCTTGGGGTTTTCCAAAAGTACAGCTAAGTCTAACTTGTACTTTGAGGTTGTTCATAATCATGTCTTGATACTTGTTCTCTATATAGATGACTTGTTTCTTACAGGTGATGAACAGTTGACAAAACAGTATAAGAGGGAGATTACCTCTGAATTCAAGATGAAAGATCTTGAATTAATGCATTACTTCCTTGACTTAGAGGTATGGCAAAAGCCAGGCAAGATCTTCCTGACACAAGGAAAGTATGCAGTGGACATCTTGCAGATATTTGAGATGCAGGATTGCAAGTCTATGGGCATACCCATGACTACCAACTTTACAAAGTTGGGTGACTCAGCTACCAGTTCACAGAGTATAGACTCTACTCTGTATAGACAGCTTTTTGGATCCTAGATGTATCTTGTACATACGAGCCCACACCCAGAGAATGTTCTGAGTCAGTTCATGTCCAACACTTATGGGCTCAGGGTTACTCCCAGCAGTGGAGTAATATTATCTGGATATGTTGATTCAGATTGGGCTGGCAATACAGTTGACTGGAAAAGTACCTCTGGTTATTGCTTCAGTATGGGATCAGCAATGATCTCTTGAGCCAGCAGGAAGCAAGATTCCATAGCTCAGAGTACAGCTGAGGCAGAGTATATTGCTGCAAGTAATGCCTGCAAGGAAGCAGGTTGGCTCAGAAAACTGATATATGATCTGTTCGGGGGAAAGCTTGACTCAACGATCATCCATTGCGATAATCAGAGTGGCATAAAGCTTTCGAAGAACCCAGTGTTTCATGATAGATCGAAACACAGTGAAATGAGGTATCATTTCATCAGAGACCTAGTGCAGAAAGGTGCTCTGAAGTTGCAGTACATTCATACGGATGAACAGATTGCAGATATCTTGACCAAGCCTCTGGCAGCATCAAGGTTCGTGTACTTTCGTGACAAGCTTGGTATGGCAGAGAATGCCTCTCTCGCTGAGAGTGAGTGTTTATTTTTCTGAGCAGCATCGAGAGCCATTCTCTTAGGAGAATGGGGCCACCTGGTCCGGGACCAAGGTAAAGACTCAACCCAGTGTTGAGTGACCATTCTATTGAATGGTAGATATCCGGACTGGGACCATGATATAGACCCAGCTCTGCCCTAGGTAGACTCAACCTAATGTTGAGTGACTATTCTGTTGAATGGTAGACATCTGGTCCGAGACCACGATGTGGACAAGTCTAGTACTAGTAGACTCAGCTTAGTTCTGAGTAGCCATTCTCTGGGAGAATGGAGGAGCTTGGTCTGTTACCAAGTATTTGACCTAGGGTCAAATTATGCAACCCATGGCTGAGGCACCTAATCTGTTACCAAGAAGGCACTGTAAGCCCTAGACTGGGTCTAGGCATGCGTGACACTCTGACCCTTAATCTATGGGTTTTGTGTACTTCTCCAAGGCTTAGCTACCCTTGGCTAAGTTACCTTAGTACCAGATCTAGGTGTCACACAGAGTGTGAGATAAAAGCATTAGTAACTCTCTTGGTTTATGATGATGTACTTATGGAATCAAAAATACCACAGGTAATGACCACAGGGGCACTTGGAAAAAGGCTAAAGTCAAAAGTCAAAAATACATAAGGACTTTTGGACCACGGGAAAAGGGACCACAGGTGAAAGTCAAAAAAAAATAAGGACTTTTGGTAAAAGCCAAAAATACATAAAGGACCTTTTTTTTGGTAAGAAGGTAAAAGTGAAATTAGGAAAAGAATAAAAATATTATTATTTTATCTTTCCTAATTTTGGTCCACTTACAGGTGACTAAAGGCTAGAAAAGAAGATCAAGTCATTTCATTATTACACACTTGCTCTCATAGGTACAGCTACTCCATCAAGAAGTCTTACAGGTTGTTGAAGAAGGAAGGTTGATGTGATGCCCTAGCATGGATGAGTCTAGCTAGGGCACTCACATTAGTTGTTCACAAACCCTAACCTAGGGTTTATACTGCTATATTTTTTCTATCAATTTTGAGTTAGGGTTTTACCCCAACATCCTCTTCTCCCACGAACAGCAAAAGGCCACCTCAAGGGCAACCTCCATCAGATCCAAAACAAACTTCATATTTTCTGGTCAGCTAAGAAAATCCAAGCAGCTTCCTTCTCTTCTATGGGCTGGCTTTATTTTCCTGTGGGCAGCCATGAAAGAGCACTACCCTCTTGCACCTCCGGGCAGCCTGTAACAGGCCTACCCGAGAGGGTTAAGGCACTCACAGCACCTTCGGGTAGCTTGTGGGCCAGCCCGTGAGGGCTGCCGTAAGCCTACAGACCCTACGGGCAACCTTGGGCAAACCCGTGAGGGTTCTGCAGCAGCCCATAGGGCTGTCGAGCTTGTGGAAATCCCTTGGGCAAGGGTTGCCCACCCTCGGACAGCAATTTAGCTGCCACAGAAGATTCTAGGCAGCCATTAGTCAACCTGGCAAAGGCAACAAAAGGACGGGCAGCAACAAACCCTAAATCGGGAAAATATGGGCAATCCGGGCAGAGAAGAAAGACAGTCCAGGCAGGGAAAAAGGAATTCTAGGCAAGCCCTAATTATTCCGGGCAGTCAGTAATTATTCCGAGCAGATCTAATATATTACGACCTGCCTGTCATAAATTTGGGCAGACTGTTTTTGGGAAGTATGGATGATTTCTAGGCAGATCTGGAAATTTAGTAACTAGGGTTTTGAAACCCTTGTTCTGTTTTTTGCTGATAAACTTTTTCTATAAATTGTGGTCAAACCCAGATTGGGGTTTGCGGAACTTTTTGAAGAATTTCTAAGTCATCTCATTTACGAGATGAGCTACTAATGCTTTTTGGGGTTTTTGTCCTTTGAAGGTTTCCCCAGTGAAAAACTCTTGTGTTCATTATGTTGATGTGATGAATGTGTCTTTTACTGCACTTCTCATTTGTTATTTAAGTTGATCTGCAAATTTTTTAAGTGTTTATGCTAATGCAAAAATTCAACACTTTCGAGCCAACAAGCCTAGTTAGACAAATGGATCTTCCTGGGGACCAACAAGCCTTGTCCTGGCTTACAAACCCGCTTGGGTTGAATTGATCTAGCCAGACACACTAATCCCCCTAAGATCAACAGGCCTCGTCTGAATAACCCTTTCGGGCCAAACTGTCTTAGCTAGACTTACCCTACTCTAGACCGAGCTACTCACCACTGCATCCTTCTTCCATCTACCCTTACTCCCTCTTTCAAGAGAGGTCCTTTCGGACTACACCAAGCATGTCTCAAAAGTATTCAAACTTTAAACGAACCAGAGGCTTAGTCAACACATCTGCCACTTGTTCCTTTGTAGGAACATACTTGAGCTTTATATCTCCTTTCTGCAACTTGTTCTTTAACATTCTCTCTTTGTGTACATTTGCAACTGCATCGTTCTTCTCTTGTACATCCACAACGGTATCGTACATTCACAACTTGCATCATTCTTCTTTTGTGCATCTATAACTGCATCATTCTTCTCTTGTACATCTGCAATGGTATTGTACATTCACAACTTGCATCATTCTTCTTTTGTGGGTGATTGCATACAATCCTTCCTACAAATCAAATACAACTGTATGATTAGAAACATTTCGTAACATGTGACATATATAAAGATATATGTCATATAGTCATGCAACTATTTATGCTAATGCAACAAACATCTATATACAGTAGCTTTCTATATGTCTTCCATCTTGCCAAGACATTATTTCATAAGCAGCAATTGAACGTTGTACAACAACATAAGCCACTTACCCATCACCTGCATATTAGTAGTATACTACAAATATTCTAATATGCATAATACATTTTCTGAATCTAGAAACATATCTATGTACACATCTTGAACAACTAGATATATAGGAATTGACAATTCAAATACTTATCTTTGTTTGTTTAGTAGACTCCATCTTTATCTTTGTCTTCTTGAATTGTTGGAGTCTCTGCCAATTGTGTTCAACTTCATCATCTGATTCTGAGGACATGTTCCTATCTTACTCATGATCGGAAATACTGAACAGTCTTCTTACACCACAGATCACATAGAACTGTGTCTATGTGTCCTACCAGTGCGCCCCTTCTTATCTAATGATGGAATGGATAAGAGTATAATCTTCATCTTCATCGGTATAATTCTTCTGGATCATATTCCTCATTACTTGAGGAATCTTTACTTGATTTCTTCTTAGCTGCAATATATTCATCCTCGGTTGCATTGAGAGAAACACTCTACTTTCTGCAATATGTTGGAGTACATAGTACTACCAACTCAATCAAAGTCATCATACCTTTGCAGTACCCTTTAGGTACCACACTATTTGCTCTGCATGTTTTACTTGGATACGTAAAATGTCTTTTGGATTTCATCATGCTTCTAATCTCAAGAATCATGTCAAGATTCTCGAACTTTGAGATCTATCGTAGTCACTCCCTCTTAGGTGGAGCACCATCCTCCCTCTGCATCTGTTTTAGGACACTAGGGTGACAGGTCGTCTCCTCTGCTGTTAGTCTTCTTTGTATCCATCTATGTCACTTGTCGAGGACACTAGATATCAGGATCCTTCATCTCGAACTTTGTTGCAAGTTTTCTCTTGTCCTTTATAGGATTATATCTTCAACCTTGTAGTAAAGGTTGGGATCTCCATCACTCTAGTTGATCCTCAAGTTTCTCATGTGACTGTATGTGCTATCCCATGGGTGCCTATTGAGCTTGTACAAATCCTTCTGTGCATAGGTGGTTCTCTGTAGAGAGTCTCAAACCATATAGGTTGTTTGATTTGTTCTTCTACTTTGATTACACCAATTGTCTAGTGTAATATCCACTATTGAAGAGCTGTGTCTAGTTCCTAGATCAATGTCTTTCCATAATCGACTCTCTGTTGATAGAAACCATGAAACTTACTTTGTATCTTTTGATACTTCGATCGGCAGTATACTCGATCTTGTAGATCTTCTTGGAAGACTTCATAAAACTTCCCTTCATATCTTGAGCTCATATCCAAACATAATTATGTATGATCGACTGGTACTTCTAGAACATATCGTCCTTCCATTCTTCCTTCTTGGGACATTCTTTCGCAAAGTGTCCTTTTTCATCACAACTGAACTATTGAGTTGTGAGATTTCCTTCTATTATTGGTGGGAATGTTCTTCCTTTTTGTTCTTTCTCTTCTTGGCCTGAGTTGTTAGGGATTGATTCTCATCTCTTCTTCAATCAATCGTGCATTTCTCCATATGTGATCTTCCTACTAGAACAACCCTTTTGACTAAATTTGGAAGACCATTCAGAGTTGTAATTTAAGCTTCTGCTTCTTTGGCATTGTCTTCGACGACTTCTAATTGCTCCTTGAGATGAGATCTTCTTGTGAAGTAATCATTGAATGTTTTCTGACATTGCACCTTCACATTCTTGAGTTGAGTTCTCAAGGTCATCTTCGTACATGTTCATCATTGCATCGGACATATCCTTGGGAGTCTTCAAGGATGATACATGTGAGATCCAATGGAGACGAAAATACTCATCTTTGTTTTGACTAGGTTATGTCTGGATCTGCAGCCTCTTCTTTGACATAGTTCTTCATGGCATGCTTCTTTAAGTATGGTAAGCACTCTATAATTTCGTGCTTAGAAGTTCTCGACCCTTTCAAGCTTGTTCTCAAGCTTGGTACTATTTGTCATTATGATAAAAATGAGAACCTCAAATGGAAATAGAGAGGATGAAACTTACCAGTGAGAATGCTTCAACTTAATGCTTGCTTGAAGGATCTTTTGAAAGACTGCTTTTGGTGGGCCTAGGGTTTGACAGAGAAACCCTAATTTTTCAACTTAGGTATCTTTCAGATCTGATTCGACAGAAAGATGTGCCTCCTCAAGGCAATCTGAGCAACATACTTGTTTTCCCAAAACTGTGGAAAAAACTGCAAAATATACGATGCCCTAGTTTTCTCCGGTAGCAGTGTTAGGTCAAAAAAAAAAAAATTCACGGAATGAGAAACTTCTTACATAGAGAGATGCGCATTCATAGGGCAAACTTGATGGTCCTCCTTCAACTAATTGGTGGAGGGAAGTGCCTGAAACAGAAAGCTCTAGTTTTTCTCTGGTTTCTTCTGCAGAAATGACTGATCTTGTTTCTGCGATATCTCTGAAAGTACTGCTCCTCTGTGTCTAAAACTTCGCACTAAGGTAGCCTCGCCTGTCCTCTTTCCAACACCGCAAGGACTTATGCGAATTTTCCCAAGGTGACTTATTTCAGGACTGTTCATCATAGCAAACTTGTACGGACTGCCACATGTCATTGGTTCACCTTCGGAATCTGAAACTTTTACCACAGAAACTACAATCCGTTCCCTATCTGGAACATCATGCAAAATTTCATTTGGACCTTCCTAGCCCAAGATATAGCGATTCTCCCTAGGTCACCTATTTAAGGTTGAATTCTGGGAGAGGATGGAACCCTGAGTTGGAGGAATCATATCTCCTATATTATAGCGAATCTGAGGCTGAAACTTTTACACAGGGTACATCAGGAATTTATCTTCAGCCTGTAAAAGTTTCGGCTCCTGAGCCTTCTCCAATCTCGGGATATAGCAAAAGTCCCAGAATTACTAGTTTTGGTCTTTTAGGGTTTTCAAGCATGAAACCCTAATCTTCAATAGTTGTAGCTATAGCATTGTTTCGGCTGCACAAAGACTTCTTTCAGAGTAGCTCTGATACCATGTTAGATTTTTAATGGTTCTACAAGATCTAAAACATTTAGCATCATAACACTAAGTCACCTGACACGGGGACACGGGACACGAAGGACACGGGGATTCGAGGTGTCCGACACGGGTACGGTGACCCCGGAATCAGGACACGTAGGATACG
>LPNX010629295.1:147328-183464 GCA_001517045.1 Pseudotsuga menziesii
TTAGTCATAACATCATAACCATAATCAAATGATCACTGAAAGAAAGACAAATGCAGCAACACAAGAGAACACAAAGATTTTCCTCGGAGAAACCACAACGAAGAAAACCCCATAGAACTTCCTCAGTATAGAATTCGACCAAGACAGTGTAAAACCCCAGCAACAAGAATAGTTGCTTATCTTCCACAGGAGACTCTTTCTCTCTCTCTCTCTCCAGCGCAATACTTGAGTGTGTAAGATATGTAAGAAAGAGAGAGGCGCCTCACCTATTTATATTTATTAGGTGAGTGCCTCAAATAACTAACTAGGTCGGCTAGGTTCCCTAATTGGGGCTGACCTACCTTGGGAGTCTCAAAATACATTTTATACATTACTTTTGTGGGTACTATTGCCCCGACTTACAACGGAGGGTTTACCTCATGACTTTTACATGACCAATTTCATCAAGGACATCTCCGAATGGAGGAATGAGATCTCCAAAGGAGAACACAACAAAAGTACAATAGAATATCTTTCGAAGTTACAATACTTTAACAAGTGCTGTGGACCTTCCTCGTTAGGAGGGAGTGTTGAAAAGTTAACTCTAAAGGGTCCTCCCATGTTTTTGGTGTGGGTGTGATGAGAGGACCAAAAACTTTTGTCCTTATGTATTTGTGTAAGAAAGTGACATTTATGTAAATAAAGTGAATGTGTTTTTATACTTTAGAAAAGTGGGTCACACTTAAATGTATTTAATAATTAAAGTTTTTAATTATTAAAAAGTGAGTTATGGTGTAGACCCTTGATTTTGTAATTTAATATCAACCCTAGATTAGGTAGTTCATAAAGGTAGTTACAAAAGTTAAATATAAAACAAAGAGAGAGGACAAATGAAAATAACTCACCATCAATGAGGAGAGAGAGACAAAATAGAAAAAGTGAGAAAGAAGAGATACCCTAGAGTGGGCACAAATCCGAATGCAAGGAGCAGCACTGAAATCGAGGCAGCCTGCACTAATCTATACAGCAGACTGAGCAATCCGTACAGGCACAGAAATCGAGGCAAGGTACAGCAGACTGACAGGCCGAACAGCTGCATTTATTGCAGGCACCTTTGGCATGATTCCCGAGGCAGAATTTATTGCAGAAAAAGGGCAGTCCATACAGCACACGTGTGGCAGAAAGTACAGGCACGTGTGGAGGCCATAGAGCAGACTGTTCAGCAATTAATTGCACGGTTTTCGAGGTATTTTCTGTTGTTGGTTCAGCTTGGTAAATTTGTCAGAGAGGGTTGAAGAAATAATTTTCCTAAGTTATTGGAAAATTTTCTGAGTATTCTTCTTTAAATAAAATTTTCTCTTTCTAGGTTTTTCCCCAAGTTGGGGTTTTGCCCGGCCATTAGACCAAAATTATTGTGTTCATCTGCTTAAAGATTGTTTCAGTGTTTGACAGCATTTTGAGTACATTTCAGCAGTGTGGTTTTACTTTCAAAATTTCAAGCTAAAAACCTAGTTTCTGTAAATGTTTGACAGAATGTGTAAATGAGCAAATTCATTTTATTAAGTCAGATTTTCTTCAGTTCTCCTTCTACATCTCCCTTTAATATTCTGGGACAGATCCACTCTGAAGGAGATTGGGGATAGCTAGGGAAGTTTATCAACTTGGTCAAGCCCAAAGGGGGGCAGTACGCATGTTCACATTTGTGTGGAGGTAGCCCTGGAGAAAGCGCTGCTAGAGGCCATTCTTCTCAAGCAAAATGGATGGACACAGATCAATGAGAACCTTATTTCCATAAGTTGCAATCATTTATATTCACCATCCTCTTTGCATTGTAGTTCATGGGATCTAGGCATGTGATTATAGCCTCCAGCAGAAATAAATTTTGACTTCAAATGGGTGCTAAGAATGTGAAAATGTTGGTTCGTCTATTCAACAACCCCACACTTCTAGGCCTGATCCCATTAATAAGTCATTCTTGACTTTCACTATGCCACCAAGTTGAAGGCCCAAGTGAGCATGCAAGCGGTGTCTTAATAAGGAAACAATGACACAAAAAGGAGGTCTATAGAAGGCATTAAAAAGTAAGTCTCTCAATTAAGACTTCAATGGGCTCTCTTAGCTCTATAAATTCTAAGTCTCATGCATTAGTAGCCAGCTCACCTTCAAATTCAAGAGTGGCACATAAAAGGGCATCTAAAGGGAAACAAACAAACAATACAAAATCAGATTATTCTTCACATTCCTCTCCTAAACCAGATTTTAAAGGAAAGAAAAATCCTCTTAAATGTGCATTCTGTGGAAAGGATGGTCATTCAGAATCTCATTGTTTTAAGAAACTAACTGTCTTGTCTTCAGAAATGAACAAACACAATTTAAATATCAGTCTATCTTCTCCTAGCAATGATACAAGGAATGCTAAAGCTCTCTCTGCTAGAGCAGATTTGTCTTCCTCTGAACCTGAATGGATATTAGATTCTAGAGCCACCCATCACATGGCTGTCCATAAAAATCTGTTTCTTCCATTAATTCATGCAAAACTGAGCATATTTTTGTGGGAAACTCTTCACCTTTGGCTGTTAAAGGGTAGGGCTCTGTTGAAATGAAGGATGGCATGGTCCATAATGTTTTATATGTTCCTAAACTATCAACCAACTTGCTCTCAATATATCAGATTACAAATTATGGTGCATGAAAAACAGTCCTGTTTATCCTTGATTTAGTAATTATTCGTTAAATTGAAGATCCTTCACAAATTGTTTCCATAGGGAAAGTGGATCACCATGCGCGCTTGTATTCATTTTCTCATTTTGAGCTGACATCTCCTACCAATGTATAACTTGCACACTCAAATGAATTAAGCAGATTATGGCATGAGCGATTTGGCCACTTGAATTATTGCTATCTTCAGCAACTCAGTAAGCAACATATGGTCATCGATCTTCCGCCTATCTCATTTTCTGAGGGTGTTTGTACAGGCTGTATTCTTGGCAAACATCCTGAACATAGTTTTGATAAAAGAAAATCTCATAGAGCTTCTAAAATTCTGCAACTTGTTCACAATGACATTTCAGGCCCTTTTCCAAGTTTATCTTTTCAAAGGGCACGCTATTTACTTACATTCATTGATGACTATTCTAGACGCACATGGGTCTATTTTTTGAAAAATAAAAGTTAGACCTTTGACACTTTTCTTGTGTTCAAAGCCTTGGTTGAAAAACAATCTGGAAAGTCTATCAAATGTTTGCGAATAAACAATGGTGGAGAATACATCAGCAACAGTTTTAAAAACTATTGTGCCACTTAAGGTATTCAGCTGCAACATACAATGCCTTATTGTCCACGGCAAAATAGTGTTGCTGAAAGGAAAAATCGTACCTTGAAAGAGATGGCAAATTGTATGATTCATGCAAGAGGCCTTGGCCCACAGTTTTGGTCTGAAGCGATAAATTGTGCAAACTATGTTCAGAATCGCACACCTCACAAGGCTATTCAAGGGGTGACACCAGAAGAAGTTTGGAGTGGACAAAAACCTTCTGTTGGGCATCTAAGGGTCTTTGGGTGCAATGCCTGGGCGTTCATTCCAAAAGAAAAACGAAGGGCAATGAACATGCAAAGTAAGCCTTGCATCTTTGTTGGCTACCCGAAAGATGTTAAAGGATACAAATTATTGGATTCTGACACTCATGAATTGCTTATCAACAGGAGTGTTAGATTTGATGAGCGTCCTCCTAAACATCTTGTATCTTCATATGATGATCCTTCTTTTGAGTTGATTGCCCCTGCTCATGAAAATGATCTTGAAGAACAATCAGCTAGCACTCATTTGCCACTTCTTGATTGGGGTCAAAGAAGAACAAGGTCCTCTCTTAATAGGACTCCTAGAGCATTTATGGCTAGTGCTTCTAATCCAAAAGATTTTCATGAGGCCCATGGTATTAAAGAATGGGATGCTGCCATGAAAGATGAGCATAATTCATTGCTGAAAAATGACACTTGGGACTTAAGATCCAAAAGGCAGAAAATTGGTTCAATGTAAGTGGGTATATCGAACCAAACATGCAGTTGATGGTACAATAGAGAGATATAAGGCTCGATTGGTTGCTAAAAAATTCTCCCAGGTTGAAGGACTTGACTATTCTGAAACCTTTGCTCCCGTGGCTAAGATGAATTCTATTCGCTTTGTTCTTTCTATAGCAGCATCTCGCAAGTGGACTGTACATCAAATGGACGTCAAATGTGCATTTCTTCATGGTGATCTGCAAGAAGAGATCTACATGGAGCAATCTCTTGGATTTATCCAAGACTCTTCACTTGTGTGCAAGCTCAACAAATCTTTGTATGGTTTGAAACAAGCCCCAAGGGCTTGGTATGAGAAGATGGATTCTTTCCTTCTCTCTTAAGGATTTTCTCACTGCCTTTCTGATTCAAATGTGTATATTCTGCGGAAAGATAATGAACTTCTCATCCTTGTTCTCTATGTGGATGATCTCATTCTTACTGGGAGTTCAACTATCTTGATTGATAAGGTGAAGTTTGATCTTCAACAACAGTTTGACATGGCAGATTTAGGGCTGCTTCACTACTTTTTGGGACTGCAGGTCACACAGTCTACATATGGGATAGGTCTCTCGCAGCCCAAGTATGCATTAGATCTCTTGAGCAGATTCCACATGATGGATTGCACATCTACACCCACACCATTTTTGTCCAGAGTAAAGTTGTCAGCAAAGTGCTCTACTCGTTTGGTTGATGCTACATTGTATCGACAACTTGTTGGCAGCTTACTGTACTTGACTCACACTTGTCCAGATATCTCATATGCAGTTAGCTTGGTTTCTCGGTTCATGCAGGAACCACATGAGCTCCATTGGAAAGCTGCAAAGCGAATTCTTCGCTACATTAAAGGAACCCACACATATGGCATCCAGTACTCATCCAATGGCAATGCAGATTTAGTGGGTTATACTGACTCAAACTGGGCTAGTGATCTCGATGACCGCAAATCACATCCGGATATGTCTTCCATCTTGGTTCTGACCGTGTTGTTTGGTCCAGCAAAAAGCAAGCAGCAATTGCCCTTTCATCTACAGAAGCAGAGTACCGAGGTGCTGTTAACGCTGCTACCGAGTCTATTTGGATTCGACAGATTTTATCAGAATTTAGTTTACAGCAAGTGCAGCCCACTGTAATCTGGTGTGATAATCAGAGTGCTATCCATATTTCCAAGGAACCTGTGGAGCATCAACGCACCAAGCATATAGAAGTTCACATGCATTTCATCCGACAGCTGATTCGTGAAAAAATTATTGGTTTGCAATACTGTAGGACTGACTTGCAGGTTGCTGATATATTCACTAAACCTTTGGCACAAACTAGATTTGTTCAGCTTCATGCCTTACTTGGAGTCAAGGACATTGTCCTTGAGGGGGGGTAGTCTCAGTTCTCCTCCATATTTTCCTATCTATGTTTTGATAATTTTGTACATGGGTACCTTAGCAGGCCTTGTTGCCAGGACCCATTTTTGTCTATTTCTGTGTATTCCTCCTCTCACTTAAGGGGGGGTGTTGGTGTCCGTCGCACTGAAGCTCACGTCGGTGAGTAAAGTCAGTTGGTATAGCTCTCAACCACCTGCATTGAATGCTGGGTTCTCCCGCTTCATTTGCACAGTGTTTTTTGTTACTTTATATACAGCAGTTTTTAATATAATATAGTTAGTTCATTTTTCTTTGCTCTCGGACTGTCTGTGACTGTCTCTGTCTCTGTTTATCTCTGCATTCATGCCTTCTGCTGTTCCTGTTCCTGTTTGTATGGAGTTTTAGGCAAACCAGATCCCTGTGCATTGTATAAATCCACACAAGCATCAATCACCATTCATTGTTGCACATCATCGTGACCTCTCTAGCGACGCCATACTTGTTGAAATCAATTGATTGTAAATAAAAAATAAATGATAAATCTCTCCAATTGGAGGTCTTTCAGGATGGGATTGGGGAGGTTGGACCCTCCACTGTTGTACATGTTAGTACAAACTCCAAGCGTATTTGTCTTTCACTAGACTAGTGATTCAGAGCAGACACAAACATTGTAATTTGTAGGACTCTTATTGGGAGGGGAGGGTAAGGGGGATCTAAATGTTTGGCGTGATTATTGGAATGTGACAATTTCAAACACCGAACAACTGCAGTCCTTGAAATTTAGGGGATGAAATTCAATTTAGGGATTCGCCTGGGCCCTCTAACGACCAAATTAAGATCAAAATTCTGTTCATTTGGCTTACGATTTTGCTCATTGAAGGTATCCAACCGTAATAAATAAGCCCTCAGTTACCTAGGCAGCTTAGCTTGCCATGGTCCGCTCCTCTATTTTACAATGTACTTGAACATGAAGTATATCTAACGAAAACATTAGAGTTGATATCTTCCAGCATGTTTAGCAAAGTTATCAAGAAAAGTGCTATGTGCTGAAGCTGAATTTGAAAAATAATTTTAATACGGTACAGAAATACCAGAACCATAGATAATTCACTTGGTGAATGCATAGAAGGTCCCAATCATTAAACCGCACACGTGGGGACTGAAGAGGAATCTAACAGATCCCAATTTGCCCTTTTATTTATAAAATAAAAACAAATACCAGAGACTGAAAAGGTAACAATTGCCATATAAACAAAACGCATAAAACTTTCTGCTGCTGATTTCATCCAAATTAAATGTGAGAAGCTGCTGGAATCAAACCTGTTTAAGTTCCTGTCTTGAAAGTTGTGACAGGGAAAAAAAGTTGACCGCATCATTGCCTGTGATGCGTCCATCTCCATCTGCATTCATTCCATACAAGGAACTTAACTTAGAGAATCAATTGGATGACTCAAAATACAAATGGAAAACGCAAACTAGCAGAAGCTAATGTTAGCAAATTCATCAATCAAACAATGAAATAGTACCTGCATCGGCTTGCTCGAACCACTGTCTGTAAAACTTTTCGTCGTGCTTTGCATGATTGTTTGGCCTCGCATCTAAGATGTCCATTTCTCTGCCAGTGGGACTTGTTCTACTTTCTCTGTTTATTCGGAATATGGCCAACAACTGAAAGAAAGCAGCAGGCAGATCCTCGATCGACTCCTATGCAGGCAGCAGAAGCAATTAAAGGATGTAAAGGTCTATTGGGAATATGATCAATCCTGATGCAAGAAACAGAAATTAAAGGATGTAAAGGGAAACTGGGAAGATTATTATTACTGCGTAGATTAAAGTAAACAGTCGCAGTCGGTCTCTGTTAAGGGTCACAAGCACCCCCTTCCCTTCCGTTATAAATTAATTTCCACGCCCAAGCCAAGCATGTAACCCTTTTCTCTCATCCTTCATCAAATTTAGGGGTTCATCCATGTAACCATGTATATAAAATTCAAAAAGCTCTATAAATCTAAATCTAAAGTGAATGAGTTTCTATATTTTAAAATGATACGAAGATAATGTTTTCTTATTATTTTTTGTTTATTTTCAGTGTTTTTATTAGTAGTCTAATTTGTCCATTGGTTATAGCTTGATGGTTGGGAGGAATGATTGTTAACCTCCCCACCCAGTTTAAAATCTTCCAAGTGACATGTTTGTTCTTATTGAGTCTCTTTGTAATAAATGAGTAGATTGTTTAATGTGTCCATACCTTGAATCTAGTGTTTGAATATCATATTTTAAAAAAAATATTCTCCAAACCATTAATTTTATTGAATTAGTCTTCATTTTAAGTTTTTATACAACTAGCCTTTAACAAAATGTTTTTGTCAAATTTATTTGGTTACATTTGTGCAACACGGATTTTGAAATCCAAGTGTGGTGTCATTAGATCGATATCTGCTACTCTTTGGGAATCATTGGTTTTGATTGATTCCGAACCCAATGTTGAAATCATAGCCGAAATCTAAGCTTTCATAGTACTCTATGGTGGCACATAGGAAAAAAGCAAGACCTGAAACCAAACTGCAACAACGTGTCACAACAGGCGAGTCTACAACAAAGCATCTAGAAATCCAACAAGCAACACTACCTATGAGGAAAATGATGCACTAAACTATGGGGTATAAGTTCAAGCAAGATCCTAGATACAAGATGGAATCCCATCACAAATCGTATCCTCTGTTGGGTGATGAAATCCATAGTCAAACAATACAAAATGCAATATGGCTAAATCAGTCTACAAACAGTTAACTGATGAGGTATAAGGTGGACAAAAGGCACCACAATCCTTGTATGCATGCAAAACTAGCTCTAGGATAGCTAGTTGTGATATAACTAATAGTAATTGGAGCATAACTGAGCATAATTTCTTACCTACCAAGGTCTACTGAAGGAGACTGCAGGTGGAACTCATAGCGACCTCGTAAAATGTAGTGATCGGTCCCTGGGGCTCATAAACTCATGCATGTAGATGCAATAAGTGGAATATAAACCCTAGGTGTGTCCCCCATACTTTATTATAGTGATAATAACCTCCTAAGTTAGGCAAAGTGACCAAATAGACTATGTTGGACAAAGGAGGATTAATTAATCCTAACACCGCCCATTAATCCTAACTTTGAACAATTTGGGCCCTCAAAACTAGGCAAAAATTCACACATACAATATAAATGAATTAAAATAATGCTTAATAAAATAAGGAAAATGGGAAAACCTCATGGGATCCCCCCACCCCCAAAAAAACAAAAAAAAAACAGGAACTAGGAAACAAACTATACTTCAGAGACAACATTTATCTTCGAGCAAAAACTTGTGAAAATTTTGCTGCAATCTGCAACTATGTGGAGCAGTAATGCAAAATGTTGGTTCTTCTATGCATCACCATCCTCGGACTGTGCATGTGAACCTCTCCAAACTAAATGATTATTTATGGATAAATTTTCCTCTTTGGAAGAAGAGGAATATGCTCAACTGAATCAAGTACATAGACAACTGCAAGGTGAAAACATGACCCATGTAGAGAAACTGAAATGAACTAATGAGAGAGAAAAAGTGCTTGAGAATCCGAACCATGTGAGGTAAACCCAAGCAACTTATATGTTTCAGCCTTGAACATCGAACCATGTGATTTAAAATAAACTCCAGGTGTTAGGAGCAAGTGTCCAGGAGAATGCAGGATGTCCCCATCTTTACTGGTACTGTGAGGATATGAGCATGTGATCAAGTAGGAAGGTAGAGAAGTCTTGGGACCATGGAGAGAGAATGATTTAGCTCCATGATATGATATATCTTCTAAAATATCCAATGATTCTCAAAATTTATTATCAATAAACTCATGGGAGAAAACTAACATAGAATTCCTAATAGCAAATTTGAAAGAGATTTGAGGTGCTCGATTATTCACACCAAAATTGATGAGAATAGCTACAATAATGAGTGGAGTCTCTTGAAACTTAAAATTCAAACCAAATAAGTTCATATCAGATCCAAGAGTGTGGAACAAAGGTTCCAAGTGCTCCATTGAGATGGTAGATGCACAATTTTCTCCTTCTTCAACAAAACTCTGAGTATTGGTGCAAGCAATCATGTAGAAATTCGTTGGAAGCTCTAGATCAATGAGGGTGAATGGATCACTCCTAAAATATTATATTTCTTCCAAAACATCCAAAGTGTCACTTTTATGCACACCAACAACATGATTAGAGAGAAAGGAATTGAATTTATCTTCATCTCTTTGAGATTTCACTGGAAAACTTTACATAGAATTTAGAATAGAAGAATCACTGGAGAATGACTGAGTAGAATGGAAGGAGAATTTTTATTAAACAACGGAGATTCAAAAGTATTCTTCTAGATCAACTATATGATCATTTGAGATATCAGAGATCTCATAAACTTCTGGAGCAACAGGAGAAGGATTCACTGCAAGGAGACTTTCAACAATTCGAATTGATTGAGTTGAAGTTTCTACTTCTTATTCATCTTGAACAAATTCATCTAAGAGAATAGAGGTCGATATTTTTAAAGGGAGAACACATGAGGAGGTTTTGGATTCTCTCCATATATCATCTTCTTCTTTTTGCACACCAAAGTTTCTATCTATGTTTATCCAGAGCTCGGATGGATACTCAATAGATTCCATGAGATAATGCATATTAGGATTCATTGCCATACACATTCTTGCATATGATCTTTCACCATCATCTAACCAATAATTTTCATCTTCATAATATTCTTTACCATCTCCAAAAGACACATCAAGGAGATTATGGATCTCAAGATATGCAACCATCTTCAATTTCCACTCAGCATAATTGAATGGTGATAGAGGAGGAACTGGTCTTAAATCCACTTTGAAGTTGTACCTACAAAAACACTGCAAAAACAATCAATTTGCAAACATTTTTTATTTCAAACCTTTCCACCTCGACACGTGCACTTTTTTAGAGTTTGTCACACTTGGATAGACTTCTCTGGACATAATCCAGAGGGAGCAATGCTATGATTCCAGGATTTATGTGGAAACTCAATTGCTTATGGTGCAAGCATGGAGGTTTCAAAGGTTTGTTGCTGGCCTGAACATAGGCTTTGATACCATGTCAAATTTCATGAACCATAGATATACAAGCCAAAAGAGAGCTATCAGAAGAGAATTATGCATTGGAATAAATAAGATCAATGTACATTGGGAAATGAATTCATGACACAAATTTCAGATAAATAGGACAAGAATTGCTCATATAATAACAACATTAATATTCATTAATAAATCAGTAATACAATGGTAGTACAATAAATAGAATTCGAATGCTACATATAGGATTCGAATCTACCAACTGCAACTGACTTTTTAGCTAACTTAGTGTGGAAAAATCACAGCTGGAGCTCACTAGTCCAACTCCTGATGACTAAATCAGTTTATAAATAGCTAACTAACGAGGTAGGTGGAAAGAAGGCACCACACTCCCTACAAGCATGCAAAAATGGTGCTAGGATAACTAGTTTTGATCTAACTAATAGTAACTGGATGATAACTGAGCATAACTACTTACCTACTAAGGTCTACTGAAGGAGACTGCAGTTGGCACTCAGAGTGACCTCCTAAAATGTAGGGATTGGTCCCTGGGTGCATAAAATCATGCATGCAGATCCAGTAAGTGGCAGATAACCCCCAGGTATGTCCCCCATACTCTATTATAGTGATAATAGCCTCCTAAGTTAGGAAAAATGACCAAATAGACTATGTTGGACAAAGGAGGATTAATTAATCCTAACAGGATCTGTCGAAAGGGGGTCAGAACTAAGACGAATAAGGGTATCCAACTAAAACAAACCATCACAAAACCTACAAAAAAAAATATCCAAGAGGATCAAGTGAGTGGAGTCACCAAAAATATAGTGGATATTTCTCTTCGACTATGTTCGTAATCACCTACCTTAGATCAACTGGATCTAAGGGTAGAGTTCATGGTGCAAGGGAAGTGCTCAATCTTGAGTATCAAACAAGCAATAATAAATATTTTTTATATTTTATGATTTTCTTCTAACTAGTAAAACATAAATGTAACATACCTTTCATAATATGGACCATTGTATTCGTTTGATGATGTGGTCTGACAACTCCCATGATCTAGTTCTCTGATCTTCTCCAACAAGGGTTGTCATCGGGAAAGGAATCAAGGATTGCATGGAGTAAACTCAATATGCAACGTGGGATGGTATGGAAAAAGTTGTAGGAATGTAAGGTTCTAGAACCGTGTAATGGAAATTGAAAAAGTTTAGAAACATTTGTGGGGAGACCTTCACAATGTATTTATAGGATGATCCAGGATTTTCTTGCACATGGTATTGGTCCATGGTTTTTCATAGTGTATGGTATTTGTCCATGGTTTTCAACCCATTCTCATTTTAGGGTTTTTTGGTCCTTTTTGAGAGAATGGGGGTTATGTTCCAATAAATTCCCAACTTCCCTGCATTTACGAGGGAAGGAATAATGATGTCTTGGACCAATTTTCATGGAATTTAATTGTAAAGGTCAAAATAGAGGAATAATGGTGGGATTATGATGTATATTTATGGTTTGAACCATAGAGAGCTATGTGGACAATTTCCGGTGTTAACAAGGTTTCCTCATGGGATTTTATTATATACTCAGTTCAATAATTACACAGAGTTAGGAGAGGTGTAAACCTGTAAGAAGAGATAATAAATTATAATGAAAAAATTCTTGAATCCCTAATGCCTCAATTACAAAATGTCCGACGTTTCTTGCTTACAAAACCTAATCTAACAAAGTATCTGAGAAGTTATACTTTTCCCAAACAAAATTTCGATGCCCTTTAGTCGAGTTATCTGAATCTCTTTATAGCCCTTGGATTTACATTCTATTACAGCAAAATTATGTTACATAACATTTTTTTTTCTATTATAATATTTATGTACAATATTTCAACGGTATCTCTAATATCATGCTTCTAGTGACTTTAAGGTTGAAAAGTCCATGTCCTAGAATGTTGAGATGTTCTTTTTCCGAGGTGTCAACCTTGAGTCTGAGGTGGTCATTGTATGTACTATGGGCATGGAATCTAGAAAGTTTTCTAAGTTGGCATATGATATCCCTATTATGTTGGAACTTGAAGATGTTGTTGAGGAGGTTGTGACGAATATGTGCTAAGTGTTCCTTAAGGCATAGTTAATGGGGCATGTTGAGTGGTAGCCAAGCTGACATACTTGTAAATATTTTTCCATTCCTTCCCCATTGGATATTTTAAGGACCTCAACTCCCTCTCACACATATCCAAATTTTTGTAGTTTGAATATGAGGATGGGGGTAGGCTCCTAAACAATATATCAAGATTGGATAGAAAATCGAAATCATTTAGAAAGTTATATAATATGATTTATCCTTTGATGCTTCCAACAATATCATCAAATCAATGATCATCATTCCAACAATCAGTTTTCAACACATCATAATGCTCCTGGGGATATAAATATCCATTTCCATCCCATGGGGATGGGAGGCCTTGATATATACAATCTTTAAAAAAAACATTGAATGAGTTGACATAGTTTTCCAGCTGAAGAGATTTCTCAATGACCATTTGTGCCATCTTCTTCTTTGAAATTAATTTAGAAACCTCCATGATGATAATAGTTTGGTCACGAATAGCAAAATCTTCCAATTCAGGACCAGTTCTGGATTTTAAAATATCAATCAAGTTTATAGACATATCAGGCTTATCCATCAGATGAAAAAGAGTGTCCTTGGCTTCCCATACTGTAGTGGAAACCAACCCCCATTCTTCCTGGGAAATAGTGAATTAGTTCCAATGCCTAGCCATGACTACTAAAATTTAATCCTAGGCTAGATACTTTTCCCCTACCAGGGATGCTTTTAATGAATGCTTTATTCCCAGTTGTTCTACTTCCTTCTGAAGCTTATCTCTGGAAGCTTGGAATTCTAGGAAAAGGGCATATCTATTTTGTCCTACTTTTTTTATACCTTCCACAGCTTCCTTATATCTTATGAGATCCTCTTTGACTTGATTTAACTTTGTGTCCTTGAATATCATATCAACCATTATTATGTACAATTGGTCAGTTGGTTCTGCTGAGGCTAATTCCAATAAAGTACTTCCCTTAGAGGTCAATAATTTATAATTTTCCTCATTCAAGGTACTTATATACTTTTATAGAATATGTACTTCGGTCTTATACTCTTGATCCAGTTTAGTAACTTAATCAGTATCCTCCTTGGTTTCCATTAATTCTGGCATTTTAATATGCTCTGTGACAAGAATTTTATTCCTTTTCCTTAATTCCCAATTCTCTTTATTCCTCCTTCAATAACCCTTGTGCAAGAGCAAGATTGAAGGGGTCTATCCATTTCTCAATTACTTTACCTTCTAGCTATGTTGTCCTTAATATCTTGGCTTTATTTGCCACATTTACATCCTTCATCTTCGTTTCCAATCTCTTAGTTGTATTATGGATCTTGTTTATACTCATTATTTATTTCAAGACATCTCTAGACAAATCATCTCCAGTTTTCTTATGTAATTGAGTCTTGTTAAGTGATATGAATTCATCCAACTTGAATATCATTTGAGTAGCCTTGTAATAATCTAGAGTCAACCCTTTCCCCAAAACAATAGTCTCTAGTACTACCATTTTAAACGTGACTTGCTTCAAATTAACAACAGATAGTGATCCAGGAGGATCTTTCAATGGTCGATTAAAGTAGAAGTCTTAAAACATAAAAATAAAACTTACAAGGTAAAAGAGCTCTTCAACAACTTTCTGTCAAAACTCGTTTCACGTGATGTTGAGAGTACAACTTCGGGAGTTATTCTCCATGACCTTATGTTGTATTAAGTTCTGAGACTTGTGTTGTAATCAAGTCCATAATCTATCTTGTAATTAGGTTCATATATTCTCCTTGACCTTATTTTGTATTAAGGTCTGAGACTTGTGTTGTATCAAGTCCGAAACTTATACTGTATTAAGTTCACATGACATTGTCATATTCGGGAGAGATGTTCGTACTAGGATCTTATGGTTAAGATCATGACCTTATATTAAGGCATGGGACTTGTGTTGTATCAAGTACGAAATGTATGGTGTATTAATTTCACAAGACTTATGTTGTATTAAGTCTTGAGGATATACTATGTGATGTATGGCTAGTCATGGTCAACATGTGCTACAAGTGTTCTTTAGGGATTAGCTACCCCTAGATTGATTTACTTTAGCATGTGTCTATATGGCCTAGGGTAATACATATGACAATAGGTTCAAAACAATTATTATGAGTATGATATGATATAGAATTGATGAAAGCACATCTGGACCATGTAGAGAAAATTAATATGAGCACAGAGATAGAGAGAGAATTTGAATTGCCCATGCATGAATCCAAGTGAACTCGAGTTAATAAGACATCAGTTGAGTCTTAGTTGTGATAAAACAAGTTCATTTAATTAAGGAATCGACTAATTAATTTATGCAAGTGGTTGTTGAAGATGGCACTAATGGAGAAACACTAGATACATTCAATTATGTTCAATTACATTCATTTTTTTTTCCAGTTACATTCACTTCTATTCAATTACAGACAGTTCCATTCAGTTGCATGTAGTTCCATTCAATTGCATGCGGTTCCATTTAGTTGCATGCAGTTCCATTCAACTCATTTCTTTTCATTTAGTTAACAACTCATTTAGAGATAGTTAAACTCAATGAATTAATGGAGGGCACATATCTTCTTTGTGGGAGATAATTATGGAGTGCCAACTTGACACCAAGTCAGTGAGGGAATATGGTTGAAGATAAAATAGTGTTCTCAGTGTTAACTACTTACTGAAGCACGAAATATTCGCTACCTTCCTTGTATGACCTAATTTTACTTGTTATGAAAGTGCTATGCACTTGGAAATATCATCATAGTTTTCCATTTGATATCTAATCTCTGGTGCTCTTGAAGAAGGAAATATGCTATTGCATTGTAATCATTCTCTGCCCAATTATCAATCATACTCTAAGATTGTTTTTTGGGTTTTTTATCCTCCGAATCAATGGAGGGTTTTCCTAGGGTATATCATGTGTTCTATGGTTTGATTTATGTCTTTGGAATATTGATGAGATCTATATGCACTGTTACTATGGATTAAAGTTTTAAAGTTCAATTATCTTCATATTTTTGCTCAATCACTAACATGGTATCAAAGCAAGGGCATGCAAGAGCTTAGTTTTGTGAAAACACTATAACCCTCCATAGATATTAAAATAATTGAGAAAGAGCTACAAGTAATGGCATCAATATCCATCCGACTGGAAGATCTAATTGAAGGAAAACCTCATGTCGGTGATCAAACCATTAAAGACGGAAAATGAGTTTTTCGACACACTCACAAATATTTATGAGAAGAAGGCCCCTAATCAAAAGAGGGATTTAAAGAACAAGTTGCACGACATGAATATGGAGAAGGATGAGACTTTGGCATCATTCTTCACAAATATTTCACAAGTGAAGGATAAACTAGTAAGCATCGACCTAAAGACAAATGTAGATGATCTTCTACAAACCACCATCAACGGAATCCACTCCTCATGGGAGAAATTTCTTGATGTGGTAAATGGAAGAGAAGAGAAGCCCAATTTAGAAATACTTTGGCATGATTACATCCAATAATAAGGGCGCATACAGAACAAGATATTGAGCACTAAGAAGGAGAATATTTTCCTCGCGACAAGAACTAAGAAAGAAAGAAATTATTTTGCTCCCAAGAACACTTTTCGTGCAAAGAAGAAAGAGATCCATAAAGGTATGGAAAAATCAAAACTAATATGTTTTTATTGTAATAAGGAAGGTCACTTCATACAGGATTGTGATGCAAGGAAAAGAAAAGAAGGAAGAGTTCATGCATCCACCTCCGTAGAAGGAGGTGAACCTTCTCAAGAGAAATCATCCAAGGAAGGGTATGATCGAAAGCAATATTTCCTTTAGTGAAGAAGAGAATTCACTCTTGATTTCATGGGATCATTATTCCCATGCAAAGACAGACCTTCTAGTACATGCATTAAGTTTATTTTTGCAGTGTTGTAAGTTGCAATGAATAAAGAAGGACTCCACCTATCTCCGCAAGGGTGCAGAGATCAAGAGGGAGCCCATACAAACAATAAAGACAAGTACCTTAATTTTTTATATTGTTATAAATCAGATATAAAATCTTTTTTTATGTTTCATGACTATCATATACATCTATAATCCTGGACTTGGAATTCTATTTAGCATATACATTGTTTTTTCTATCCTTATTTGCACATTATCAATCTCATGAGTCCATTTTTGCGAGATTATATAGGACTACTATAATAATTATGTAGGAATGATATATAATCATATAGGACTGATATAAGGCTAAACAAATCCTCCATAAGACATGATATTTAGGGATGCATCCTTGTTTCATAAACTATGAACATAAGACTACATGGTTGGCTATATAGAAGGATTCATGCTTACCTCATGAGATATGAACACGAGGCTGTATATTTGTTTCATAAAATAAAAATTTTGGAGTGATATAGGACTGATATAGGACTGATATAGGGCTGCATATCAGTATATAATATTATAATGGGTTATGTTAAACCAATTGGTCAATATTTGCACTTAACTATGTAAATCATTATCTATAGATTGAGAGTATTTCATGTGAATAAAATTCATGAGTATGAAATGTTTCTAACCATTAGAATGATTTTTCTTGTAGGGAATTAAAATAAAAAGTAAAGGACATGAATGTAGAGTCATTCAGACGGGTGAGCTTGAAAGAGAACATTTTGGTAGCTTCCTATGTCTCTTGGAAAGAAGACAAAATAGATGGCTTAAATCTATTATGATAGATGTGAAGACTCCTGAAGGATATATATCTTATTTAGGTTCGTGTGTCAAATAATAGATTCAGATATAGATGAGCATAAGTCTCTGTGATGAAGGACCCAGATTATGATTCTCACATTTACATGGTGCAGAGGGAGTTTCTAGTCTCGCTAGCTCCTAAAGAACCAGTGTAAATGGTTGATGTACATCCTGTAAAAATGAGATATGTATGATGCTCATATTTCAGAAGGAAACTCGAAACAATATTCAAGAATATTCTTATGAATCTTATGATTAGAGGTGTGGCAGTCACTAGATAAGATTTTCCTTAATTAACAAAAATGTGCAACAAAGACCCTGAAGAGTTTCAGGATGATGGATTAAAAGTCCATGGCCATCTATATGAATATAAATCTCAAGTTTAGATCAAATTTGGAAGATCTCAAAAATTTAGTTGAGATGAACCTGGTTTGTCACAGGTCCAAGATCAATCATGTGATTTACAGTCTATACATATACATGTACATAGCATGTGTTGTGGTACCTACTTGGTACAAGTGTATGTGGACTCAAATATGTCTTGGTTAGTGAAATAGAGTTTCAAAGATATATGAAATCTGAGTAGTATAGTGATCGAGGAATATCACATGTGTTTCTCTAGATAGAGCATGTTGAAAACAAGTAAATCTTTTTGAGGTTTCCAGTCAATTATATTTGAGACATCGTGCATATCCACAAATGAGAAGCATTGCAAACATTCTTACTAAATCCTCTGTTCGAGATAAGGTTGGTATAGTACAAAAAAACCCCTCTAGTTGAAGAGGGAGTATTGATGTGTATTCATAGGAAGTAGGAGACAAAATCCCCATCAGTTAGTCATGGTACATGAATTAGGTGGCCAGGGTTTGTGATATCTTGTGGAGAGAATCCACATGAGTAGAGACATGGTCAAAGTATGAGAGACTATTGATACTCAAGAAGAGTTATAGTACGGACTACCAGAGAAAAATTAAATATCTCAGAGAGGTTGTTGGGGTGCTGCAATATAAAGAGAAGGATCACTAAGAAAGTGATCATGACTTGAAGAACATCACAAATAATGGAAAGCTCATAGATAACTTCTCTAGACAGTAGAATATTCGACAAATCAGCAAATGTTGAAGAGTGAAAGAAAGGATAAGACTTTCTTTCTGCATGTTATTACATATTTGTTGTATAATATTGTATGTGATGAGTTTAAAATCCATGGTTTCTATTTTAGAGAAACTTTATTCTGGATTGGATCCAAATGATGCTACTCTATGTAAGTAGTTGGTTGGTCTTTGAGAAGACCTGTGTATTTTATGCTTTCTACTAGGAATATGTTTGAGTACCTATGGGGTACATTATAATAGGCTCTTTATTGTATTTGATACATGACATACCTATTATTTGATTGTGTTATCCAACTATTGTTTTAGCCTGAGATAAGCGATGTAATTTGAGGTTATTACTACAAAAGCTAAGTGTTTTGCGACTAGTACTACAGAAGCAAGATGTATGTGTGAGAGTACTACCTAAGCAAAATGTGTTTTGTAGATAGTACTACATACCGAGGAGTAGTGTAGCTTGGGAAGCTACCTACTAGGGTGAAATACTTGAGCCTATAGTCATTAGGTGTTATTACTCAAGCTTTCTCGAAAACCCTATATGTGTGTTATGATAAAAACACATTGAGATGAATTTTTACTTCATTGAAGTCATGGTCATGTAAAATGAGTTCCAGTATATAGGTACCGATGAGAAGATTGCGAATTTGTGACAAGCCTCTATCTATGACGAAGGTTAGACACTTATGGAATAATCTTGGTATGGCAGATAATGTATCCCTCGCTAAGAGGGAGTGTTGAGAGTACAACTTCGAGAGTTATTCTCCATGACCTTATGTTGTATTAAGGTATAAGACTTGTGTTGTAATCAAGTCCAGAATATATGTTGTAATTAGTTTCAGATCTTCTCCATGACCTTATGTTGTATTAAGGTCTAAGACTTGTGTTGTATAAAGTTTGAAACTTATATTGTATTAAGTTCACATGACATTGTCATATTCAGGAGAGATACTCGTACTAGGATCTTATGGTTAAGATCACGACCTTATATTAAGGTCTGATACTTGTGTTATATCAAGTACATAACTTATGGTGTATTAATTTCACAAGACTTATGTTGTATTAAATCTCGAGGATATACTATGTGATGTATGGCTAGTCATGGTCAACATGTGCTACAAGTATCCTTTAGGGATTAGATACCCCTAGAGTGATTTACTTTAGCATGTGACTATATGACCTGGGGTAATACATATGACCATAGGTTCAGAACAATTCTTATGAGTATGATATGATATAGAATTAATGAAAAAACATATGTACCATGTAGAGAAAATTAATATGAGCACGGGGATAGAGAGAGAGTTCAAATTTCCCATGCATGCCTCCAAGTGAACTTGAATTAATAAGACATCAGTTGAGTCTTAGTTATGATCAAACAAGTTCAGTTAATTAAGGAATCAAATCCTTAATTTATGAAAGTGGTTATTGAAGTTGACATTGATGGAGAAACACTAGTTACATTAAGTTCTGTTCAGTTACATTAAGTTCTTTTCAATTACATTAGTTCTATTCAGTTGCATGCAGTTCCATTCAGTTGCATGCAGTTCCATTCAGTTAAGTTCAGTTCATTCAGTTAATAACTCAGTTAGAGACAATTAAACTTAGTGAATTAATGGAGGGCACATATATTATTTTCCAGAGATAATTATGGAGTGCCAACTTGACACCAAGTCAGTGAGGGTGCATGGTTGAATATAAAATAGTGTTCTCACTGTTAACTACTTACTGAAGCATGCAATATTTACTACCTTCATTGTATGACCTAATTTGACTTTTTATGAAAGTGATATGCACTTGGAAATATAATCACAGTGTTCCATTTGATCTCTACTCTCTAGTTCTCTCGGAGAAGGAAATATGCTATTGTGTTTTAATCATTATCTGCCAATTATCAATCATACTCTAACATTGTTTGCCGGGATTTTTATCCTCCGAATCAGTGGAGGGTTTTCCCAGGGTATATCCTGTGTTATATGGTTTGATTTATGTCTTTGGAATATTGATGAGATCTATATGCATTGTTATTATGGATTAAAGTTTTAAAGTTCAATTATCTTCATATTTTTTCTCAATAACTAACACATGAAACGACCTCTGGATGCAGAAGTTATCAGTGTTTGAATTTTCGACAAAAAAGGTTAAAGAATGGTCAAAATGGCAAAAAAAAATGGTTGATGCATGGTTTGAAAAAAAATATATTATGGAGTCTATGAGATTTGAACCCGAGAACTCCATCTAGCCCAAAGTCTTCATAAAGCCCGCCTAGCCAACTTCCCAACATTTGTTCATTGTAAGGTATAGTGGCAAACTTGTATTTAAGTTTGTGCAATGTTTATGTTTTGAAAATGGGGCAAGGGGGAGGGATTAGCCCTCGACCCAATTGTCAACACCGAAACCCCCCTATAAACTAGGGTATATTATATAATATCATTACCATGAACCATATCGTATACAAAGTATCCAAACCATTGCCACATATGCCAAACAATATCATATCGTTGGAACCATACAAATAAGCCACATATAATATATACCATATGACACCATTTTCCACTTTAAACAGGTTACAAAATTAGAGTAAAAGTGGGAGAGGCTATAATGGGTTTGACCTCGGTACCTATGCCCCCTATCCAATGCCTTTTCCAACACGCCACTGTCGTCCTGTTGTATGGGATATGGCAGGATTTGCTTAAGAATTCGCAGTTGGAAGTAGGGAGGCCCAAAAGGGTGTGTGGCCCTTTGGCCCGTGCCCCCAAAAAAACTAAAACCATAATAAAAACCATGAAAAGGCCAAGATCGAGACCACAATTTTGGCACATATTCCAATACATATTTTCCCAGTTCCCAAGGTGGTTTCGGCACAACAACCAAGGTGGTTTTTGCATGGTTCCCAAGGTGGTTTTACATAGATCCCAAGACAGTATTTGCACAAATATCGAGGCATTTTGGCATAGTTCTTGAGGTCCATACATTCATTTATGGACATCGATCCTGAGGTGTGATCTGTATTGTTTTTTCTTTTATGCAGGAAATATTTCTTGATTTGTGTGCCAACGAAGGCCTCAAGAAAACCTCGTCGAGTTTATACTCATTTTTCTCGAAATTTTGAGAGGATCGTAGTGGTGATATTTGTTTTTACTGGTTTTATAGAAAACATAAGTGGTTCTAGAAACCCATTATTATAATCTTTGAAGACTTAATAGTATTTTCCTTCCCATTGGAAGTGGCCCAGAGACGTAGCCCAGGAGGGGTGAACTCCGTTATCAGCTCTTATCTATCATTTTCATGGTTTTAGTTATGTTTATTTTCTTATGTGTGTATGTTTAAGAATTTAAATTTCAATTGTAAAGCATGTTTATGAGAATTTAACATTTAAAGTTCACATGCAATTTTTAATGGTTAAAAAGATTTTGAAATTTCAAAACAAGTTTGGTATCAGACCTTAATAACCATTGCATTGTGAGTTTATGTTAACAAGATTTAGGCTAAAGTGAGGTGAAGGTGTACTTGAGACTTTCAATCCAGATATTGGATGTGCACATTAAAGAGAGAAAATGCATATGAAGAACACTGAGGAGAAGATGAGAAGGCCTTCCATAAGGATTTTTATCAGATGACAGACATAGTAGAAAATTTGTTTGCAAATTATCAAGAGAGGTTGGAAAAGAAGAAAACAAAGAAGGAGAAAGTAGATAATAATGCTTTGGTAAAAGGAGGAGACCCTTTTGAGCCTTCTTCTCCATCTTCTTATTCTTCTTCTGAAAGCTCCATTATTGCTTCTTGTCCAAAGAAACAACCTGCGAATGCCAAGTCTAATTTACCTTATTTGAAACTTGACATTAAGTTTGATTTACCTACATATAATGGTGAGCTTAAAGCATAAAAAGTAGATGATTGGATCAAGAATATTGAGGTGTATTATAAAATCCAGGAGCTTGTAGATGATAAAGCAAAGATCCAGTTGGATAGTTTCTGTCTTTGAGGCACCGCACTCATCTGGTGGGAGAGTAAGACATAGGAATACCTCCTTACAAAAGGTAAAATCATTTCTTCCTGGTATGAATTTACTGTTGCGTTAAAAAGGAAATTTTATCCATTAGGCTACATACAACAAGCCATGATGTATTAGCAAAACTTAAGGCAAGGTAAAGGTCAGAATGTACAAGAGTACACTTAGGAATTCAAAAAGAGAGATTTGATTTTAGGTATACCTCTTTATACTCAAGAAACTCTGCCCTAATTTATTGGAGTATTACATAGTTATTTAAGCCATACAATACGTATGTTTTATCCTAATAACTTTGACGAGGTATGTGTGCAAGCTATGCATGTTGAATCCAAAGGGAAGAGAGTTCATGATTTTTCTTTAGCTCAATCCAACTAGTCAAAAGAAGGAAAGTCAAAGGGAAAGGTAAGCATGTAGCTACAATTAGGAAAGGTGATGAGAGTCCTACATGGTCGCATTGTCAAAATCAAGGGAATGAAGAGGCAAAGTTTTGGGTACTGCATCCATAATTGAAACCGAAGTGGTTTAAGGATGGGAAAGGGAAGAAAAAGGCCACAGTTATTGTTGATGACCTTGGATTAGATTTTGAGGATGAAACAAATATAACAATCGTAGGTGTGAAAGGTAAAGATATTGTTGGTAATGATTATAACATTGGTTCTTCATGTGCTTCTACTTCTAAAGATCATGTTAGTTCTAAGGATAAAATAAGGAATGCAGTATTTCAAATAAGGGTGATTACGAAACAAACTAAAATCGACATACTCATAGATAGTAGATTCGAAGCTAATGCCTTTTCAATAGAAGTAGTTAAGTAGTAGGGATTAAGAACAAAACCACACAATAAACCTTATCAATTAGGATGGGTATGCAAAGATGAAATATTACAAGTAACAAAACAATGTGATCTAAAGTTTGCCATAACATCCAAGTTTGTAGGTAAAGTTGAATTTGATGTGGTTCCAATAGATATCTGTGGAATTGTGTTGGGTATCCCATATTTAGATGATTGACATGTAATATTATATAGAGAACATAATCAATATCATTTTATTAAGGAAGGAATTGAGTATATAGTACATTCAAATTCATTTAAAAATGACAGATCATTGGGCACTACACAATAATTAAAAAGGTTTGTTAATGCAAGTCAGAATTTGGCACTTATGCCTATCCAATGTAAGGAAGAAAATAATCCTAAACATGAAAAGGGAGTGTCATTTCACTACAATGCACATATTATGGTTGATAGTGTTCCTATGGAAAAAAATACTCATGATGAGGGTACAATCTCTTTCAAATGTTCAATTTTGATATTCAGCTTTCTACTGATCAGCAGTTTATGGTTGGTTCCGATAATATTGAATGTAAATTTGATTGAAAAAAGGATTAATATATTTAACAATGCCAGTGTAGTATTTATTGTTATTATGTTGAGTCATATGTATAGGTTCCAAGAAAGAGAAATAAATGATACGAGACAAGTGAGACGAACATGTCTTCACTTGAAATATGGATGAAAATATGCTTTTGGTGGTCCAAAAGCTTCTCAGTGGGAAGGTTTGATCCATGATGATATTTCAAAGGTATATCAAAGTATAAGTATTCAAACAGGAGAATAAATCTTACATGGTAAAATATCTCGTCATCAACTTTCCTTCAACATTCGTTTCGGGCAAAACGACCTCCGGATGCAGAAGTTATCAGTGTTTGAATTTTCGACAAAAAGGTTAAAAAATGGTCAAAATGGAAAAAAATGGTTAATGCGTGGTTTGGAAAAATTTTGTGGAGTTCATCTGATTCAAACCCAATACCTCCTTCTAGCCCAAAGTATTCACAAATACCACCTAGCCAACTTCCCTGCATTTGTTCCTTGGAAGGTATAGTGGTAAATTTGTATTTAAGCTTGCACAATGTTTAAGTTTTGAAGGGGGGGGGAGAGGGCTAAGCCCACGCCCCCATCATCAACACTGAGACCCCCATATAAAATAGGGTATATTATATTATGGAATTTACATTAACCATATTGTATCCAAAGTATCCAAACCATTGCCACATATGCCAACCAATATCATATCGTTGGAACCATACAAATAAGACACATATAATATATACCATATTCCATTGTTTTCCACTTTAAACATGTTACAATGTTAACTTAAAATGGGGAGAGGCCCTCGGGTTTGACCTCGGTACCTATTCCCCCTATACAATGCCTTTTCCAACATGTCACTATCGTCTTGTTGTATGGGATATGGTAGGATCGGCTTAAGAATTCGCAGTCGGAAGCAGGGGGGAAAAAGGACACATGGCCCTCTGGTCTGCACCCCCAAACAACCTAAAACCACTACAAAATCCACAGAAAGTATAGGATTGAGACCTTGGTTTTGGAACATAGTCTGTAATATCCCAAATACTAATATTTTCTATTTCTATGCAAAGTTACTGAAATAGTCGGGCATGCAAACTGCCATGCAAAAATTCCTTATTTTATAGCTGAAATTAGGGTTAGTGTTTGCATGATAGAATGTAACACTTACTGTTGATAAGCTGGCTGAAATGCTCCTGAGAGAATATGCATGCATCAAGAGCTGATCTAGAGATGAACTGGTACCTTCTGCCTCCGGTGATACCCCAGCAGCATGAACCCAAAATCAGCTAAGGGTGACATTTTCAATGAAGGAGGTGTCCGTCGAAGCTAAGAATTTGTAGGAGTGGTAGTATTCCCGTTCTGGAGAGGATGCCTAAAACATGCGGAAGTTCTGAGGTCTCTAGGCAGGTTAGCGAATTGATCTGGAGGTTTAGCTACTCACGTCCCCCTGATCCCAAAATGGCTGATAACTGCTCCGGATGGGCAATACCGGATCTGAAAATCACTGAGTACTTGATTATGATACCGATGATGAGAATGGTGCCTGGGTTCTAAAGATAAATTGAGATCTGAGGACCCAATGGGGTTTTCCAGCTAAAAACCCCCTTACGGATGCACACATGCCCCTGCAAACAATCTCTGATGGATACTGGATAACTATAAAGGAATGAATAAATTGAAGAGCGGATGATGAACCTAGATGGTTTACCCTGGATGAGACTAGGGTAGACATCTCACTGCCAAAACCCCGTTAGCTGAAGACGCCATCTTCAACCCCAACTGCTATGGCCGCACGCTGTGCTACTGCGCAAGAGCTCCAAAATCATATAATAATCAAAAGTAAAATCTCTATTCACTTTATATTTCTTTTATAACTTTCAACTGCGAAAACCCTAACCTTTGACCTAATTAGGTCACTTTAACTTCTAATTTGCAGTTGACTTGCATGCATGTGCATGGAGACTTAATTGGGTGCATGCATCATTAAATAATGCTTAGANTCGATGGTCTTTGGCTTCGGTGGCCCTCTTCGACCCAATGGTGATATAATATTGATGCCTTATATTTTTTGTAGATGGCATTAGTATTCACTTTATTCCCTAACTGTCAGTACCCGCTCGAACCCACAGAAATCACATAGGTTAGCGGGTTGGTCCTCAATGCCTAAGCAGAAGAAGACATTACAGTCCTCCCTGCTTGAGATTGCTTGTCCTCAAGTAACTGCAAACTGGGATGCTGCAATACCTGTTCTCCTTCCCATGTGGCATCCTCTGGAGATAATTCTTTCCATTGGACCAAGTATTCTCTAATCACCCTATTCCAGAGTTTTCTTTCTTGAGTCTGTATGATCTATTCAGGAACCAGTATCAATAGTCCCTCATCATCTAAAGGAGGTAATTCTATTAAGGGAGCAATGTGTTTTCCAATGGTCTTTTTCAGGTTGGACACATGGAATACATTGTGAATTTTGCTCTCCTGTGGCAGTTCTAGTTCATATTCCACCTCTCCCACCTTCCTGATTATTCAGTAGGGTTCGTAGAAGTGAGGTTTTAACTTTTCCACTCCTTTCTTCTTAAGTGAAGACTGTCTGTAGGGTTGGAGCCTTAAGTATACCAAATCTCCTACTTCAAACCTTTGCTCAAACCTGTGTCTATTTGCATACAAATTCTACTGATTCTAGGCTGTCTATAAGTTCTCCTTCAAGATTTTAAGAATATCCTGACTGTCCTGTATCCAATCCTTTTCCTTATGAGCCTTGCTGTCTCCGAATGCTAAATCTGCATAGTCTAAGGCCTCGTAGCCATAGAATTCCTTAAAAGGTGTCATCCTAATAGACATGTGGTAGGCAGTATTGTAGCAGTACTCCCCTAAGTGTAGCCATTTAATCCAGGTTCATTGCTTCCCTATTACATAGTTCCTTAGATATCCTTCAATCCACTTGTTGACAATCTTGGTTTGTCCATCACTCTGGGGATGATAACTCGTGCTGGTAGCAAGCTCGGTCCCTACTAATCTGAATAGCTCCTGCCAGAAGGCACCTGTGAGTCTACTATCCCGATCACTGACAATGGTCTTAGGTAACCAGTGTAACTTGAAGAACTCCCTAAAAAATAACTCGACTAACTGGGCTACAGAGTAATTGGATGATACAGAAAAGAAATGTGCAAATTTGGTCAGTCGATCAACTACGACATATAAACAATCTCGCACTTGGACCTTGGGAAATCCTGTAATGAAGTCCATGGAGACACTTTCCCACTTCTGTTCCAGAATCGGTAGTGGCTGAAGCAACCCTGCTGGATGGATGTGCTCAATTTTGTTCTGCTGACATATGCTACACTCCCACACGTGCTACATAACCTCCCCCTTGAGGCCCTTCCATGAGAACCTCTCTCGGATATGCCTGTAGGTCTTCAATAAATCCTGATGTCTTGATAGTGGAAAGTCATGTGCCGCCTATATGATTTTCTTTCTTAAAGCTGATTCTGGGACGAGGTATATCCTGCTCTTGTAATAGATGATGTCATCGACAATTTTATAACTTTCATCCTGAATCTATCCATCCAATAATTTGCAAGAAAATTTATTTTTGGAGTATTCTACTAAGAAAAGAGCCCTCCAATATGTAGATATACTCATGAGTGATAATGAAGCGGGTCGCCTGGATAATGCATCGGCTACTATATTATTCTTACCCTTTACATACTCTATCTCAAAATCGTAGTCTTGTACTTTGCTGACCCAATTCTATTGGTGCTCATTCAGTTCCTTTTGCTCCAAGAAGTACTTGAGGTTGTTATGATCTATCTTGATTTTGAACTTGCTTCCCACCAGGTACTGTCTGAACTTGGTGAGAGCATGTAAGATGGCTAGCATTTCTTTGTCATATATGGAGTAGTGGCACTTGTAGTTCTTCAGTTTTCGGCTCTCAAATGCAATAGGGTGATGGTTTTGCATCAATACTACTCCTAGCCCTTCCCTTGAGGCATCACATTCTACTACAAATGGTTGTGAGAAGTCTGGTAATGCTAAAACTGGGCAGGAACTCATAATGACTTTCATCTCCTCAAAAGTTTTCTGTTCTAATTCTATCCAGGTGAATGCCCCCTTCCTTGTGAGGTCTGTAAGGGGTGCAGCGAATTGGGAGAACCCATTAATGTACCTTTGGTAATAAGTGCAAAGGCCTAAGAAGCCTCTTAATTCTATGACTATTTTTGGTGCGGACCAATCCCTGATAGCTCAGATTTTCTTCATGTCAACCTGTACTCCTTTTTCACTGATTATGTGCCCTAGATACAGTATTTCCTTCATGCCAAATTCACACTTGACATTTTTGCGTAAAGTGAGTGTTCTTCTAGAATGCTCAATACTTCGTCCAGGTGTTTTAGATGTTCCTCCCAGGTTTTGCTGTAAATCAAGATGTCATCAAAGAATACAAGCAAAAACTTACGTAACTGAACTCTAAACGTATGGTTCATGCATAAATAAAAAGTGGCTGGAGCATTGGTAAGTCCAAAAGGCATGACCAGGAATTCATAGTGACCATAGTGACAACAAAAATTTGTTTTAGATATGTCTTGATCCCTTACTTGGATCTGATGGTACCCCAAGCGAAGATCAATCTTTGAAAAGTATTTGGCACCCCACAGCTCGTCCATGAGTTCATCAATCCTAGGGATGGGATACCTGTTTTTGATGGTATTTTTGTTGAGTGCTTGATAATTGATGCACATTCGCAGTGTACCATCCTTCTTCTTGACCAAGACCACTGATGATGCAAAGGGGCTAGAACTGGGCCGAATGTATCCAAGCTCTAGCAATTCTTTGATCGTCTTCTCGATCTCATCCTTGTATCTTTTGGGATGTTGATAAGGAGCGGTGATGACTTCCTGTGACCCCTCCTCTAGCTCAATGATGTGTTCAAAGCGCTTATCTGGCGATCTACCTGCTAGAAGGTCCCGAAATACCTTGTCGTGCTTCTGTAATAAGGCTTGAATATCACCTGGGTGTTGTGTGCTGTTCTCTAGAGGTTTCCTAAAGGCGAAAAAACATTATGCAGCCCATTCTATGTCATCCTGTTTGAGTACTGCCTCCATTCTCTATGAAAAGACCGATTTTGGGGGATAAGCGTTCATGCCCCTCAAAACTACTCGTTTTCCATCTGGCCCATGGAATTCCTTTTCCATTGCTCAGTAGTCTGTAGTATATTTCCCTATTGAATAAAGCCATTGAACACCTAATACTACATGAGTATCTGCCACATCTACTATATAAAATGAATCTGTCATCTGGTAGTTGCCTAATTTGACATTCAATTTTGGAATACAATAGTTGCACTCCATGTTGGAGTTCCCCGCTACCGCTACAGTAAATCCTTCTAACTTCTTTATCTGAATACCCCTCTTGGCTACCCAAGCAGAGTCAATGAAATTGTGGGTTGTTCCCCCATCAATCAATACTCCCACTCCGTGGCCCTATACTGCTCCTCTAACCCTGAGAGTATGGAATCTCGGTACTCTAGACAATGTAGCAATGACTCCCTCTGGTATATCACCCTGGAGTGATTCTTCCTCTGCTGCCCGTAGTTCTTTTGTTGCTTCCTGTTCATAGTCCTCCACGTCACTATCCGAATACACTTCGATGTAGTAAGCCTTTTCCTTCCCTGCACACCTGTGTCCTAGAACCCATGGTTCTTGACAAGTAAAACATAATTTCTTTTGCCTCAAATATTTCCTAGTGTCCTCGTCTAACCATGTTTTCTTGGGAAAATCCCGCTGGAAAGGTTTCTTGTCCTTGTCCCTAACTAGAAAGTTGGTTTTGAGAGGGAACTGTTCTTTGAAACTAAATCTTGGAGATCTCTGCCTCTGCTAATGGAATCTTGTAGAGTGGGGGTTTTGTAGGCTTTCACCCATCCTCGTAGTGGCTCTGTCAGGGCCTCGGTGAACAACATCGTCAACCTACTCTCTGACACATCTGTTACCATGACCGCTATCCTCTGGAATTCTGAGATGAAGGCTTCTACGCTACCTATATGTTTGAGTTGATCGAACTCTCTGAAATGTATCTCTGGATCCTTCCTGTCGAACCTCTCCTTGAGTTTCTGAGTGAACTCACCATAGGAGTGAATGGTGTTGTGACCCAATGTCACTAATCCGTGGTGCCACCACTCATGAGCCTCTCCATCTAGGTGGAGTTTAGCCAATTTAATGACATATGTCTCTGTCATGGGATTGAGTTGGAAGTAGGTATCCAACTTTTGAACCCATATCCTCGTTGAACCTCCGTGAGTCCCATCAAAGTTTGGGATGGTCAACCTACCCAAGGTTTTTTGCAACTCATAGTTATGATTGAATCCATTGTTGAAATTCATGGGCTTGTTCCTAATCTTCATGTTGCAAAAATATGAAAAAGACATGGCTTCATGAAACTCATCCCCCAAGTCCATGTATTCCTCCAAATAAGCCCCAAAGGGTTCGCTAGGTTCTACCTGCATGATCGGACTTCCTACTGCATCTGCTAAGAAGTGAGGCATAGTAGGCCTGTTGGAAGGTCTGCTATATATGTGAGGTTTATTATATATATTGGTGTATGGAACCTTCCCACTGCTGCTTGTAGACCCTTCGTCTATTGGTGAGGGAGGTGTACTATTGTAACCTAGTTCAGGTTTCGTCGATAATCTGTTGATTGCATTGAGTACATATTTTTTCCCTTTGGCTAAGTCTTGCAATGCAGATACTAAGTTTTGAAACTCCATTCTGTCCTCATCTTCTCCCGTTCCTTTTCCCTTGTCAGAGTGTATACCTGTTGGGTCCATGAATGAGTTGGTATCTTCTAGTTGGATATCCTCAAAGTCCTCCGTGTACCTACCCCTTCTTTTCCTATAGGTTACAAAAGTATCCTCTTCTGTATTCATCTACTTCTCATGTTCAAGCCCACAACTGGCAAGGAACATGCTCTGATACCACTATAATATCCCAAATACTGATATTTTCTATTTCTATGCAAAGTTACTGAAATAGCCGGGCATGCAAACTGCCATGCAAAAATTCCCTATTTTATAGCTGAAATTAGGGTTGGGGTTTGCAGGATAGAATGTAACACTTACCACTGATAAGCTGGCTGAAATGCTCCCAATAGAATGTGCATGCATCAAGAGCCGATCTAGAGATGAACTGGTACCTTCTGCCTCCGGTGATACCCCAGCAACACGAACCCAAAATCAGCTAAGGGTGACGTTTTCAGTGAAGGAGGTGTCCGTTGAACTTGAGAATTTGCAGGAGTGGTAGTCTTCCCATGTCGGAGAGGATGCCTGACACATGCGGAAGTTCTGAGGTCTCTAGGAAGGCTAGCAAATTGATCTAGAGGTTTAGCTGCTCACGCCCCCCTGATCCCAAAAGGGCTGATAATTGCTTCGGATGAGCAAGACCGGATCTGATAATCACCAGGTACTGGAGTATGATACCGATGATAAGAATTGTTCCTGGGTTCTGAAGGTAAACTGAGATCTGAGGACCGAGTGAATGATTTGGGGTTTTCCAGCTAAAAACCCCCTTACGGTTGCACACGTGCCCCTGCAAACAATCTTTGATGGATACTGGATAGCTGTAAAGGAATGAATAAATTGAAGAGTGGATGGTGAACCTGGATGGTTTACCCTGGATGAGACTAGGGCATATATCTCACTGTCGAAACCTCGTTAGCTGAAGACATCGTCTTCAACCCCAACTGTTGTGGCTGCACGATGTGTTGTTGCTCAAGAGCTCCAAAATCATATAATAATCAAAATTAAAGTCTCCATTCACTTTATCTTTCTTTTATAACTTTCAACTGCGAAAACAATAACCTTTGACCTAATCAGGTCACTTTAACTTCTAATTTGCAGTTGACTTGCATGCATGCGCATGTAGACTTAATTGGGTGCATGCATCATTAAATAATGCTTATATGTCATGCATACTGGTGGCCTTTGGCTCTGGTGGCCCTCTGCGACTTGATGGTGATATAATATTGATGCCCTATATTTTATGTAGATGGCATCAATCTTTAGTTGATTCCCTAACTGTTAGTACCCACTCGAACCCACAGGAATCACATAGGTTAGCGGGTTGGTCCTCAATGCCTAAGCATAAGAGGACATTACATATTCCAAGATAGTTTTTCCGAGTTCCCAAGTTCCTTTCGGCACAATACCTAAGGTGGTTTTTGCACACTTCCTAAGGTGGTTTTGCACATATCCCAAGATGGATTTTACAAAGATATCAAGGCATTTTGGCACAGTTTCTGAGGTTCATACATTTATTAATGGGAATGGATACCAAGGTGGAATATGTGCTATTTTGTATTTTATGCATGCATAGTTTCTTGATTTGCATGCGAGAGGAGGCCTCAGGTAAACCTGGTTGAGTTTATACTCATTTTTCTTGAAATTGCGAGAGGTTCGCAGTGGTGTTGTATATTTTTGCTGGTTACTGAGAGAAAACATAAGTGTTTCCAGAAACTCATTATTATAAACTTTGAAGACTTAATAAGATCGGCCTTCCCATTGGAATTGGCCCAGCGATGTAGCCCAGGAGGGGTGAACTCCGTTATCAGCTCTTGTCTATCATTTTCATGGTTTGATTTTTGTTTATTTGCTTATGTGTATATTTTTAAGCATTTAAATTTCAGTTGTCAATCCTGTTTATGAGAATTTAACATATAAAGTTCACATGCAATTTTTAATTTTCTTTTAGCTTTTACTTTCTTTCTTTCTGCTGATTTACTTTCTTTTTCATTTGTTTTGTTTCAAAATAAGCATTTGCTTTCTTCCGATGATTTGCTTTAGTTTAGTTTTTCTTGTTTCAGAATAAGCCAACTCAAATTTTGGTGCTTGGGGAAATAGGAATCTGAACAAACTGCCAAATGCTTTTAATCAAAGAACTGTTCATTGGAAATTATTTATGCAATATTTTGATAAAAAATAAGATTCTTTAAATTGATAGACTACTAAAGAGAAGTTATTTCAAGAACACATTTAAGTCCTATTTAAACCCTGTAAAATAACTAAGGTAGAGGAGGTCTAGAATACTATATTGGGGCTCCATCCACCTTCACACTAATATTTGTCCTAGAAAGTTCACCGCGAAAGACCCACGGAAAGGAAGCAGAATGGATAGGTGTATGGTATTCAAAATAATCCCATGCCATAATCACATAAATCTATACGTGACATTTTTCGTTAATGAAAGGGTCTCATCCTCCTTGATCTCTTGTAGCTAAACATTGTAAATAATATTCCTTATTGGCAGTTTTATTAGGCTAATGCACTGTCCCTCAAATATCTCGTTCCAGTGACAACAGTGTACAGTGAATTACCCACCATATTTTAATGAAGAATAACGTGGCTATCTCTAGATCGACACTTATACACTCTTGATTGGATGATGGTAACTCATGGCATTCTCTACATGGTTCAATTAAACAATAATTGACATGAACTCGTGTTAAACTATTGATTTGAAGGCGACACTCTCCCATAATTTGTTGAAATCTAATCAAGTGGCCACCTGGCATCCTTCCTTAACGAACCTCGCTTTTATTGGCCGTCGAATTGATGAAGATAAGGTTAATGGATTCATTTAGATCATTTTGTTATATCATCCTTCATGCTCCATTTTAATACAAGACGCGTTGTTTATCTGACCTATCCTTTATGGTGGTTTCAGCTGTCTGCGAGTCCTCATTATGTTGATCCTTTGTGGCAGTTACATCCACTGCAGCTAATCCCGAGTTTTTTTGGGTTCCATCAATGTCACAGGGGTAACCAACTAGATCTGTGTTGAAAGAAAACATATTAACTCTAAAGTTGAAGCGTTAGCTGTTGATATATTTGAAGATTGAAAAACCTAGACATTTCCTCTATACGATTGATTGTATCCTCTCCATCACTATAGTGCCACGATCTCTCCTCGACGAACATCCATTCACATGAGTTGTTGAGGCATGTATCATTTCCTCCCATGATTCAGAGACTGATATGTTGATCCTCTCCAAGAATTTGCGGGGACGGGATAATACTATCACGGTCTATGGCTATAAGGTCATGCACGATATACATGTCATCGAAACCATATCTGTCAGTTGGCTTCATTATGTCCTTGAGATGGTTGATATTTTGATGTCTAAGCTGGTGAAGGAGCCTGATCTCACGCAGAGTGTGAAGGCCATACAATTTCTTCTCGAAGTTTTCAGTGGACTTATTAATGGCCACATTCGCTTTGCTTGCAGTATCAAGAAAAACGCAGACGACCGTATCGTATATAAAATCATTTTTCAGAAATCTGATTGGAAAATACTTGGTGTCTATATAGATTATTGTTCTTGGGTTTCCTAGTGTGAAATAATGCTTTCCTTCTGCTCTCATGGTTGCTATGGGCTTATACACCTTGGTATCCTTTGCTATTGCAGCATCTTCTACAAGCACCGGATTTTTAATTGAAATAGTGAATCTATACCATGATGTTCCAAATCAAAATCAACAATAACAAAACTACAACTAAATTTTTTTGAGTATATATATATAAATCTATAATTATTCAGGTCATGAAGAATTGTAACATTGGATTGTTTTGAGTGTGTTTACGTACTCGACATTATTACTAGTTGATTTTATTAATGTAAGCTCGGCCTTGCCTGAAAATACAAATGAAGAATTGTTTGGTTTTCAGAGTTGCTGCAAATTTATAGAGATTTTTGGGAATTTCAGTAGTAGAGAAATCTTAATGGTTAATGGAGAGGAAATAACTTATTCAGATTAAATATTGAACCCATTTTATTCTCTAAGTTATTTCCATGCTTATGGACTACCGGTATTAGTGAACAACACTTCACTGATGAGCATTATTTCATTCCACATATCTTGATGAGTTTTATTATTGCAGGTTGAATATTGATAGCCTAACCTGCAACAGGATGAATACTGGTAGCGGATTTATTTAAGCTGCCACATATATTTAAAAACTTACTAGTATTGCAAGAACGTTTCATTTAAGACTCAATCATAGAGAGGAGCGATTGCAACATCCCAGGTAATCAATGCTTCTTGCATAGTTGAATTCTCTCTAAGATGATGGGTTGAATCTTGGCGATAGTGGAAGGAAAAACTGCATTTTGTTTTGTTTTTGTTATCCTTTGGTTCACGGTGAGAACTATTATAGTCCTACACATTAAGCTTTTAATTCTTGAATTACGGGTGCATTACTTTTTGGGGTTTACACCCAGTTTATTCAGGCTTTAAATGATGCAATGCATACTATTTATATGGTTGGTCGCATGGTGTTTAACGCCTTAATTGCATAGTTGTATTTTGAACTAACACTATTTGTAAATTGTATATAAATACATAGAATTCATTATCCATGTTTTTTATTCATATGTAATCTATAACCAAAATTATAACTATGACCTAGCAGGTTTCGAAACACATTTGCTCTGCATATCTACTTTGTCATTGGATATTTGTTAGGCAGAGTGATAAATAGTTAACCTTATATTAGAGGGTTTGTTTGGTTAATACACAAAATACTTTTTTCTTGCGTGGGTGCATAATTTTAGTTTTCCAAACCTAGCTTCCATTTGGATATGGCCCTAGCATAAGCATTATATTATTTCTAATGACCGTTTGTTTGATTGTCATTTATACTGAAGTGTTAACCTTCGTTTGAGGCTTGAACTCTATGCCTATAGTTCTGTTTGTTTCCCAACACTGTAAGTGTTATTAAATCTATGAATTGTTTAACAATAATATAGAGTGCTCTCATTTATTTTCTTTTACTGAGAATGCTAATCCAAATCTTACCTCTACTTCGCTTGACTCCCTTATGCCCAATGGTATGCAATATTCCTATTTCACTCGTTCTTTGATGCAATAGGATTTTGTTTTTAAGTGAATTTTTTTGAAGAGCCAAATAATAATCTATGGTTTTAAAATAAGTGGTATATGAATTCGACCAATTGTTTATTACCTAAGAAATCTATGGAGTAGAAATTTATTAACCGTTTCTTGTTAATTGAAATTTAAATAACAATAATATAAAAAATTATTCTTGCATTCCCTTTGAATCTATTAATTATAATCTTAGATAAATTTGATGTTCCCTAACTGCGGACTGAGAACCTTGTGTTTAAGGAACTTAACTCTTCTTTCCTCCATGGTTAGATTTTTACGAGCATTTTCTTAGTAGGGATCTATTATCCCTAACTATATTTATGAATTATCTAACTAGAAATAAAATAAATAGACTTCAATCAAAC
>LPNX010629295.1:191682-206651 GCA_001517045.1 Pseudotsuga menziesii
CCGGGATCAAGAATGACCCCCCCCGCGCCTGCCACCCCTGAATGCATGTTGTTTGATCACAGTGACACTAAGTTATTTCTTACTATGGTTATGTTACAGCTTCAGTCTTCACACCACACCATGCCAAGGAAGGGTGGAAAGAAGAAGGCCAAGGTCCATGAGGAGGATTTAGATGTGGAGATATTTCCCAGAATGGAGATTATATATGAAGATACCAAAGTTGTCATCGGAGCTGAGCTAGAGTTTAAAGGATGAAAAATATATCATATGGTCAAGGACCAGAATGTCCTGGATGCAGGCTTAGAAGATGTGCCTTTATATAGAAAAATCATAAATTCAGGTATCACAAAGGTATCTTTGCTCCCTAAATTCTTCTCTTGCGCTGAGGTGATCGGGTAGATCCTACCCTGGGAAGATGCAACTACGATGATTATTCAAAACACCAAAGGACAATCTTGTGCTTCCTTCACCCCTGGTTATCAAAGTAATGATCGAAAACTACCAGCTCCACTAATAATGATGATAGATGAGTTGATAAACAATTTGAGTCTAGACTACATCGAATGTGCAAAGCGGATGATGATAGAAGGGAAGCAATTTTGCCAGAAATCCTTTGGCGAATATGAGACTTATAGCTTACGCACTCCCTCCAGGATTATACCCCTAATGCTAAACAACATTTTTGGTAGGGAAAATGGGAAGTTCTACAAGATGAGTTGGATGTCACATGCCCCAATTTGTAAAACAATTTAATGTTATTGAAGAACATTATGTTACATTTTATGCTAAGTTTGTAGTTGATGACCAAGTGGGGTCAAGGATAATTAATGTATTTCAGAATATGTTATTAATAAATAAATAAACGATGAGACAATAGCTTATGGAAGCTGTTAAATGAGTGTTAAATGTTCACTTGGTGGAGGAGACTGGGTGGAGAGTATACTGACAAGTGGCAGCATCCTCAAACAACTTCTAACTGTTGTAGGTGGCAAATTCCCTATAATTGTGGTCATGATTCCCCAAGAAAGTGGAATTGGAGCAGGTGGCTCATTAAGTAAAAATTGACCCAGAAGACCTAGGAATTATTATAAAACTTCCCATTGAAGACAGTTGAGGCTGCTCATTCTGGAACGGTGATCATTCAGTGTGAATGAAGTGCACATGAGAAATTCGATGGAGGGGACTTATTGAAGTGAGTTTGAGGGGTTAACTACTGAGGACTGAACTTGTGCAGTTATTGAGGCTGAAGTTCTTACTGTTGTAAGCAGGGTTGCATTACTACTGCAATTTGACCAGTAAGGTGACAGAAGGTCTTAAGGATACATCCTTCACCTAGTACTCTACCAGGTAGACCAGGAAACAGGCTCAGGGGTCTTGAGGAAGTGCAGACTAAGCTTTCTCCAGGACTTGGTTGGGAGGAACAACCTCCTTAAGCTGTTGTCACCTCATCATTTGACAGGTTTTTATTTGTTCAGGTTTATTTGTAATTCATTTACTGTCTTCAGAAAATGATTACTAGTTTTTCAAGATATGCATGTTATTGATTTATTAGGGTTTATGAAGAAAATAAAATTGTTTATTGATAATATTAGTGATTAGTAGATTATATTTAAAAACAATAGTGTTATTGCTAAATGAAAAATGAATAGATAGAAATTACCACACTGTATTTTTCCACGCCTTTTATAAGGCAGTACTCTAGTACAGCTGGTTGTTTAAGTTAGATAAGTAGATTTTTTTATTACTCTGTATGAAAAATGCAAATTATTACTTTTATAGTTTTTATGTGATTCATTACAGAAAAATAGCAGTACTTGCTCTATCTACTGAAAGTATCTGTATTATCTAATTACAGGAAAAGAACATAATATATATTAATCATTAGTAGTCATACTAATCACAGAACTATTATTAGTACTAATATTTATTATAAAGTTAATAGATAAAGTTAAATAAATAAACAGTGAAACAGTGAAACAAAATAACACCTAGGGTTTTAACCTAGCTAGTACTTCTTAGGTCCTTAAAATAATTTATTCTAAGTTCTTATATGCATTTTGTACTGGAAACAAATGTTTTATTGTAAACCTCAAAGAATTTTACCTAGGGTTTATGAAAGATAGGTTTTATCTTTGCATACAGACTTACATAATATTACTCTTAACAAAAAATTTTAACAGCTGTAAATAACAATTATTAAAAGTAAAAATAGAAACAGAACTAAAACCATTTTTGTAAAATCCATCTCATTTCCAAACTGTAAGTTAACTTAAGGTAATAACAATTATGAGAGAAAAACAGAGTACTTTATTCACCTAATAACATGGTATATTTTCCAAACAGTAAAAATCACTTTAAATCTTTTATATTAAATGAAAATTTTAAATTGAATAACACTGAAAACAAATTAATAGAGACGAAGTAAATAAGGGTAATGGCCTATGGCCTTTTATAAATATCGATCGAGGCTTAAAGCCTACACAAAAAAACAAACTCTACAAATTCTTTTTTTAAAATATAAAACAGTAAACCAAAAAATTTAGCTATTAATAACCCTTCATCTGTTTACAAGTCTCGACTGAGTGAACAACCTTTTATTCACCATTAAAAACCACTTAAAAAATTAATTAACCAGGCAGAGGTCGAACAACATTATCACGGCTTAGAGCCAAGTTTTAAAATTTAAGCAAAAAGTTTTTACATCGTCCAAACTGTAAAGGCTTTGTCAAGTAAACCCCAAGTCACGGTTGCAATAGCCTTCAAGTTCTTGCACATAATACCCTTTAGGGTTTTCATTATAAAAACAAAATAACAAGAAGTAACCTAACAAGTAAACAAAGGCTGAGCCTTAATCAACACAGTGGAATCTCTTGTTTTTCGAACACCACATCAATGCAAGAGAAAACCCTCAGTACAACCGGGGCTTACCAGGGTTCGCGTGGCCAAGAATTGGGAGAGTTGAGCCACCAGCTAACCCCAAATGCCGAAAAAAAGGAACCTGCATAGAGAAAACCCTAGTTGGTTAAAAATTGTTTAAATGAAATAAACTTCTCCAATTTTATCTCAAATTAAAAACATGGAAGGATCATTTACCTGCTAGTGATGCAGTTGGAAGAAGTTGTGGAAGCCATCCACTAGAGACAGTTTAATGGCACTTCAAAGAGTAATTTCGAAAGCTAAAGGATGTCGAATGCAACTGGAAAACCCTAAGTCATGAATTTCGAAGGAAATGAGAAATCCTCTTACCAGAATGAAGAACACTCCTTTTTAAGCTCTATCCATCGTTTTCTCTCTTAAACATCAATGAAGCAAAACAATTTCTACACTCACAGTACGCTACAACAATCTTTAAACACCAAAGAACCACCTTATGACCTCACATAAACCAGCTCACAGTGTTTTGGTCGGAAGGCAACTTGCAAATCAGAGGTGTTTACAGGGTCACGACGGCTACGAGCTCGCAGCTTGGCCGCACCAGTCAAAGAAAATCTTCTCTATGAAAAGTGAAGGGTAGGGTTTCATTTATAAGTCAACCTATCTTGTGGACAAGACAATCTCAACGTGTCCTCCCAATTATTTTATAATTCGTGGGTGCAAGTCAATAGTTGGGTGCAGTTTCAATCCGCATTGAAATTATTAAAGTCAAAACCCATAATCATTGAAAAAATGAAAATTTTATGATTTCTAATAATGTTTATACCATTTAATTTCGATGCTTAGTATATTAGCTATAGGAATAAGACATGAAATTTCTTCTAGGGTTTTAATTATAGATCAAGTTTGATAAAACATAGTTAAAAGATATATGTTTGAAATTAAAAAGGGAGATCTAATGGTAGCCTTTCAAAGTGTTAGGGTTGGGGAGTAAAATGTTATTTAGGACCAAAGCAATAATAGGATCCCTATATTATGTTAACCAACAATCTTATCTTAAGTTTTTATTAAACAAACTCGTCTAAAGATATAGTTTATAGCTAATGGGTACACCAGGAAATCAAGATGTAGTTTCAAATAAAAAGAAAGCAAGGTAAAGAATGTAAAGGTATAAAAGAGAGTTCTTTTAGCTAGGAAGAGAATCTTGATCCAAATGCAGTATGAAGTTGGGACATGTTGGCAGCTAGCAACAACCTCTTCAATTCTCAATAAGATGAAGAGTGATCAGCTCTTTCTATGATCCATCAATTCAAAATTATGAAAGAGCACCTTCAGAATCTTTGATTTTGAAGGTACTCTTAATCAAAGAAAGGTAAAATATTACTTGAGAAGTTGGTGAAACACGTTAATAAACATGGTCATTAACAACTGTCAGTTAGTTTCATAAATTTTTATGCAATTATTTCAGACATTAAAATAAATTTATGAGACTTAAGAAATTTGAAATAGTTTGCCAAGAGAAAATCAATAAAACACATTTTGTGTTAACATTTTGTGTTGAGTAAGGTATTACTAGCCCTAAGTTCATAAAACTAAAAGTGACTTTTAAAGTTGATATTATATGTAATACCATACTATAATTTTTGTAAATATTGTAATTAATGAATAAAGTATTTTTTTAGGAAAGTTTCACTTATGATAGTTTTATCATTTAAATATCCTATTAATCTAATGTTAGATATTTATCGATAGGATGTTTGAAAGGCTTAAACTTAGTCTTTGTATATACGTAGCATAGATATAAAATCAAGCTATGTTAACATTAGAATATGCGATTTCATCACCTTGCATGCCACCACTTAACACGATTAAACTGGAGATGACTGTTAAGATTGACTGAGTTTACAAGGAGCCATTTGTCAAGTTGATAAGTGATTATCACTTGGATCAATGAGTTGGCATGAGAACGTGGCTTATACCTCTTGATAAATCGACAACTATAAAAATATGAATGCATCGTATTAACAGTGTTAAACACTGATAGTCATTCCCAATTAACGTCGATGTACTTGTTCATTATTAGCCACTGTCCATAATCAATGGTTGAAATTATGATCTATCAATCACAATATCTCTGGTTCCCCAATTTGGTGGTTATCACTACTAGTTGTGGTTAAACATAGATAAACCTGCATGAATCATGATATAACGTGAAGTTGCAGCATTCAACACTGCTAAGGTTCGGCTAAAATGGCCAGGTCTAGAGATATCATATCCGTCAGATCTGAAGCATGCAAAGACTGCCCATCATGTCATATGTGTGGGTACCTATTCCCTCTATGTTCACCTCTCCGTTCATTTCACTTCGAAGCCAGGAGAGCGTAGAAGAAACCATGTCTCCTCTGAACCGTTATGAAATATCTGGTTCTGAACTTATAGAAGCTGACCAGGAGGTTGCTATGCGATTCGAGAAAATGGGGTGGGGGCATTTCTTTAGAAGTTTCGATGGCCACCATGTAGAGATTACTAAACTGTTCGCCATGAATTTTAATGATGACAGGGTGCAAATTGGGGGTGTTGAGTTTATTATCAATGAAGATAAGATCGCAGAAGCCACTAAGCTTCCACAGATTGGAGAACACTGGTTTAAGGGTAGCATGGTTAATAAGAAGAAATGCTTGGCTCTGTTAATGCCATTGCCGGATGATAAGAAGCTGAAGATAGGCGTCCCTGTTAAATTTCTGAAGCCCGAATGGAGAGTTTATTACGAAATACTGGTAAGGTACGTGTCCTGTGACGGATGTTACTCCCATTTGCACTTATACCATTTATGATTGCTATTAGCATTATGGGGTTACAAGCTTAATTTTCCTTTCTATTTATGGCAAAGTCTAAAGAAAATGTCACAGACTGTTAGAAATTTTAGTAACCCCGATAGGAGACTTTTCCACCACGGGTTAATAAAAATTATATTGCAATTTCAATTATCTGCAAATGGCAAGTCTTGGAATAGTTTTTTAGTCGACTGTCAGTTGGGGCCGACGCAGCATTGGCCGAATCCATCCCCACGAATTCGTAAGAAATGAAAAGCCATAAATTCTAGGGTTAATAGTACTTCTGAAACTATATCAGAAGTAAAAGGATTCGAGGAAGTTAGCATACTAATAAACAATGGGATCAGTAAGAATGATGACAGGGATTCAGTTCCTTGCAACTCTAAAGCAGTCTTGGATCAACCCCTATCTGGTAAAAGTGGTAGCACCCCTGCAGAAATAAAAGAAGGATTAACTAAAGGTAAAACTGATAATAATGTTGAATGTAAAAATCCATTTGAAACAAATAAACCTGATGAATATAACAGAGAATCTATGAATAGATTAGATCATCTTGATCAGATTTGCTGTGATAAGGAAGGGCTTGGTTTTGAAAATCTATCGTTTTCAAGAAGGGTTACAAGGAGCATGCACAGTATCCATACGATTTCGGGTCATAAGGTTAATCAACAGGCTTCTAAGCCTGCAGTCGTTAATATTGAAGATGATACCTCGTCATCTATCCCTGATACAATTAATGTAAATAATCCTACTTTCGTACAGAATAATGATGTAAAATCGGGCAATGCCGAGGTTACTCAACCAGGTGTAGACACAGGTATTGCAGACCCTGAACCATCGTCTAGTTAGTATATTGACAGCCCTATTTCTCCTCAGGTAACAAATGAAGATGAGACTCTACAGCGTACACAATATAATGCATTCCAGGATAAAATTACGGAGTTCAAGGGTAAACTGAAGCATTGTCTATCTAGTACAGCATTATTAGAAGAGGAAAATAGAACCTTTAGAAAAGAATTGCTGGAGTGGATTGGTAGATGGAAAGAGATGAGTGCTAAGAAGAATGAGTACAAAAAATCAAAGAAGTCAATCATAGGTACAAACCAGCTATTGCTTAAACAAATTGAAAAGCAAAACATTAAGATTATCAGGTTAAAGGCTAAACTAGCAGAAGCTCGAAGAGTAGTCGCTCTTCAGAATAAAACTTGATGATTTTTCTCATTTCTTATGTCGCTGCAAAACAGGTAATGATCATTTTTGTTTCGCATGCCTGTAAAATCGGAGATTTAACAGGCATGCATTTAAATCTTAAAAGCTTATTTACCTTTGTTTTAATTGGTTTTGATAAGATGCTTCATTTGAATTAAATGCAGGTGGTTTTATCATCATTCCTCTACAGAATTTCAGGACGTGGTTAATATTCTGGCATGGAGATGTGGTTGTTTGTTACGAGCTGGAGTTTTATCAATGGACAAGAATCTTCTAAAGTACCTCGACTCAGGCTAGTCGTTTTCTGTTTTATAGTGATAGGTGTGATATAAGAGATGAGATGCTCTTTTTAGTTAGATGAACCCTATAATGTTGCAGGCAACATTAATAGGGAAAACTGAATCGTAGTGTTATATAAGGTAGAGATTTTGATGAACAGGGAGGAGGGAGTGTTTGAAGAAAACATATTGGAATTATATTTTGTTGTTGGTATTTTGTTTATCTCTGAAGTTGGAACTTTGGATGTGAATACTACTGGACGTCCACAGACTGATACCATTTCTGGTATTTTTGTTTTGGATTATTATATATATATTTCAGTATATTATCTTCTTTCGTTATATTAACACAATGTGCTTTGATATACTAATGTTTAATTACATTTTTACACTTTATCAACTCAAGATAGTATTTTGAATGAACATCTCATTATGATTATGTTTATTAGTATTTTTACTGTAAGCTTAAGTTATAATGATATACTCTTCTGTCTGTTTAAAATTTCATTTGTATGTTGACAGTGATTTTTGAATAGACATTATCTTAAATTCAAATAGTTGTCTTGATTAATTAATTATTAATCAAATTTGAGAAAGTTAAAATTAACTGTTTATTTGCAGTTATTTTGCAGTTCTGTTGTCATATAACAGAGTGACTTATTATTCATGATTTAAATGTGTCTATTTGAATTATGCTTTAGTCTTTTTGTTCATCTTCCATTGATTAATAGTTAATATAATTTTTAAATATGCTCTCGGTTGAGATATGACATATAGAATAGTTTAGATTAAATTTTATTTAGTATATTTTAGTTAATAGCTGTTAAATCGATTTATAGAATTTTAGTACTTTTACAAATCTTTATATTCAGAAAAATCTTTAAAAAACTGGAGTCTTTCCTTAAGAAAGAAAACATTAGATAATTTAAATAGTTAAAGTTAATTATAGGATTCATTTAGGTAAAAGAACATTAGGATAGATTAGATTTTGCTGGTTTTAAGTTCTCCTTAAGAGAAAAACTAGCTGGTATCACACCACAGCCTGCGAGGTTTTGTTAATTCAAACACACCGGACGCTGCTTTAAGCTGATTGTGTGGACAAAACCTCCTTATTGGCCTAGATTCAGAAAATCGGGCGAACAAATGGCGCTAGAAGGAGGGCCTGTCAATGAGTAATGGCAGGTGAAACTAATGAAACATTTCCAACCAGCCAACAACCTCCAGAAGTCAGTAGATCACCTTTTATAGAAACCGTTAGGAACATTCTCGAGCATGATCCTGTCACCTCTCCCTTTACTCCTGCACAAAGTACTCAAACTCTAGAAGAATCAAGACATATCCTTACTAGAGCTTACGCCAATCAGCTAGGTATTTCTCCAATAGATTATGGTCTACCTAGACAGCAGCGACATAATCCACAATTGACCATAGTTACGCAAGATTTGGAGATAACTGGTAGTACTCCCCATAATCAGGTTGAAAGACATCAAAGGCAGATTAATCAAACAAATACAGCTAGGAGGCTAATTGTAGGAGGCGGTTCTGATCAACCACCTTCTCCTCCTGAGTCACTGCCTGATAGTCCAAGATATTCCAATTCTGGAAGTTCCTCTAGTTCTCAAGGAAGTGCAATGGCAGGAAATGCACCTGTAGGAGGAGGAGGCAATCCTCCACCCAATCCACCCAATCCACAGCTCCCTTGGCTAAGGGCAGCAGCTGTAGCAGTCCCTGGAGTACAACATCCGTTGCCGAAACACTCAGATAAACTCCTCCCTAAGTTTAACCCAGATGACAAAGAACCTGCAGAGGTGCATATTGACAAATTCATGTTGGCTGTTCAATCTTTGAACGTTCAGCATGAGGATGTAGTTTGTCGATTGTTTCCTCTAACTTTTGAAGGAAGAGCTTCTACCTGGTATTTTTCGTTAGTACAAGAATCTATCACAAATTGGGGGGAATTTAATAAGGCCTTTCTAGATAAATTGGGGGAAGATAAAACACCCGCTCTTTTATCCCTAGAGTTATCTAGGATTAAAATGAAACCTAAAGAAAGAATCAAAGATTTCAATCAAAGGTTTCTAAAATTAAAAAACAAAATTCCAATCGCTTCTCAACCTCCGGAAGACATAATTATTGAGAATTATACGTCAGCCTTACCTAAGTATTCCGGGATGTTTGTAAAGAGAGCTGGAAAAACAACATTAATTGAAACATTTGAAGAAGCCATTAAAGTTGAAAAGGACTCCATGTCCTATGAACCGGATAGAAGCGGGAAATCTGATTCTTTTCCTCGAAGGAAGACGAAAAAACCCAGTTCAGATAAAGATAAAGCATTCGATGTAGAACAGCTGCAAAACGCTATTCGAACATTAACCAATGAAGTTATAGGGTTAAAGAAGACTAACTCTGAAGCTTCTCCTTCTAGGAGTTATTTCAGAAATCAATTTAAACAAAATCCTAATGCAAATAATAAGCATACACCACCTGATATAGCTACAAATGAAGAGATATTTAATACAATTCGAGCTGTTCTATCTTTGTCTGAAACTCATTCTAGTGAAGAGATAAATGAAAACGAAGAAGAAGAGGAATCAAAAAATGATGAAGAATCAGAAGAACCTCAACAAGTTAACGGTCATTTCTGGGATAGCCTTGTGAAAGATCATGAGAGCAGAAGTCCACCGTTAGGACAACATGCATATAATACTCGTAGTAAAGCATTTGCAAACACTCCCGGTGCTTCAAGTTCTACTACAAATAACGACAATAATAACTCGCAACCAAATAAACAGGCTCAATCCGGCAAGCAGACTCAATCAACCAAAAATACCCAAACCATTCAAAATGCTCCCAGATTAGATTTACAATATGATATCATTGAAGATTTAAAGAAGACTCGTGCAAACACCAGTATGTACGATATTCTTCAAATCTACCAAATGCCTAATAGTCATATTATAAATCCTGCAGTAAGTTCAATTATTCCTAATGCAAACAAAATGTTGCTGCAAATAGTTCTAACAACGATCCAACAGCAACTGAAAAAGGGAAAGCAACAGCTGACAAAGCTTCGCTGATAGGTAAGAATTCTAAGTCAACCACACCTCCGTTCTTACTTACTTTTGAAATTTTCAATAGGAATGTCCATAATTGTATGGTAGATTCCAGAGCATCCTCCAATGTCATGCCTTTATCTGTATGCAAGAAATTGAATGGAAAATTTGTCCCATCAAATTCTCAAATAACTCAGTTGGATAGGACAAATGTAAAGGTTGTAGGGGAAATGAAAGATGTCTTAGTCAGGATTGCTTGCAACCCTTCGGTCTATCAGATTATAGATATTGTTGTTGTTGATATTCTAGATGCATATGGGCTGTTCTTAAGTAGGGATTGGTCCCAATAGCTGAACGGTTTCTTTGCCACTGATTGGTCAACATTGTGGTTACCTAAGAACGGAAAGTCAAATCAGATTAAGATAAATAGAGAAAGGTATATGAAACATACTGTCACAGAATTGCATGATCATGGTGAACCTGTTTTATTTTCAGATTGTATTATGGGGAATTACATGTATGAATTAGGATTTGGTAATTTTAAAGCTGAAAATTCTGCCTTATCTGAAAATAAACAACAATCTGAAATTTGTAATGTGACATCTGTTTCTCCTAACTGTTCACTCAAGGAAACCATCAATGATGAAGATAATGTAAATATTGTAAATATCATAGAAAGCAAGGTGATTGTGCATAGTTCTATTTGGACTTTATATTTTGATGGTGCGAAATCTAAAGAAGGAACATGAGCCGGTTGCTTACGGTTGGATCCTCAGGGGAATAAAACCTGCATAGCTTGTAGAATGGAATTTAACTGTACAAACAATACTGTTGAATATGAAGCTTTAATACAAGGTTTGAAAAAGGCAATTGATTTGGGCATCAAGGAGTTAATTGTTTATGGCGATTCCGAGATCATTGTCAGACAGGTGTGTAACTCCATTCATTGTTTATCTGAACATTTACAGAGTTATCAGAAAGAGGTATGGAAACTTATCTTACATTTTTATGCATTTAACATAAATTCTGTTCCTAGAAGTCAAAATCAAGAAGCAGATTTGTTGGCAAACGTAGCATCAAAGTTAATTCCTTCAGAAAATCTTACATCAGATTTCTTTTCTGTTGAATTGATTTTTAGACCGTCCATACCTGATAATATTTTTAATTGGCGTGTATTTGACAATGATATGCAGGTACTGAATTTTCTGACAAATGAGGATACCTTTAAAGATTCAGCGATAGATGAAGTCACTCATGACGAAAATCTGCAGGATTTCTCGGTAATAAATGATTTCTGTTCAGTTGAAAAAGCCTTTGAACAGGTAAAACCAGTTCCTAATTCAGTACTTAGATTAGAGAAGTTCTTTGATCTGCAGGATAAATTTAGGTCTGTTCCTAATTGTAAAACAAACAGCTCTCGAATGAGGTATGAAACCATCAATTTAGGGACAGAACCAAAACCCCAAACTCTAAATCTTGGAATAGATTGCAACCCTGTAGAAAAAGCAGCCTTCATAAAATTGTTTAAGGATTTTAAAGATGTCTTTGCTTGGAAATATGATGACCTGAAAACATTCAATACCCAAGTCATGCAACATATAATCCCAATTAAACAAGAGTCAAAACCTTTTCAACAGAAGTTAAGGAAATATCACCCATCATTAGAACCAACAATTAAAAAGGAACTGAATAAATTGTTAGCTGCCAAGATCATTTTTCCCATCAGGCATACTCAATGGGTGGCAAAATTAGTTCCAGTTAGGAAGAAAAATGGGGATATTAGATTATGCGTAGATTTTAGAAATCTGAATAAAGCGTCTGAAAAGGATAACTATCCAGTTCCTCCCATGGAACAAATTCTTCAAAAGGTGTCTGGGGCTGAGATACTATCACTCTTGGATGGTTTCTCAGGGTACAACCAAATATTGGTTTCCCCGGATGATCAATTGAAAACTGCTTTTAGAACTCCATGGGGAACATATGCCTATCGCAAGATTCCCTTTGGGTTAATCAATGCAGGAGCAACCTTTCAATGGGCAATGGATATTGCTTTTAGAGGCCTAACCAATCATTCAGTTGTTGTCTACTTAGATGAAGTGACTGTATATTCTAAACATCGACCCGATCATCTTAATCATCTTAGAAAAGTGTTTGAACGATGTAGAAAATTTGGAATATCTTTAAATCCTAAAAAGACAATATTTGTCGTTTCAGAAGGTATCTTATTAGGTTGTGTTGTTTCAAAGCATGGAATCATGATTGATCCCAAAAGAACCCAAGCCATTTCGAAAATAACCTATCCTTCTAACAAGAAAGCAATGCAGTAATTTCTAGGTAAAATTAATTTTGTTAGGAGATTCATTCCCAGTTTTTCCGAGATCATTCGTCCTTTGCAGAAAATGATTAAAAAAGATGTTGTTTTTAATTGGGGACAAACTGAAAAAGAATCATTTCAGAAAATTTTAGAAGCTATTTCAGAAGCTCCTAGCCTCCTAAGTCTAGACTTTAATAAGGATTTCATATTGTACACCTTTGCTTCTGATATTTCATATGCGGCAGTTCTAACTCAATTAAATCCGCAGAATAACGAAGTTCCAATTTCTTTCATGAGTTCAAATTTCAAAGGTGCTGAACTCAATTACCATGAAGTTGATAAACAAGCCTTTGCTGTTTTTAAAGCTGTTAAACATTTTCGTCCATACTTACTGAAATCTAAAACGAAAATAATTGTCCCTTATTCCTCAGTCAGAAATTTGTTAGTACAGAAAGACTTAGGTGAAAAAAGGGCACCCTGGATGACAGCTCTGCAAGAGTATGACTTAGAAATCAAACCCTCAACGGTAGTCAAAGGCCAAGGGTTATGTAAATTAGTTGCTGAAGTAGCTCATTTACCTAATGATAAAGCTGAAACTGTCATTGATGAAGCTTTACTTACCAGGGAAATTTATTTTTATCCACCACCTCAAGATTCCTGGTACACAGACGTACAGATACTTTTGGAAACTGGTACTGCCCCTGATTACTTAGAACCAAAGAAGAAAAGAGCACTCAGATTGAAGTCTGCTTCGTACTTATTAATCGATAATATCCTCTTTCGGAGAAATTCAGACAAAGTATACCTTCGATGTCTAGATAAAGATGGAACAGAAGTAATTCTGAAAGAATTACATTCTAGACCAGCAGGAGGTCATTTTGGTGGAGAAACCACTGCGCACAAAATTCTCAGGGCTGGTTACTATTGGCCCACCTTGTTTCGAGATTCCTATACCTTTGTCAGAAAATGCCAAGAGTGTCAACTTGCTGCAGGAAGGGTGAAAAAACCTGCTTTTCCTTTACAACCTGTTTCAGCTAAAAGACCCTTTCAGCAATGGGGTATCGATATAGTAGGTCCAATAAATCCTCCCTCATCTATGCAACACAAATATATAATAACTGCAACCGATTATTTCACCCGTTGGGCTGAAGCTGCACCATTGAAAATTGTAAATACTAATCAGGTTATACTATTCTTGGAATTCTTTATCATAACAAGATTTGGTATTCCTGATTCTCTCGTTTTCGATAATGCGTCATATTTTTCATCAATCGAGTTAACTCAGTTTGCTTTAGAGAAAGGAATAAGAATCAGATATTCAGCTAATTACCATCCTCATGGGAATGGTCTAGCTGAATCCACAAACAAAAATTTATTGAAAATTCTCAAAAGAACTATTTCAGTTCACCATCGTAACTGGCATACTGAATTGGTCAATGCCCTTTGGGCAGACAGAGTGACTCTGAAAGCTGTAATATGTAATTCACCATTCTTTTTAGTATACAGAACTGAGGCCATTTTACCGCCAAATCTGTTCTTACCTTCATTACAGCTAGCTCAGTCTGTCCAAGATGAAGAATGCCCAACAATGGAAAAAAGAATTAACATGTTGTTAAAACTGGAAGAAGAAAGAGAAAAGTCAAAACAAAACTTTACGAAACATCAACAGATTGTGAAATCTTGGTTTGACCAATCTTTCAGTTCTGATCGAGAATTTCAGGTAGGAGACCTAGTTTTAAAATGGGATAAAGCTCACGAAGATAAGGGAGATCATACTAAGTTTTAGAAACTGTGGTTAGGTCCCTTTGTTATTTCTGAAAAAATAGGTCAAAGTACCTTTCGATTGCAAACACTTGAAGGACAGTCCGAAACATTCCCTGTGAATGGACTGATTCTTAAAAAATATTTCTGTTAATATTTTCTGTCTAAAAATGTATATAATCTACTTGCTGTTTGTAAATAAATTTATCTTTCTGTATATAAATTAGCAGACTGTTATGTTAATTAGTTTTCTGTCAAAGTTAAATATTTCAGATTGTTTAAATTTTTGTATATAACCAGTCAGTCAGTCAGAAATATGTAATTAGCAGCTGTAATCAATGTAAATAAATAAAATCAGTTTGCTCATCAGCTTGAAAAATTATGATATTAGACTGATATCTTTTAAAAATTTGTTCAGGATGATCAAAATTTCCTGAATCTGTAAAAGACCTTCATTGTTTTCTATTTATAAGTGTTTCTTAGATTATTCTTCATCTTGTTATTTTCTTAAAAAAAATGGGGATAGCTTATTATATGTCTTCTTTGAGGCTTGTACTTTTGAAAAAACTCTTACAAACCTCTATCATCAGTCTTAGAAAAGTTTTTATCATCTGAGAACTGTCTAGCATTTGTTCCAATCAATTAA
>LPNX010629295.1:206936-252079 GCA_001517045.1 Pseudotsuga menziesii
GATTACCAGGGTGATGGCTTTTGATTTAAAAAAAATAAAAATTAAAAGACAAGAGGTCTCATCACGAGCCGGCTTGCTTACTTCAGACAACTCTCGTGAATGATACTATCACATTGGGATACCATACCCAGATAGTAGTTTTCAGGCAGAATTATTGTTTTTAAAAGAAAAGCAAAAGCAAACAAAAGAGAAAATTATTATGCTATGGAACAGATTCTAGAAAGTTTTCAGAGGAGCAGATTTCTGTACTCTATGCTGATGGTATAGGTTATCCTTACTAAGAAGTACTTGTTTCGACTAAGATATTTGTAAGTTTATCCCTAATCAAATTTCTGTTTCAAAAGATGGAATATTTCTAAGTTATACTTATGGATATGAGTAAATAATGGTTTGATATGGATAAGGAATTTTTGATTGTTTTTAACAGGTTTTAAGATTTCGTTTTTATCATTTTGTATAAGCAGAGATAACTGGTTCGCCCAGGTCGTCGCCATTTGTTGGCAGCTAGCAACAACCGATTCAATTCTCAATAAGATGAAGAGTGATCAGCTCTTTCTATGATCCATCAATTCAAAATTATGAAAGAGCACCTTCAGAATCTTTGATTCTGAAGGTACTCTTAATCAAAGAAAGGTAAAATATTACTTGAGAAGTTGGTGAAACACGTTCATAAACTTGGTCATTAACAACTGTTAGTTAGTTTCATAAATTTTTATGCAATTATTTTAGACATTAAAATAAATTTATGAGACTTAAGAAATTTGAAATAGTTTGCCAAGAGAAAATCAATAAAACACATTTTGTGTTGAGTAAGGTATTACTAGCCCTAAGTTCATAAAACTAAAAGTGACTTTTAAAGTTGATATTATATGTAATACCATACTATAATTTTTGTAAATATTGTAATTAATGAATAAAGTATTTTTTTAGGAAAGTTTCACTTATGATAGTTTTATCATTTAAATATCCTATTAATCTAATGTTAGATATTTATCGATAGGATGTTTGAAAGGCTTAAACTTAGTCTTTGTATATACGTAGCATAGATATAAAATCAAGCTATGTTAACATTAGAATATGCGATTTCATCACCTTGCATGCCACCACTTAACACGATTAAACTGGAGATGACTGTTAAGATTGACTGAGTTTACAAGGAGCCATTTGTCAAGTTGATAAGCGATTATCACTTGGATCAATGAGTTGGCATGAGAACGTGGCTTATACCTCTTGATAAATCGACAACTGTAAAAATATGAATGCATCATATTAACAGTGTTAAATACTGATAGTCATTTCCAATTAACGTCGATGTACTTGTTCATTATTAGCCACTGTCCATAATCAATGGTTGAAATTACGATCTATCAATCAAAATATCTCTGGTTCGCCAATTTGGTGGTTATCATTACTAGTCATGGTTAAACATAGATAAACCTGCATGAATCATGATATAACGTGAAGTTGCAGAATTCAACACTGCTAAGGTTCGGCTAAAATGGCTGGGTCTAGAGATATCATATCCATCAGATCTGAAGCATGCGAAGACTGCCCATCATGTCATATGTGTGGGTACCTATTCCCTCTATGTTCACCTCTTCGTTCATTTCAGTTCGAAGCCATGAGAGCGTAGAAGAAACCATGTCTCCTCTGAACTGTTATGAAATATCTGGTTCTGAACTTATAGAAGCTGACCAGGAGGTTGCTATGCAATTCGAGAAAATGGGGTGGGGGCATTTCTTTAGAAGTTTCAATGGCCACCATGCAGAGATTACTAAACTGTTCGCCATGAATTTTAACGATGACAGGGTGCAAATTGGGGGTGTTGAGTTTATTATCAATGAAGATAAGATTGCAGAAGCCACTAAGCTTCCACAGGTTGGAGAACGTTGGTTTAAGGGAAGCATGGTTAATAAGAAGAAATGCTTGGCTCTGTTAATGCCATTGCCGGATGATACGAAGCTGAAGATAGGCGTCCCTGTTAAATTTCTGAAGCCCGAATGGAGAGTTTATTACGAAATACTGGTAAGGTACGTGTCCTGTGACGGACGTTACTCCCATTTGCACTTATACCATTTACGATTGCTATTAGCATTATGGGGTTACAAGCTTAATTTGCCTTTCTATTTATGGCAAAGTCTAAAGAAAATGTCACAGACTGTTAGAAATTTTAGTAACCCCGATAGGAGTCTTTTCCACCACGGGTTAATAAAAATTATATTGCAATTTCAATTATCTGCAAATGGCAAGTCTTGGAATAGTTTTTTAGTCGACTGTTAGTTGGGGCCGACACAGCATTGGCCGAATCCATCCCCACGAATTCGTAAGAAATGAAAAGCCATAAATTTTGGGGTTAATAGTACTTCTGAAACTATATCAGAGGCAAAAGGATTCGAGGAAGTTAGCATACCCATAAACAATGGGATCAGTAAGAATGATGACAGGGATTCAGTTCCTTGCAACTCTAAAGCAGTCTTGGGTCAACCCTTATCTGGTAAAAGTGGTAGCACCCCTGCAGAAATAGAAGAAGGATTAACTAAAGGTAAAACTGATAATAATGTTGAATGTAAAAATCCATTTGAAACAAATAAACCTGATGAATATAACAGAGAATCTATGCATAGATTAGATCATCTTGCTCAGATTTGCTGTGATAAGGAAGGGCTTGGTTTTGAAAATCTATCGTTTTCAAGAAGGGTTACGAGGAGCATGCACAGTATCCATACGATTTCGGGTCATAAGGTTAATCAACAGGCTTCTAATCCTGCAGTCGTTAATATTGAAGATGATACCCCGTCATCTATCCCTGATACAATTAATGTAAATAATCCTACTTTCGTACAAGGTAATGATGTAAAATCGGGCAAGGCCGAGGTTACTGAACCAGGTGTAGACACAGGTATTGCAGACCCTGAACCATCGTCTAGTCAGTATATTGACAACCCTATTTCTCCTCAGGTAACAAATGAAGATGAGACTCTACAACGTACACAATATAATGCATTCCAGGATAAAATTATGGAGTTCAAGGGTAAACTGAAGCATTGTCTATCTAGTACAGCATTATTAGAAGAGGAAAATAGAACCTTTAGAAAAGAATTGCTGGAGTGGATTGGTAGATGGAAAGAGATGAGTGCTAAGAAGAATCAGTACAAAAAATCAAAGAAGTCAATCATAGGTACAAACCAGCTATTGCTTAAACGAATTGAAAAGCAAAACATTAAGATTATTAGGTTAAAGGCTAAACTAGCAGAAGCTCGAAAAGTAGTCGCTCTTCAGAATAAAACTTGATGATTTTTCTCATTTCTTATGTCGCTGCAAAACAGGTAATGATCATTTTTGTTTCGCATGCCTGTAAAATCGGAGATTTAACAGGCATGCATTTAAATCTTAAAAGCTTATTTACCTTTGTTTTAATTGGTTTTGATAAGATGCTTCATTTGAATTAAATGCAGGTGGTTTTATCATCATTCCTCTACAGAATTTCAGGACGTGGTTAATATTCTGGCATGGAGATGTGGTTGTTTGTTACGAGCTGGAGTTTCATCAATGGACAAGAATCTTCTAAAGTACCTCGACTCAGGCTAGTCGTTTTTTGTTTTATAGTGATAGGTGTGATATAAGAGATGAGATGCTCTTTTTAGTTAGATGAACCCTATAATGTTGCAGGAAACATTAATAGGGAAAACTGAATCGTAGTGTTATATAAGGTAGAGATTTTGATGAATAGGGAGGAGGGAGTGTTTGAAGAAAACGTATTGGAATTATATTTTGTTGCTGGTATTTTGTTTATCTCTGAAGTTGGAACTTTGGATGTGAATACTACTGGACGTCCACAGACTGATACCATTTCTGGTATTTTTGTTTTGGATTATTATATATATATTTCAGTATATTATCTTCTTTCCTTATATTAACACAGTGTGCTTTGATATACTGATGTTTAATTACATTTTTACACTTTATCAGCTCAAGATAGTATTTTGAATGAACATCTCATTATGATTATGTTTATTAGTATTTTTACTGTAAGCTTAAGTTATAATGATATACTCTTCTGTCTGTTTAAAATTTCATTTGTATGTTGACAGTGATTTTTGAATAGACATTATCTTAAATTCAAATAGTTGTCTTGATTACTTAATTATTAATCAAATTTGAGAAAGTTAAAATTAACTGTTTATTTGCAGTTATTTTGCAGTTCTGTTGTCATATAACAGAGTGACTTATTATTCATGATTTAAATGTGTCTATTTGAATTATGCTTTAGTCTTTTTGTTCATCTTCCATTGATTAATAGTTAATATAATTTTTAAATATGCTCTCGGTTGAGATATGACATATAGAATAGTTTAGATTAAATTTTATTTAGTATATTTTAGTTAATAGCTGTTAAATCGATTTATAGAATTTTAGTACTTTTACAAATCTTTATATTCAGAAAACTCTTAAAAAAACTGGAGTCTTTCCTTAAGAAAGCAAACATTAGATAATTTAAATAGTTAAAGTTAATTATAGGATTCATTTAGGTAAAAGAACATTAGGATAGGTTAGATTTTGCTGGTTTTAAGTTCTCCTTAAGAGAAAAACTAGCTGGTAGCAGGACCACAACCTGCAAGGTTTTGTTAATTCAAACACACTAGACGCTGCTTTAAGCTGATTGTGTGGACAAAACCTCCTTATTGGCCTAGATTCAGAAAATCAGGCCAATAGGACACAAGTTAAAGCAATTCTCATATTTACATAAGAGTTGAATTGTAACTCTAAAACATCTAAATAATAATTATACAGGTAAGAGTAAAAATAGTTTTGTTTATATAATGAGAAAAACATTTAATTATAAAACCCTAGTATAAGGTAACAGTGTTATACATCTAATGAGTGTAAAGACTTAAGAATTTTTAAGAACAACTCTTTCGGATAAAATAGGCTAGATGTATAATTTATGAGCATAGAGTATTTTTTTGTGTTTTACAAAAGATTCACTTACTTATGATCAAAACTAAACTCTAAATGTTTTGTCTGATCTATACAAAAGTCTGAGTACTGTATTTTCTTCCTAATTAAACTTTAGATCCAAACTTCTATAAGCGAAAGAACAAGTATTCTTGGAAATAATCGTAATCAACCATTATATTGGTTTCTTTTGCATAGTAATTTGATCATGCAATTTTAACCCATGCTTATGCAGTTTTGTTTTAACGTTCTTGATGGAGTTTTGACAACATAAATAAGATCAACGTTACCTCTTATCGAGACACGCTGCATTTTAAACATTCTAAGTCTAGTCTCATATTTATGCTAGAGAAGTATCTTCTTGACCTGAAAAATATATATTATTTTAACTGGAACATACGCTTACCTGTTAAAACCTGTAAATAACCATCAGTCCGACTGTGTTAGCTATAAGCTAAGTAAGCCTCGATCACCCTAAGAAACTTTCCCCTACTTGACAAAAGAAAACAATATTATACTTAGCATTAGTAAAAAGACAGATTTCTTTTCTACTTTCTGGAAAAATGCAACTGCTAGGTTGAAACAGTACTAGCACAGTATTTAAAGATAAGCCTTTGAGTTATACAGAACCTTATAACAAAGTAATATTCGTTTCTCTTGCAAACTGTTTAATTATTCTGCTAACCGTTAGTGGTTCCTTAGCCAAGAGTTTTGACATTTTATGTCACATGATTTTTTTTAATTTTTTCAAATTTTTGAGTTATTACATGTGGTATCAAAGCACAAGGTTTAGACACTAGGCCTGAATGTGGCTCAACTTGCATACGTGGAACAATAAATTTAAATAAATATGCTAATGTTATTTTCTTTTGAATGATATTTCCAGAGAATTTTGTTTTCTGAGTTAACCACAGGTATGGATAGATTGGAGGAATATGCGGATGAGGAGTCTCCTTACATTGAATGAAATAATTTTTAAAGAGAACCTATACAGGAAGAGATAACTAATAATTCTTCCACACTAATACAAACAGTTAAGGAACTAAAAACAGACTTGGAATCGGTCAAGAAAGAAAATGAGAGGATTTTGAAAGCTCAGGAGGAGCTAAATCAGATTGTGATGGAAAGATTTCATACTGAGGAAAAAGATAAAAGAACTGAGTCTGAAGATAGGGGTTATCCGCATAAAGATAAAAAGACTAAACAAATTAAAAATGAAAGCAGCTCATCTTCTGAAGTATATGGTGATTGACATAAACAAAAATTCCATTATACTAGTGACAGTAGTGAAGATAATCACCATACTAGGAAGACAAAGTTTAAACCTTACGAAGAAATCTATGTGGAATTCAAGAAAATCAAGCCACCAACCTTTAATGGAGAAACTGAGAAAGGGGAAGAGGCAGAATCCTGGCTATCTGGGATGAAGAAATACTTCCAAATTTATAACTACTTTAATCAACTGAAGGCCAGGATGGCTATTTATAATCTTACGGGAAAAGTAGATAATTGGTGGCAGGACTTAAAAAGAGTAAAAGGTATAAGGGAGAAAAATATAAATTGGAGTACATTTAAGAAATATTTCAAAAAGATTTTTTTATATGAACAGTATTATGAGGAGAGGGCTAAGGAATTTTACAACCTAAAATTGGGAACAATGAATATGAAAGAACTAAATAGTAAATTTCTAAGTCTACTTAGATATGTGTCATATATTGTGGACGAGAAAACTAAGGTACAACGGTTTCTCAACTGTTTACCTTATCATATAAAGGACAAAATTGAGTATGACAATCCAAAAACTTTAGAAGAAGCAATGAGAAAAGCGAATTTCTATTATGAGCAGAATCGTAAAAAGGAAAGTATGACCAACTCAAAGGCCAAAAGGAATAATAACTTTGAACAGAAAAAGAAAGGTTTTGTCCCTAACTGAAATTTTAAGAATAGTAATACCAGAAATTTTCCTAGTAAAAATTTCCAAGGGAGAAAAAGTAATTCATAGATCAATCCAAGTAATCAAAGGAATAAAGAATCTGCTAACAACCACAATAACTATACAAAGAATTTTGAACGAAAGGAACCCATAAAGTGTTGGGAATGTAATGGTCCGCATTATGCATCGGTTTTCCCTAATCGAAAGAAGACTGTTAGCAAATCACACACAATACAGGAGGAAATGACTGTTGGTGATCTAGCGAGGACAATACCCAGGATTAATGCAGTATTGGAGAACCGGCAAGCAGATTATCAAATTTCCATGGTGGAAGTGGAAGGTAAGATAAATCAAATATCTATATCTATTTTAATTGATACAGGAGCTAGTTTAAGTTATATTTCTCCTAATTTGGTAGAAAAGTGTAAGCTCTCAGTTGAAAAATTTGCAAGATCTTGGTTAGTTCTGCTAGCTACTGGTGCAAGGAGAAAAGTAATTAGCTTTCTTAAGAATTGTGCAGTAACTATGGATACATTTGAGACCTATGTTAAGCTCAACGTGTTACCTTTAGGTTCATATGATATGTTAATTGGTATGGATTGGTTAGAACAGAATAGGGTGGTCCTGAATTGCTTTGATAAAACCTTTACTTACATAAATAATGATGGAGAGTTAATAAATGTAAAAGGAATCCCTAGGAAAACAGCCATAAGGCATATTTCTGCTTTGTAGCTTAAGAGAGCTGTTCGAAAGGGCTGTAAAGATTTTGTTGTAGAAGTAATTAATGAAGAAAATACTAATAACAAAGATAAATTAAAACTGGAAGATATTCCGATTCTAAGGGAATATTCAGATGTATTTCCAGAAGAAATTCTGGGACTGCCACCGAAACAAGATTTAGACTTTACTATTGAGCTGGTACCTGGTGCAGTGCCCAACTCAAAATCTCCTTATTGGATGAATATACTGGAATTAAATGAACTTAAGTCACAGTTAAAAGAACTCATTGATAAGAATTACATTAGACCTAGTGTGTCTCCCTGGGGGGCACCTGTCATCTTTGTTAAGAAGAAGGATGGAACTCTACGACTATGTATAGATTATCGTCAACTAAAGAAAATGACTATCAAGAATAGATACCCATTACCTTGCATAGATGATCTGTTTGATCAGCTACGTGGAAAAAGGGTGTTCTCAAAGATTGATTTACGATGTAGATACCACCAGGTACGAATCAAGGATGAAGACATCTTTAAAATAGCTTTTAGGACTCGATATGGACATTATGAGTTTGTTGTTATGCCATTCGGGCTTACTAATGCCCCAGCTATTTTTATGTGTCTAATGAATAATGTAATGCATAAATATTTGGATAAATTTGTGGTCATATTTATTGACAACATCTTAATTTACTTAAAGTCTGAAGAGGAACATAAAGAACACTTAAAAATTGTCTTATAAGAGTTACGAGAACATCAACTATATGCAAAATTTAGTAAATGTGACTTCTTTAAAGATGAAGTTTAGTATTTGGGTCATGTGGGGACTAAAGAAGGAATTTCTGATGACCCCAAAAAGATAAAGGCAATTGAGGATTGGCCAGTCCCAAAATATGTAACTAACATCCGATCATTCATGGGTATTACTGGTTACTATCAGAGATTCATCGAAGGGTTTTCAAGAATTGCAAATCCTATAACCTCCTTGCAGAAAAAGGGAAGAAATTCGATTGGAATCAGAAGTGTGAAGACATTTTTAAAAAGTTAAAAACATTATTAACCACCGCACCAATTCTAAGAATTGCTGACCGTAATAAATATTTTATTGTATGTACTGATGCATGCAATGACTGTTTAGGTGGAGTATTAACTCAGGAAGGACACGCCATTGCTTATGAGTCTACGAAGCTGAAGGTTCATGAGAAGAATTATGCGACCTATGACTTAGAATTAGCTGCTGTCATACATGCCTTAAAAATCTTGCGCCATCATTTAATAGGAAGGAAGTTTATATTAATGACAGATAATAAAGGATTGAAATATCTGTTGGATCAACCTAACTTGAATGCTAGGCAAGCTAGGTGTTTAGATTTTCTTAGTGAATACGATTTTGAAATTCAACATATTAAAGGAAAGGAGAATAAGGTTGCTCATGCATTAAGTAGAAATGCAAAGCTGGATTTTACAGCAGCCATCAGCACTTATAAGACAAACTTGGAAGAACAGTTAGAAGCTGTAATAGAACAAGATGAAAATTATCAGAAATTACAAGCAAAGGTAAGAGAAAATTTAATAGAAAGTCTAAGTACAGGGTACAACTTGAATGAAAAAGGATTATTATTGTATAAAGATAGATTATACGTACCTAATGTACCTAATATTAAGCTATTAATTTTAAATGAAATTCATAAAACTCCTTATTCATGGCATCTGGGTTATCAGAAAACTATAACCATGCTAAGAAAGGATTATTTCTGGCCAAACATGAAAAATGAATTGGAAGAATACATTGCTAGGTGCTTCGAATGTCAGCAAGTAAAAACTGAACATCAGCATCCAGCTGGGTTACTTCAACAATTGCCTATTCCTAGCTGGAAATGGGAGATAATTAGCCTTGATTTTATCACGGGACTACTTAGAAATCATAACTTAAATGACTCAATAATGGTAGTTGTTGATAAATTGAGTAAAGCATCCCATTTTATACCTGTAAAAACTACTTATAAAGCTAGAAATATTGCTGGTATTTTCTTAAAACAAATTTTTCAGTTGCATGGAATACTCAAGGTGATAATTTTAGACCGAGACCCTAAGTTTATAGGTAACTTTTGGAAATATTTGTTTAAAGGGTTAAATACTACGTTAAAGTTTAGTACCTCTTTCCATACTCAAACCGATGGACAGAGTAAAAGAGCAAATCAGGTATTGGAGGATTTGCTCAGAATGTATGTAAAGGAGCATCCAGGTAAATGGGAAGATTACTTACAACAGGTAGAATTTGCTTACAATAATCATTATCAAGCTTCTGCTAAATATAGTCCCTTTGAAATTCTGTATGGAAGGAAATGCAATGCCCCCATCTCTTGGAGTAATCCAGTGGACAGGTTAGTATTAGGACCCGAATTATTGAAAAAGATGGAGCTAATTGTAAAATAGGTATAAGGTAATTTGAAAATTGTGCAAGATCGACAGAAAATCCAAGCAAATCTTAAACAAAATCCAAAGGAGTTCCAAATAGGTGAACATGTTTTTATTAAGGTGAGACCTAAAAGAAGTTCTCTGAGGTTAGGTAGATGTGATAAGATAGCACCCCAATATTGTGGTCCTTTTGAAATACTGTCCAAGATAGGACATGTAGCATATCAGTTATCTCTACCACCAAATTTAAGAGTTCACAATTTTTTTCATATTTCTGCATTAAAAAAAATGTACATGATGCTACTCATGTTATTAATTGGAATGATGTGCAGGTGGAACCTGAAGGAGATTTTCTGGTGGAACTGGATTGTATCCTCGAAAGGAGGAATATCTCACTTCAGAATCGCACCATTGGTTAGGTGAAGGTGCAATGGAAGCACCTTAGTCCAAAAGAAGCCACTTGAGAATTGGAAAGTCATATGTAGGATGCATATTCAATTCTCTTTCCGGGGAACTCTAAGGACTAGGAATAAATAACATCGAGGACGATGTTATAAATTAAGGGGGTGTCTATGTCACATGCCCCAATTTGCAAAACAATTTAATGTTATTGAAGAACATTATGTTACATTTTATGCTAAGTTTGTAATTGATGACCAACTGGGGCCAAGGATAATTAATGTATTTCAGAATATTTTATTAATAAATAAATAAATGATGAGACAACAACTTAGGGAAGCTGTTAAATGAGTTTTAACTGGTCACTTGGTGGAGGAGACTGGGTGGAGAGTATATTGACAAGTGGCAACATCCTCAAACTACTTCCAACTGTTGCAGGTGGCAACTTCCCTATAATTGTGGTCATGATTCCCTAAGAAAGTGGAATTGGATCAGGTGGCTCATCAAGTAAAAACTGACCCAAAAGACCTAGGCATTATTATAAAACTTCCCATTGAAGACAACTGAGGCTGCTCATTCTGGAATGGTGATCATTCAGTGTGAATGAAGTGCACATGATAAATTCGATGGAGGGGGCTTATTGAAGTGAGTTTGAGAGGTTAACTGCTCAGGACTGAACTTGTGTAACTATTGAGGATGAAGTTCTAACTGCTGTAAGTAGGGTTGAATTACTACTACAATTTGACCAGTTAGGTGACAGAATGTCTTAAGGATACATTTTTTACCCAATACTCTACTAGGAGGACCAGGAAATAGGCTCGGGGGTCCTGAGGAAGTGTAGACTAATATTTCTCTAAGATTTGGTTGGGAGGAACAACCTCCTTAAGCTATTGTCACCTCATCATTTGATAGGTTTTTATTTTTTTCAGGTTTATTTATAATTCATTTACTGTCTTCAGAAAATGATTACTAGTTTTTCAAGATATTCATGTTATTGTTTTATTAGGGTTTATGAAGAAAATAGCATTGTTTATTGATAATATTAGTGATTAGTAGATTATATTTAAAAACAATAGTGTTATTGCTAAATGAAAACTGAATAGATAGAAATTACCACACTGTATTTTTCCATGCCTTTTATAAGGCAGTACTCTAGTACAACTGGTTGTTTAAGTTAGATAAGTAGATTTGTTTATTACTCTGTGTGAAAAATGCAAATGATTACTTTTATAGTTTTTAGGTGATTCATTACAGAAAAATAATAGTACTTGCTCTATCTACTGAAAGTATCTGTATTATCTAATTACAGGAAAATAACATAATATATATTAACCATTAGTAGTCATACTAATCACATAACTATTATTAGTACTAATATTTATTATAAACTTAATAGATAAAGCTAAATAAATAAACATAGGAACACTAAAACAAAATAGCACTCAAGGTTTTAACCAGCTTGTACTTCTTAGGTCCTTAAAATAATTTATTCTAAGTTCATATATGCATTCTGTACTGGAAACAAATGTTTTACTGTAAACCTCAAAGAATTTTAACGAGGGTTTATGAAAGATAGGTTTTATCTTTGCATACAAACTTGCATAATCTTACTCTTAACACAAAATTTTAACAGCTGTAAATAACAATTATTAAAAGTAAAAATAGAAACATAACTAAAACCATTTCTGTAAAATCCATCTCATTTCCGAACTGTAAGTTAACTAAAGGTAATACCAATTTGAGAGAAAAACTAATTACTTTATTCACCTAATAACATGGTATATTTTCCAAACAGTAAAAATCACTTTAAATCTTTTATATTAAATGAAAATTTTAAATTGAATAACACTGACAACAAATTAATAGAGACGAAGTAAATAAGGGTAATGGCCTATGGCCTTTTTAAAATATCGGTCGAGGCTTAAATCCTGCACAAAAAAACAAACTCTATAAATTATTTTTCTAAAATAGAAAACAATAAACCCAAAAATTTAGCTATTAATAACCCTTCGTCTATTTACATGTATCGACTGAGCAAACAGTCTTTTATTCATAATTAAAAACCACTTAAAAACTTAATTAACCAGGCAGAGTTCGAACAACATTATCACGGCTTAGAGCCGAGTTTTAAAATTTAAGCAAAATTTTTTTACATCATCCAAGCCGTAAAGGCTCTGTCAAGTAAACCCCAAGTCATGGATGTAATAGCCTTCAAGTTCTTGCACTTAATACCCTTTAGGGTTTTCATTATAAAAACAAAATAACAAGAAGTAACCTAACAAGTAAACCAAGGCCGAGCCTTAATTAACATAGTGGAATCTCTTGTTTTTCGACCACCACATCAATGCAGGAGAAAACCCTCAGTACAACCGGGGCTTACTAGGGTTTGTGTGGCCGAGAATTGGGATACTTGAGCCACCAGCTAACCCCAAATGACGAAAAAAAAGAACCTGAACAGAGCAAACCCCAGTTGGTTAAAAATCTTTTAAATGAAATAAACTTCTCCAATTTTATCTCAAATTAAAAACATGAAAGGGTCGTTTACCTGCTAGTGATGCAGTTGGAGGAAGTCATGGAAGCCAGCCACCAGAGACAGTTTAATGACACTTCAAAGAGTAATGCCGGAAGCTAAAGGACGCCGAATGCAACTGGAAAACCCTAAGTCACGAATTTTGAAGGAAATGAGAAATCCTCTGACCAAAACGAAGAACACTCCTTTTTAAGCTCTATCCACTGTTTTCTCTCTTAAACATCAATGAAGAAAAATAGTTTCTACATTCACAGTACGCTACATCAATATTTAAACACCAAAGAACCACCTTATGACCTCACAGTGTTTTGGTCGGAAGGCAGCTTGCAAATTGAAGGTTTTTACAGGGTCACGGCAGCTACGAGCTCGCAGTTCAACCGCACCAGTCAAAGAAAACCTTCTCTATGAAAAGTGAAGGGTAGGGTTTCGTTTATAAGTCAACCTATATCATGGACACACCAATCTCCACGTGTCCTCCCAATTATTTTATAATTCGTGGGTGTAAGTCAATAGTTGGGTGCAGTTCCAATCTGCATTGAAATTAGTAAAATCAAAACCCACAATCATTAAAACAATGCAAATTCTATGATTGCTAATAATGTTTATACCATTGAATTTTGACGCTTAGTATATTAATTATAGGAATAAGACATGAAATTTCTTCTAGGGTTTTAATTATAGATCAAGTTAAGATAGTTTTTTTGATTAACTATGTAAGATATATGTTTGAAATTAAAAAGATAGATCTAATGGTAGCCTTTCAAAGTATTAGGGTTGGGGAGTAAAATGTTATTTAGGACCAAAGCAATAATAGGATCCCTATATTATGTTAACCAACAATCTTATCTCAAGTTTCTATTAAACAAACTCGTGTAAAGATATAGTTTATAGCTAGTGGGTACACCAGGAAATTGAGATGTAGTTTCAAATAAAAATGAAAGAAAGGTAAATACTATAAAAGTTTAAAAGAGCATTCTTTCAACTAGGAAGAGAATCTTGATCCAAATGCAGTATGAAGTTGGGGACACAAGTTAAAGCAATTCTAATATTTACATAAGAGTTCAATTGTAACTCTAAAACATCTAAATAATAATTATACAGTCAAGAGTAAAAATAGTTTTGTTTATATAATGAGAAAAATATTTAATTATAAAACCCTAGGATAAGGGTAATAGTGTTATACATCTAATGAGTGTAAAGACTTAAGATTTTTTAAGAACAACTCTTTCATATAAAATAGGCTAGATTTATGGTTTATCAGCATAGAGTATTTCTTTTATGTTTTACAAAAGATTCACTTAATTATGATCAAAGCTAAACTCCAAATTATGTTTTGACTGATCTAAACAAAAGTTTGAGTACTGTATTTTATTCCTAATTAAACTTTAGATCAAAACTGCTATAAGCGAAAGAACAAGTATTCTTGGAAATAATCGTAATCAACCATTAGATTGATTTCTTTTGCATAGTAATCTGATCATGCAATTTTAACCCATGCTTATGCAGTTTTTTTTTAACGTTCTTCTTGGATTTTTGACAACATAAATAAGATCAATGTTAAACATTTTAAACATTCTAAGTCTAGCCTCATATTTATGCTAGAGAAGTATCTTCTTGACCTGAAAATATATATTATTTTAACTAGAACATATGCTTACCTGTTAAAACCTGTAAAGAACCACCGATCCCACTGTGTTATCTATAAGCTAAGTAAGCCTCGATCACCCTAAGAAACTTTCCCCTACTTGACAAAAGAAAACAATATTATACTTAGCATTAGTAAAAAGACAGATTTCTTTTCTACTTTATGGAAAAATGCAACTGCTAGGTTGAAACAGTACTAGCACAGTATTTAAAGATAAGCCTTTGAGTTATACAGAACCTTATAACAAAGTAATCTTCGTTTCTCTTGCAAACTGTTTAATTATTCTGCTAACCGTTAGTGGTTCCTTAGCCAGGACTTTTGACATTTTATGTCACATGAATTTTTTTTAATTTTTTCGAATTTTTGAGTTATTACATTGGATCCCATTGATATATCATGTGGCCATGCATGGAACTATTTTTAACTAGGTGGACCTTGTAGCAAAAAACTTGTCTTCCTGTATTGCTGCTGCACTAGGAGGCATGCTTCAAAGAAAATCAGAATTTTACATGGGGTCATATTTGATTGATTGTATCTTATGCCTCACCCATTCCCAAAACTAAATTGTATTTAGAATGAAACCACGACACCCATCTATGCTCCATATCATATTCTATGGGCTCACAAGTACCACAGCTTCTACAAGCTTATTTGTGAAGAAGTTTTTTATGCCTCTACACTAGCTGATATTTCTCGAGGAGTGCAAGTGTATGTCCGAGGGTGCACTACAAGTTATATGTGAGTACAGGAACTATTTTTTATCTAAGGAAGGAACCTATCTAAGGATTTACAAAGGAACCAGAGCCCCATCACTACTACCTAGGTATTCCATAGATTACATAGACCATATGGAGGTAGTGAGACAACTTTTCCTAGATGGATTCGAAAATTTTCTTTTTGACATGAAGAAGGCAGTTTATCCACCAATGATTTTATGTATTGGAAGCTACAAATTCTCAAAGGTAAAAAGTGCGGCAGACTTTGTAAAGTATCTAGAAAATTTCCACTTTAGTGAGAAGAGTTTCCATAGGAATGATTCCCAGGGTAAGGTTGTTGAACAATGTGCGCTTGTAAAGGAAAATTTTGAATATTCTGATCATTGGTGCAATGATGAGGAGATATTCAGAAATGCATGCAATATTTTTGTTTTGAATAAGTGGTTCATAAAGAATATCACAACCATAGGAGGAAAAGGAAGCAACAACACCACTGAATAGCAGCAACAACAGGAAGAAGCTGCTAAGCAATGAGAAGAGGAGGCTCGAAGGCTAGTAGAGGAAGATGAGAAACTACTAGCTGAGGAAGCTCATAGACAAAGGGAGGAAGAAGAGAAAATTCAACATAAATATGAAGAAGAACAACTTCAAAGGGAAGAGGAAGAAATACTACAAAGAGAATCAACATAAATATTGCAAAAGGAAGCTGAACAAGTAGTTGAAGAGTTAAGAAAGAAAGAACAAGAATATAAAGACAAAGAGAGTCTGGAACAAGATACTGCTCAAGATAATCTAGAAGATCCTTCCTCTACATTGAGTGACAGAATAACAGGATGTCACCTCCCTCTTGCAGAGTTGGGATTAGTGCCTTTTATTCCGTCCAAGCATCATGTTGTGGCCTACCTCGATACGGTATTCTTCGAACCAAAGAAGAAAACCATTGTTCGGAGATTGAAGAAGAGATTAAAGGTTGGTACCTAGCATAAGGTAGTCACAGTGAACAAGGAACCTATTGTGAAAGGAACCAACCAAGATCCAAAATTAATGGCATCAGTCAGCGTCACAGCCACTCAAGCAAATGCTGATAATATCGAAAAATTGATGGAAAATGCAGATCAGTACAAAGAAAAGACTATAAGAATGAAGGACACTCTGGTGAAAGAAATAGGAGAAGGCCTGGAAATGAAGAGGAAACATGAGGCAACTCTTTCAGAATTTGAAATACTCCAAAATGCATACCAAGCTTTAGAGCGAGAAAATGAAGCATTGGATATTTCAACTACAATCATGGAAGGAGAAAAGAAGGACTTTGAAAATAAGATTTCAGAATTAGAGGCACAAAAGTATGCAACTGACAGGAAATCAGAAGAGCTAAGATCCCAAGTAGGAGAGATGGAGGCACAAGACAGCTCAATGGAAAATTATCTGAAAACAACCAATGAAAGACAACTTGATATCACTCCCTTCTGAGAGAAAGCCTTCCTAATTTGAAGGAAAATATATCAAGTCCAACTGAAACTTACGGAAGAGGTATATAATATCAAGCAAGCAGAAACAAGATTGCAAGAAATTTCTGCAATATCAATTGATTTCAAAACAAGGTTACTAGAAGTTGTAGAAAAGGTTCAAGGGAAGTTGACTTGGATAGAAGCTAATGAGGCATTTCCTAAGCACTTGCTGCAAAAGACAACAGAGTTCTGAGAATAGAACTGGAACTTATAGAGTTCAACAAAAAGTCCTCTTTGAGATTGACCACTGGGGTCGAAAGGACTTTGGAAAGGTGCGTGGTTTTTTTCAAGAGAATGCGCAAAACACTAATAAGTGCCAGACCTCTTCAGCGACAAGAATCCAGGATTTTCCAGACAAGGGTGAACACCTGAAATATCTTCAAGACAGATTGTGCGAGGATGAATTAAGCATACAACAAATTGAAGGAATCACTATGTCTCCACCTCTTACGCACCTGCGTTAACGCATCAGAAATCTTAAAGCTGCTTGGTGCATCCTTGGGGGCAAGTCTTGAGTCAGGTACTGTCACTTGATACTGACTCCTCTGTTTAGGCTTAACTCCTAATGAAGCCAAGGGGGGTAGTCCCTACCAAGTTTCTAAGGCTCTTAAGTGTTTTAATTGTTTCAATTGATTGGGTTGTTTAAGGAGTTAGAAATGAATAAATTGTTGACAAGACACTATGCAACATTATATAATTAAATTCAACAACATTGCAAGATATATCAATAATCACAATATGACTATAAGAAAATAGAGAGTACACGAATTGAACCAGTGCCAATATGGAGTCACAACACAATGAATGTTATTGAAAACAAGGAAAATATTTTGCTCGTGTACTTGGTCAATTCTAATTATTATAATGATGAGTAATTAATATACCAAGTGGTATTGGGAATATGTCCAGAATTTGGGAAGAGTGGCTCCGCACGGGAAAATGTGGGCTAGATGGAGTCATGGGGGGGGTGTTCAACACTACACCATAAGGGTGCAGCCTAACGGGACCCCACGGTCACTTTCTAGTTGTTCTCGCTTTCCCTGAAGAATTTTCCCACTACTTCTCCAAAATCGTTTACGCCATATTTTCCTAATGTTTTAGGTAGTTACTTTTATTAAAATGATTTATTTAATTACATGTGAAAAAATTAATATGTCCACAATTCTTCTTTTGATATCCCCAAGATTCAGACTGAGCTGCGAGGAGTAGAGCATACACAGAATAGTCAAATGTTCTTTCCAGTTTATGAAAGCAAATTAAAGTTGTGATACAGTCCTTCAGGACAGATTGTGTGCTCATGTGAACAAAAAATTGTGAGACTAATTACTATAGAAAATAAATGCTGGGTTAGTATTTGATTACTTTGAATAAAGTTTGTAAATCTTGAAAAAAACTTGATTGATTTAAAAGTTGAAGTAATCAAATCTAATATAAACGAACAAGCAAATCCAACCCACTTCAAGGAAAGATATACAGTCTTCCCCCAAATAGAGGAAGAGGGGTGTGGGAGCTGTAATCCCACTTGCTCTTTTATTAAATTGTTACACTGCTGATAATTAAATAAAGGGCTGCCTCTTGACCTTATACTTTGGCCAAAAGGCTTACAATAAATTGACGGAAGAAAGAGAAAAATAATGTGCACTTTGGAGCCTTTGGATAGCTAGATTTGTCAAAATTTGGCCATAGTTTCTCTTTTTATTTATTTATTTCAACCTGCTAAAAATCAGCAAGCTAACAATGTACAAATTAGTGGATTAGTACAAGCATGTACATAAAATACACTATCTAGTACTTTACAAAAAATGAGAAAAATTTACTGCTTTGAGTACTAGAAAGGAAGTGTTAGATCTAAGCTTAATATACTTTATATCTAACATGTAAACGAGCCTAAACTTCATATAATAATATTTTAAGGAAATCTAAGCTTGTAAGAAAAGTAACCAAAGAGAAATATTGAATTTTTATGAGATGGGAGAGAAAACCCTCAAGCTCAAGCTTGAATGTTGTGAAGAAGGGAAAGCGCTTGAAATGAAAGAAATGTTAGATCTTTAAGATAAATAACGAGGAAAAGAAGGGATGCAACCGAGCTCCCACTTCTCCTTCACCTAAGATAATCTGCAAGCTACACACAAACTTTGAACAAGTGAGATCCAATCTAGTGCATTCAATCAAATAAAATGAGAAGAACACAAGTATTTCCTACTAAAAAATGTTTCTTCTTAATCTTAGATAACCAAATATAAGTAAACAAATTAATACTTTAAATGTTTACTCAATAAACCATAAAAGATTTTTAAGCTAGAAATCAGATGTGCAAAACTTGTAAGAAATGAACAATATCTTAGCCAAATATCATCTCGATTAATTGTAGCATTCACATCAACAAGATCTTACACCATTCAAACCTCCAAAGTCTTCACTTTATTCAACAAAATATAGAAGCAACTAAGTATTACAAGAGCATAGGTTCAATCCTCCATCTTCAAATAATGGAGCTATGCCTTGCTTATATAGAAAATATGACCAAGAGAGGGTGGTGCACTTGCCCAAGAGAGAGCACTTTACTTGAGTTGGAATGGGATGGAAAAGGAAAAAAAATGCCAACTTCTAATTCATAACTCAACACTTGCTATTATCCTCACAAGTTTCCATCTTTTTCTTGAGAGATGTGCTCCACTTGATTTACCAAATTTGACTTGCCTTTATTTGCCGAGAAAAACACTCCAAAGTGTTTTAGAAAGCTTAGGAATGTTTCCACTTTACTTTGCCAACTCATAAAATTCACTTTCAACATGTTTCTTTTATTTTATGAGGTGCAAAAGGAAGCTGAACAAGTAGTTGAAGAATTAAGAAAGAAAGAACAAGAATATAAAGACAAAGAGAGTCTGGAACAAGATACTGCTTAGGATAATCTAGAAGATCCTTCCTCTACATTAAGTGACACAATAAAAGGAGTTCACCTCCCTCTTGTGGAGTTGTGATTAGTGCCTTTTCTTCCATCCAAGCATCATGTTGTGGCCTGCCTGGATACGGTATTCTTCGACCCAAAGAAGAAAACAATTGTTCGAAGATTAGAGAAGAGATTAAAGGTTGGCACCCAACCTAAGGTAGTGACAGTGACAAGGGAATCTATCCTGAAAGGCACCAACCAAGGTCCAAAATTAATGGCATCAATCAACGTCGCAGCCACTCAAGCGAGTGCTGATAATATCAAAAAATTGATGGAAAATGCAGATCAGTACAAAGAAAATACTATAAGAATGAAGGAAACTCTGGTGAAAGAAAGAGGAGAACGCCGAGAAATGAAGAGGAAACATGAGGAAACTCTTTCAGAATTTGAAAGACTCCAAAATGCATACAAATCTTTAGAGCGAGAAAAGGAAGTATTGGAGCTTTTAACTACAATAATGGAAGGAGAAAAGAATGACATTGAAAATAAGATTTCAGAATTAGACGCGCAAAAATATGGAACTGACAGGAAAGCAGAAGAGCTAAGATCCCGAGTAGGAGAGATGGAGGCACAGGACAACTCACTGGAAAATTATCTTAAAACAACCAATGAAAGACAACTTGATATCACTCCCTTCCAAGAGAAAGCCTTCCTAATCCGGAGGAAAATATATCAAGTCCAACTGAAACTTGCAAAAGAGGTATATAATATCAAGCAAGCAGAAACAAGATTGCAAGAAATTTCTGAATATCAATTGATTTCAGAACAAGGTTACTAGAAGTTGCAAAAAAGGTTCAAGGGAAGTTGACTTGGATAGAAGCTAATGAGGCATTTCTTGAGCACTTGCTGCAAAAGATAGCAGAAGTTCTGAGAATAGAACTGGAACTTATAGAGTTCAGCAACAAGTCCACTTTGAGATTGACCACTGGGGTTGAAAGGACTTTCGAAAGGTGCGTGGATTTTTCAAGAGAATGCACAAAATGCTAATAAGTGCCAGACCTCTTCAACGACAAGAATCCAGGATTTTCCAGACAAGGATGAACACTTGAAATATCTTATGGACAGATTGAGGGAGGATGAATTAAGCATACAACAAATTAAAAAAATCACTGTGTTGCTGGCTCTTACGCACCTGGGTTAACGTAGCAAAAATCTTCAAGCTGCTTGGTGCATCCTTGGGGGAAAGTCTCGAGTTAGGTACTGTCACTTGATACTGACTCCTCCGTTTAGGATTAACTCCTAACGAAGCCAAGGGGGATAGTCCCTACCAAAAGAGTTTCTAAGGCTCTTAAGTGTTTTAATTGTTTCAATTAATTGGGTTGTTTAAGGAGTTAGAAATGAATAAATTGTTGACAAGACACTATGCAAAACTATATAATTAAATTCAACAACATTGCAAGATATACCAACAATCACAATATGACTATAAGAAAATAGAGAGTACAAGAATTGAACCAGTGATAATATGGAGTCACAACACAATTAATGTTGTTGAAAACAAGGAAAATATTTTGCTTGTGTACTTGGTCAATTCTAATTATTAGAATGATGATTAAATAAAGGAAGGGGATTCCCAATATACCAAGTAGTACTGGGAATATGTCCGGAATTTGGGAAGAGTGGCTACGCACGGGAAAATGTGGGCTAGATGGAGTCGTGGTGGGGTGTTCAACACTACACCATAAGGGTACAGTCTAACGGGACCCCAAGGTCACTTTCTAGTTGTTCCTGCTTTTGTTGAAGAATTTTCCCACTACTCCAAAATCGTTTACGCCGTATTTTCGTAATGTTTTAGGTAGTTACTTTTATTAAAATGAGTTATTTAATTAGATGTGAAAAAATTAATATGTGCACAATTCTGCTTTTGATATCCACAAGATTCATAATGAGCTGCAAGGAGTAGAGCATACACAGAATAGGAAAATGTTCTTTCCAGTTTATGAAAGCAAAGTAAAGTTGTGATAAAGTCCTCCAGGACAGATTGTGTGCTCGTATGAACAAAAAATTGTGAGACTAATTACTATGGAAAATAAATGCCAGGTTAGTATTTGATTACTTTGAATAAATTTTGTAAATCTTGAAATAAACTTGATTGATTTAAAAGTTGAAGTAATCAAATCTAATCTAAACGAACAAGAAAATCCAACCCACTTTAAGGATAGATACAGTCTTCCTCCAAATAGAGGAAGAGGGGTGTGGGAGCCCTAATCCCACTTGCTATTTTATTAAATTGTTACACTACTGATGATTAAATAAAGGTCTGCTTCATGACCTTATACTTTGGCCAAAATACTTACAATAAATTGTTGGAAGAAAGGGAAAAATAATGGGCACTTTGGAGCCTTTGGATAGCTAGATTTGTCAAAATTTGGCCATAGTTTCTCTCTTTTTTTTATTTCAACATGCTAAAAATCAGCAAGCTAACAATGTACAAATTAGTGGATTAGTACAAGCATGTACATAAAATACGCGATCTAGTACTTTACAAAAAATGAGAAAAATTTACTGCTTTGAGTACTAGAATGGAAGTGTTAGATCTAAGCTTAATATATCTATTAAAGAGCTTTAGATGTAACATGTAAACGAGCCTAAAATTCATATAATAATCTTTTAGGTAAATCTAAGCTTGTAAGAAAAGTAACCAAAGAGAAAGATTGAATTTTTATGAGATGGGAGAGAAAACCCTTAAGCTTAAGCTTGAATGTTGTCAAGAAGGGAAAGCGCTTGAAATGAAATAAATGTTAGATCTTTAAGATAAATAATGAGGGAAAGAAGGGATGTACCCGAGATCCCACTTCTCCTTCACCTAAGATAATCTACAAGCTACACACAAACTTTGAACAAGTGAGATCCAATCTAGTGCATTCAATCAAATGAAATGAGAAGAACACAAGTATTACCAACTACAAAATTTTTCTTCTTAATCTCAGATAACCAAATACAAGTAAACAAATTAATAATTTAAATGTTTACTCATGACCACTGGGGTTGAAAGGACTTTCGAAAGGTGCGTGGATTTTTCAAGAGAATGCACAAAACACTAATAAGTGCCAGACCTCTTAAGCAACAAGAATCCAGGATTTTCAAGACAAGGATGAACACCTGAAATATCTTCTGGAGATTGTGTGAGGATGAATTAAGCATACAACAAATTGAAAAAATCATTGTGTTGCTACCTCTTACGCATCTGGGTTAACGTAGCAGAAATCTTCAAGTTGCTTAGTGCATCCTTGGGGGAAAGTCTCGAGTCAGGTACTGTCACTTGATACTGACTCCTCCATTTAGGATTAACTCCTAATGAAGCCAAGGGGGATAGTCCCTACCAAAAGAGTTTCTAAGGCTCTTAAGTGTTTTAATTGTTTCAATTGATTGGGTTGTTTAAGGAGTTAGAAATGAATAAATTGTTGACAAGACACTATGCAAAATTATATAATTAAATTCAACAACATTGCAAGATATACCATTAATCACAATATGACTATAAGCAAATAGAGAGTACAAGAATTGAACCAGTGCTAATATGGAGTCACAACACAATGAATGTTGTTGAAAACAAGGAAAATATTTTTCTCGTGTACTTGGTCAATTCTAATTATTAGAATGATGATTAATTAAAGGAGGGGGATTCCCAATATACCAAGTGGTACTGGGAATATGTCCGGAATTTGGGAAGAGTGGCTACGCATGGGAAAATGTGGGCTAGATGGAGTCGTGGGGGGATGTTCAACACTACACCATAAGGGTACAGTCTAATGGGACCCCAAGGTCACTTTCTAGTTGTTCCCGCTTTCCCTGAAGAATTTTTCCACTACTTCTCCAAAATCGTTTACGCCATATTTTCTTAATGATTTAGGTAGTTACTTTTATTAAAATGAGTTATTTAATTAGATGTGAAAAAATTAATATGTGCACAATTCCGCTTTTGATATACCCAAGATTCAGACTGAGCTGTGAGGAGTAGAGCATACACAGAATAGGCAAATGTTCTTTCCAGTTTATGAAAGCAAAGTAAAGTTGTGATAAAGTCCTTCAGGACAGATTGTGTGCTCGTGTGAACAAAAAAATGTGACACTAATTACTATGGAAAATAAATGCGAGGTCAGTATTTGATTGCTTTGAATAAATTTTGTAAATCTTGAAATAAACTTGATTGATTTAAAAGTTGAAGTAATCAAATCTAATCTAAACAAACAAGAAAATCCAACCCAATTTAAGGATAGATACAGTCTTCCCCCAAATAGAGGAAGAGGGGTGTGGGAGCCCTAATCCCACTTGCTCTTTTATTAAATTGTTACACTGTTGATGATTAAATAAAGGTCTGCTTCATGACCTTATACTTTGGCCAAAATACTTACAATAAATTGTTGGAAGAAAGGGAAAAATAATGGGCTCTTTGGAGCCTTTGGATAGTTAGATTTGTCAAAATTTGGCCATAGTTACTCTCTTTTTTTATTTCAACCTGCTAAAAATCAGCAAGCTAACAATGTACAAATTAGTGGATTAGTACAAGCATGTACATAAAATATGCGATCTAGTACTTTACAAAAAATGAGAAAAATTTACTGCTTTGAGTACTAGAAAGGAAGTGTTAGATCTAAGCTTGATATATCTATTAAAGAACTTTAGATCTAACATGTAAACGAGCCTAAAATTCATATAATAATCTTTTAAGTAAATCTAAGCTTGTAAGAAAAGTAACCAAAGAGAAAGATTGAATTTTTATGAGAATGGAGAGAAAACCCTCAAGCTCAAGCTTGAATGTTGTCAAGAAGGGAAAGCACTTGAAATGAAATAAATGTTAGATATTTAAGATAAAGAATGAGGGAAAGAAGGGATGCAACCGCGATCCCACTTCTCCTTCACCTAAGATAATCTGAAAGCTACACACAAACGTTGAACAAGTGAGATCCAATCTAGTGCATTCAATCAAAAGAAATGAGAAGAACACAAGTATTACCAACTACAAATTTTTTCTTCTTAATCTCAGATAACCAAATACAAGTAAACAAATTGATAATTTAAATGTTTACTCACGACCACTGGGGTTGAAAGGACTTTCAAAAGGTGAGTGGATTTTTCAAGAGAATGCACAAAACGCTAATAAGTGCCAGACCTCTTAAGCGACAAGAATCCAGGATTTTCCAGACAAGGATGAACACCTGAAATATCTTCTGGACAGATTGTGCAAGGATGAATTAAGCATACAACAAATTGAAAAAATCACTGTGTTGCTGCCTCTTACGCATCTGGGTTAACGTAGCAAAAATATTCAAGCTGCTTGGTGCATCCTTGGGGGAAAGTCTCGAGTCAGGTACTGTCACTTGATACTGACTCCTCCATTTAGGCTTAACTCCTAATGAAGCCAAGGGGGATAGTCCCTACCAAAAGAGTTTCTAAAGCTTTTAAGTGTTTTAATTGTTTCAATTGATTGGGTTGTTTAAGGAGTTAGAAATGAATAAATTGTTGACAAGACAATATGCAAAATTATATAATTAAATTCAACAACATTGCAAGATATATCAATAATCACAATATGACTATAAGCAAATAGAGAGTACAAGAATTGAACCAGTGCTAATATGGAGTCACAACACAATGAATGTTGTTGAAAACAAGGAAAATATTTTGCTCGTGTACTTGGTCAATTCTAATTATTAGAATGATGATTAATTAAAGGAAGGGGATTCCTAATATACCAAGTGGTACTGGGAATATGTCCGGAATTTGGGAAGAGTGGCTCCGCACGGGAAAATGTGGGCTAGATGGAGTCGTGGGGGGGTGTTCAACACTACACCATAAGGGTACAGTCTAACTGGACCCCAAGGTCACTTACTAGTTGTTCCCGCTTTCCGTGAAGAATTTTTCCACTACTTCTCCAAAATCGTTTACGCCGTATTTTCTTAATGTTTTAGGTAGTTACTTTTATTAAAATGAGTTATTTAATTAGATGTTAAAAAATTAATATGTGCACAATTCCGCTTTTGATATCCCCAAGATTCATAATGAGCTACGAGGAGTAGAGCATACACAGAATAGGAAAATGTTCTTTCCAGTTTATGAAAGCAAAGTAAAGTTGTGATAAAGTCCTTCAGGACAGATTGTGTGCTCGTGTGAACAAAAAATTGTGAGACTAATTACTATGGAAAATAAATGCGAGGTCAGTATTTGATTAATTTGAATAAATTTTGTAAATCTTGAAATAAACTTGATTGATTTAAAAGTTGAAGTAATCAAATCTAATCTAAACGAACAAGAAAATCCAACCCACTTTAAGGACATATAAAATATTCCCCCAAATAGAGGAAGAGGGGTGTGGGAGCCCTAATCCCACTTGCTCTTTTATTAAATTGTTACACTGCTGATGATTAAATAAAGGTCTGCTTCATGACCTTATACTTTGGCCAAAATACTTACAATAAATTATTGGAAGAAAGGGAAAAATAATGGGCACTTTGGAGCCTTTGGATAGCTAGATTTGTCAAAATTTGGCCATAGTTTCTCTCTTTTTTTTATTTCAACCTGCTAAAAATCAGCAAGCTAACAATGTACAAATTAGTGGATTAGTACAAGCATGTATATAAAATACGCAATCTAGTACTTTACAAAAAATGAGAAAAATTTACTGCTTTGAGTACTAGAATGGAAGTGTTAGATCTAAGCTTAATATATCTATTAAAGAACTTTAGATCGAACATGTAAACGAGCCTAAACTTCATATAATAATCTTTTAAGTAAATCTAAGCTTGTAAGAAAAGTAACCAAAGAGAAAGATTTGAATTTTTATGAGATGGGAGAGAAAACCCTCAAGCTCAAGCTTGAGTGTTGTCAACAAGGGAAAGCACTTGAAATGAAATAAATGTTAGATATTTAAGATATAGAATGAGGGAAAGAAGGGATGCAACCGAGATCCCACTTCTCCTTCACCTAAGATAATCTGCAAGCTACACACAAACTTTGAACAAGTGAAATCCAATCTAGTGCATTCAATCAAAAGAAATGAGAAGAACACAAGTATTACCAACTACAAATTTTTTCTTCTTAATCTCAGATAACCAAATACAAGTAAACAAAATAATAATTTAAATGTTTACTCATGACCACTGGGGTTGAAAGGACTTTCGAAAGGTGCGTGGATTTTTCAAGAGAATGCACAAAACGCTAATAAGTGCCAGACCTCTTCAGTGACAAGAATCCAGGATTTTCCAGACAAGGATGAACACCTTAAATATCTTCTGGACAGATTGCGCGAGGATGAATTAAGCATACAACAAATTGAAAAAATCACTGTGTTGCTGCCTCTTACACACCTGGGTTAACGTAGCAGAAATCTTCAAGCTGCTTGGTGCATCCTTGGGGGCAAGTCTCGAGTCAGGTACTGTCACTTGATACTGACTCCTTCGTTTAGGCTTAACTCCTAACGAAGCCAAGGGGGATAGTCCCTACCAAAAGAGTTTCTAAGGCTCTTAAATGTTTTAATTGTTTCAATTGATTGGGCTGTTTAAGGAGTTAGAAATGAATAAATTGTTGACAAGACACTATGCAAAATTATATAATTAAATTCAACAACATTGCAAGATATATCAATAATCACAATATGAATATAGGCAAATAGAGAGTACAAGAATTGAACCAGTGCTAATATGGAGTCACAACACAATGAATGTTGTTGAAAATGAGGAAAATATTTTGCTCATGTACTTGGTCAATTCTAATTATTAGAATGATGATTAATTAAAGGAAGGGGATTCCCAATATACCAAGTGGTACTGGGAATATGTCCGGAATTTGGGAAGAGTGGCTACGCACGGGAAAATGTGGGCTAGATGGAGTTGTGGGGGTGTGTTCAACACTACACCACAAGGGTACAGTCTAACGGGACCCCAAGGTCACTTTCTAGTTGTTCCTGCTTTCCCTAAAGAATTTTCCCACTACTTCTCCAAAATTGTTTACGCCGTATTTTCGTAATGTTTTAGGTAGTTACTTTTATTAAAATGAGTTATTTAATTAGATGTGAAAAAATTAATATGTGCACAATTCTGCTTTTGATATCCCTAAGATTCAGACTGAGCTACGAGGAGTAGAGCATACACAGAATAGGCAAATGTTCTTTCTAGTTTATGAAAGCAAAGTAAAGTTGTGATAAAGTCCTTTAGGACAGATTGTGTGCTCGTGTGAACAAAAAATTGTGAGACTAATTACTATGGAAAATAAATGCCAGGTCAGTATTTGATTACTTTGAATAAATTTGGTAAATCTTGAAATAAACTTGATTGATTTAAAAGTTGAAGTTATCAAATCTAATCTAAACAAAAAATAAAATCCAACCCACTTTAAGGACATATACAGTCTTCCCCCAAATAGAGGAAGAGGGGTGTGGGAGCCCTAATCCCACTTGCTCTTTTATAAAATTGTTACACTGCTGATAATTTAATAAAGGTCTGCTTCATGACCTTATACTTTGGCCAAAAGACTTACAATAAATTGTTAGAAGAAAGGGAAAAATAATTGGCACTTTGGAGCCTTTGGATAGCTAGATTTGTCAAAATTTGGCCATAGTTTCTCTTTTTTATTATTATTTCAACCTGCTAAAAATCAGCAAGCTAACAATGTACAAATTAGTGGATTAGTACAAGCATGTACATAAAATACGCGATCTAGTACTTTACAAAAAATGAGAAAAATTTACTACTTTGAGTACTAGAAAGGAAGTGTTAGATATAAGCTTAATATATCTATTAAAGAAATTTAGATCTAACATGTAAACGAGCCTAAACTTCATATAATAATATTTTAAGTAAATCTAAGCTTGTAAGAAAAGTATCCAAAGAGAAAGATTGAGTTTTTATGAGATGGGAGAGAAAACCCTCAAGCTCAAGCTTGAATGTTGTCAAGAAGGGAAAGTGCTTGAAATGAAATAAATGTTAGATATTTACGATAAAGAATGAGGGAAAGAAGGGACGCAACCGAGATCCCACTTCTCCTTCACCTAAGATAATCTGCAAGCTACACACAAACTTTGAACAAGTGAGATCCAATCTAGTGCATTCAATCAAATGAAATGAGAAGAACACAAGTATTACCAACTAAAATTTTTTTCTTCTTAATCTCAGATAAGCAAATACAAGTAAACAAATTAATAATTTAAATGTTTACTCAATAAACCATAAAATATTTTTTAGCTAGAAATCATATCTGCAAAACTTGTAAGAAATGAACAATAGCTTGGCCAAATATCACCTCGATTAATTGCAGCATTCACATCAACAAGATCTTACACCATTCAGACCTCCAAAGTCTTCACTTTATTCAACAAAATATAGAAGCAACTAAGTATTACAAGAGCATAGGTTCAATCCTCCATCTTCAAATACTGGAGCAATGCCTTGCTTATATAGAAAATATGACCAAGAGAGGGTGGTGCAATTGCCCAAGAAAGAGCAATTTACTTGAGTTGGCATGGGATGGAAAAGGCAAAAAAATGCCAACTTCTAATTCATAACTCAACACTTCTATTATCCTCACAAGTTTCCATCTTTTTCTTGAGAGATGTGCTCCACTTGATTTAGCAAAATCAAATTGCCTTTATTTGACGAGAAAAACACTACAAAGTGTTTTAGAAACCTTAGTAATGTTTCCACTTTACTTTGCCAACTCATAAAATTCACTTTCGGCATGTTTCTTTTATTTTATGAGTTGCCAAATTTTTCACTTTATCTATTTTTTTGGTCTTTTTTACCATTTTCGAGTTAATTAATTTTAGAGATAAATAATTACTCGAAAACTTAGGAAAGTGGGTTTAGGGGTTAAGTGGGTGCTCTTAGTTAGAAAATGATCACCCCCATGGAAAATTCTTCCCCTAGGCCACACTTTTATGCACTTTTGAATATTTTTAATTAACTTATTAAAAATAAGCCAAGAAAAATGGAAAAAATTATATTTTCCGAAAATTTAAAAAAACCTATGGGGGACTTAGTACATGTTCATATGACTCAAAAATAATGATTAGCATGGTAATATACATTGGCACATAGGTTTTAATAACCTCCTAAGGTCTAACCATCAAGACATTTACTCTAGCTTTGGAGGAGTGGGTGAAAAACTTGAAAATTATAAGTCATTAAAAAACGACATGTAATTCCCAAGGAAAAAACACCCTAGAGTAAAGTATTGATAACTAAGTCCTATGAAATCCAAACCTTTTATATAATTTCATCATGCTAAGTCATTTCTTACAATTTCCCCGCAGGGTATGAACATGTAAAAAATAAAAAAAGCGCCACTGATTGGCCTGATGAACTTCTGAACACATGTGATGAACAATTGATTTGTTCAAGTCTTTGATTGCTCACTAGAAATCCACCTAAGTGCAACTTAGTGGATAACAAACTGAAAAATCATTAAAAGACTGGATTGCAAAGACCTCAGTCAACAATTGTCTCCTGGAAGACCTATATTGGGTAACCCCACCCAAAATGGCAGAGATAAAGTCACAACTAGTTGTCCATGAAGTGACTATAAGGTTACTAAATCCCTTATACTATAAAACTATTGCCGCAGAAGTTGATGCATGGAGTGAATTCATCACAAGACCAGTTGGGCCCTCTTGAGTTTTTGTTTTATCTACATGTGGCATTTTATGTAAATTATTTTATCTTATTTCCATTTTCCTAGTGCAAGTCACTAGAGGACAAATTTTGTAAGTCGAGGAGTCAGGGAAGCCCAAAAGGCAGGGGTAGTCCAAAAGTAATTTGTAAAAGTGTATAAATAGGAGTAGATAATATATTAGAGAGGACTTTTCACTAGTGCATACATGTTGAGTTATTTGTATGAGAATGATTTATTTTATGAATAAAGGAGAACCAATTTTGCTGGAGGAAGGATTGTACAAGTTTCGAATGGATTGTGTGGATTGCTAATGCTGAACTACTTGTCATTTAGCTGCTATGCAACTGTGATATCGTTTTAACTTAATGAATTATTTCTACAATTATGAATGATTTTACTTTCTGTTAGAAATCGTGTGCATATAAATGAGTAATGAATGCTTTAACCTTGCAAAGCTATCTTTGTGTATATTTTCTACTGTGATTATGTATGTAGAATTCAAACAGCTACCTGTAAGATTCAATATGCAACATTAGAGTACATTACTCTATTAGATACAATTTATGATCCCCTTGGGGATAGGTTAGATAGATAGAATACCTTAGAATACAATTATTTTTTCTTAATTTAGAAGTGATTGAGAAGCAATGATTCATGTAAGGCGAGAAATAAGAACCCGCCCAGCTCTTCGGAGGTTCTTGTGTATCAATCACTTGCATTTATCTTAGGCACTTGCATCTCATCCCTAAAACATAAAATCACATAAACGGTGGACCGAGCCGCAACCGGTAAAACAAAATTAAACATACTTTAATTCTACGGTAGCTGGGCCTCTAACCAGACGGGTTCCCCACACCAAACGGTGAATGATCTAGTTGGATCACTTACTAGGGAGAATCCCTACTATCGGTGCCTGGGATTTTTCCAGGAACCAATGGTTTTGGCACTAGAAGGAGGGCCACCATTGCATGGCTAGTAGAGGAAATCCATTTACAAGAAACTATTCTTTTGGTGATAGCTCTGAAACTAATTTACCTAAAGATTTCATTTCTAAAGAACAAGAGAAAGTAGGTTATGAAGAATAAGGTTCAAAATGCCTTTACCTTGTCTCATTTGAGGAATTTAATCACTTGAGAAGACATACTAGAGATTATGTAAAGAATCTTGGAGGATTGAAGATAATCCATACATTACCAAGAAGGTCGGCTTCTAGGAAAGTACCTTCTTATACTAAAGATTCTATATTGGTGGAAAATTTAGAAGAATTGGTAGATTTATCCATATAAGAGATCATCCGCTTGATCAGTTGGGACTAGATTCCCCTATTTTTCTGCCTCCATTACAGTCACTTGTTTAGTCTCCACCATAGACTCCTCATCGAATCATGGCTGCAAATGCTAATCAACCAAATGTTAATCAACCAAACTAATCAACATGCATGGAGAGAAAGAACACCAATCAACTTGGCTCCTCCATTGCATGAATTGCCTAAACACCCAAAAAAGGCTCTAACAAAGTGAAACCTGGAAAGGGCATTTCCGGAGAAGACCACTTGCAAAGTTACTATTTCGATTTGGAACTTCTAGGTGTTCAAAATGAATATGTTGTATGTAGGATTTTTCCACATACCTTTGAAACAAAAGCTGTTTCTTGGTTTTTCAGTTTACAAGCCAATTCCATAACAGATTGGGACACCTTTGAAAGGGCGTTTAAAAGCAAATTTGGGAATAAAAGAACCATCTCTACCCTTACAAAATAATTTCTCTATCTAAGAATGGAAAATAAAGAAAAAGTGCAAGATTTTAACTAGAGGTTTGCTGCTCATCTAAGTAATTTTAGTGCTACAACAAAACCAACAGAAGAAACTTTAATAGAATACTATATGTCTGCACTTTGTCCCAATATAGCAATGTTTGTCAAGAGAGCAGTAAAACGTTCGTTGGTGGAAAATTATGAGGAAGCCAATAAAGTAGAAGCTGAACTTGATAGTATAGACAAACATACTTCAGAACCGGAAGTAAAGACCTTTAGCAATAATTTTTTTTTGCTGCTAACCAGACCTAAAGAGGAACATTCAAGTGAATTGGAGAACGTAGTTAAGATGGTACAAAAGTTATCAAATAAGATTGTAGATCTGGAAAAGGACAAAGAAGCTAGTTTATCGAAAAAACAATTCAAACCTTATTTCAAGAAAAGATAAGAAAGTGGAACATCTCAACCACGTGTATAATTCTTCTGTTTTGAATTTTAATGAAATATGAATGGATCATTTTTGCACTTTCCATCAAGAACCTCATTCTGAAAAGAGTTTCCCACAATGGATAAATTCAATGACTCTAGTTATGAATCAAATATTAGATGCTAAATTAACAGAGCTTGAGGTGGAAGAAGAAAAAACCAATGAACCAGAAGAAACACATGAAACTACAATGGTCATATGGGATTGTGCAGTCACACCGGGATTAAGTGAAGAGGAGTCTATCGAAGAGATCCAAATTTCATCAGTTAATGTTACAACTAGAAGTAAAGGACTAGTAATGGATGAAACATTAGTACTACCAAAAATAAAGAAGACACAAGAGAATATGAAGAATATTATCAGTACTACCCAAACAACATCTAAGTCTGATCTGGTCAATGTAAATGATAAATTTCCAGCAGTGAGTAATCTTGTTAAGATTGCATAAAATAAAATAGAAAACAACAAGAAAGTTCCAGTAGAATATGAGATGGGGTATGACATAGTAGAAGACATTAAGAAAATGAAAGCGGATCTTTCTTTATTTGAATTATGTAATTTACCACAGCAAAGAAATAATCTTTTGGAGGCTTTCGATCCACATCCTAGTAGTTCCCAGGAAGACATTCAATCAGATAAAGAAATTAATGAAGCAAGTATTGGAGGGAAATCCAAATCTCAAAGTTTGCTATTCTTATTATCTTTTGAGATTTTTAATCATAATGCGCATAATTGTTTGGTGGATTCTTGGGCTTCATCTAATGTCATGCTACTCTCAGTATGTAAAAAGATCAATGGTAAACCTACACCATCCTCATGTAAGATCATTCAATTGGACAGATGTGTCGTCAAGGTAATGGGATAAATGCAAAATGTGATGATTCGGTTATCCGCAGATGAAAGAATTTGCCAGTTTATAGATATTATGGTGGTAGATATACCTAAAGCCTATGGTTTGATATTAAGTAGGAACTGGTTTTCAAAACTAAATGGGTATTTTGCAACTGATTGGTTACACATGTGGCTTCCATATAATAATAGTCAAAATCAGATTAAGGTAATGAGGGAACCACACATGAAACACAATGTAACTCAATTGGAGGGAAAGAATGAACCGATAAACTTCTCATCTTCATTATTGGGTAACTACTTTTTAGAGCTTGAACCTGGAAATTATCAAGTTGAAGAAGCCAATTGTGACTTAGACATATAATATGAACTCCTTCATTTTTTCACGAACTGATGATATCGATTGTAATATAGTAAATTTAGTTTCTAACATAGAAAGTAATACTAATCAAGTATATTTGGAAGATAGATTTTGGTTTTTGTACTTTGATGGTTCCAAAACATAAGAGGGATCAGGAGCCGGTTGTGTCTTGATTGACCCAGAAAAGAACAAACAATTTCTCTCTTGTCAACTAAAGTTTGAATGTATAAATAACACTGCAGAGTAGCCATTGAACTAAATGTTAAGAACTTAAAAGTTTTTTGTGACTTAGAAATTGTAGTCAGATAGGTTAGAGACACAATACATTGTTTATCACCACACCTGAAAGGGTATCAATCTGAGGGAAATCTAAAACAACCTCAAACCACTACAAAATCCACAAAGAGGCTAGGATCGAGACCATGGTTTTGGCAAATATTCCAAGACAGTATTTTTGAGTTCCCAAGGTCGTTTCAACACAATACCCATGGTGGTTTTTGCATGCTTCCCAAGGTGGTTTTGCACATATCCCAAGATGGTATTTACAAAGATATCAAGGTGTTTTGGCAAAATTTTTGAGGTCCGTACAGTCATTAATGGGAATGGATACCAAGGTGGAATATGTACTGTTTTGTCTTTTATGCATGCATAGTTTCTTGATTTGCGTATGAGAGGAGGCCTCACGTAAACCTGGTCGAGTTTATACTTATTTTTCTCGAAATTGCGAAAGGATTGCAATGGTGTTGTATATTTTTGCTGGTTACTGAGAGAAAACATAAGTGGTTCCAGAAACTCATTATTGTAAGCTTTGAAGACTTAATAAGATCGACCTTCCCATTGGAAGTGGCCCAGAGACGTAGCCCAGGAGTGGTGAACTCCGTTATCAGCTCTTGTCTATCATTTTCATGGTTTGATTTATGTTTAGTTGCTTATGTGTGTATGTTTAAGAATTTAAATTTCAGTTGTCAATCCTGTTTATGATAATTTAACATATAAAGTTCACATGCAATTTTTAATGATTTCTTTTAGGTTTTACTTGCTTTCTTTCTGTCGATTTACTTTCTTTTTCATTTGTTTTGTTTCAAAATAAGAATTTTCTTTCTTCCGATGATTTGATTTAGTTTATTTGTTTTTGTTTCAGAATAAGCCAACTCAATGTTTGGTTCTTGGGGACATAGGAATCTGAACAAATTGCCAAATACTTTTAATCTAAGAACTGCTCATTAGAAGTTATTTATGCAATATTTTGATAAAAAATAAGATTCTTTAAATTGATATATTGCTGAAGGGAAGTTATTTGAAGAACACATCGAAGTCCTTTTTAAATCCTATAAAATAACTAAGGTAGAGGAGGTCTAGAATACTATATTGGGTCTCCATCCACTTTCACACTAATATATGTCCTAGGAAGCTCGTCGTGAAAGACCCACAAAAAGGAAGAAAAACAGACAGGTGCATGGTATTCAAAATAATCCCATGCCACAAAATGGAAGCCAAAAGGCTTAATATAAAGAGTAAAAAATACAAAAAAAACTATGTATCAAGAAGATATATTGAAGAAATAAATCAGTAAAATAAAAGGATTGCTCAAAAGTTTCTTCTCTGTCCGTGAGCTGAAACAAGTCATCATCACTCACACAAAAGGACACTATGGATGGAATAACCTAAATCAAATATCAAAAGTAAAAGAAGAAATCAGGGAAGACTCAAAAGACACGAGTATTAAGCATCAAAGAATGAAAAAGGCATGTGAATGAGGAACAAATGAATGCATCTGTCTAACTCTATCACGATCATGTGGTGTCATATCTGGAAGCAACCAAATACAGAGGTAAAATGAATCTCACATTTTGTCCCCAAGAGAGTTATCGGGACTTCTAAGCCTGGTTACCATACCCCAAATGACTATATTCAATGTGATGCTCTGAATCTTACATTCCTAGAGAAGTCTAGACTCTTAAATGATCTTGAAATAAGCCTAGGATATGTTTCTCTAATCAAATTCCATATAGCAGTTTTTGTTTTTAAAATATAGTTTATCAGAGATCTTTGTTCACTAGCTAGTCGCCAATTGTTGCTACTGCAACCACTACCCCAATTTTTTTTATGATTTTAGGGCCCCTCTTTAAAAAATTTAGCTTTTAACCTTTCTTAGACTACTTTTTCTCCTTAAAGTTTCTTTCCATGACTTAGTTTTTATTTTTACAAGTCAGAAAATCCTGTTTTGCTAAGTTAGAACTCACCTTTTTCTACCGATGTGTCGGATGAACTCTTAGAGTCAAGCCAACATTTCGGGAGGACTCAACTTTACCATCCGATATGTTTTCATGATTTATTTTTTCCAAAGCCTAAGTCCTGTGGAAATTTTTTGATTAGTTTTACTGATTACATCGGTAAAACTTAGAGTTTCAACCCGACTTTATTGACGGTACTCACGTTTCCTTGCCGACTCATTTGTTCAGAGAGCTTTCGTCGAAAAATATTGCCAAGTGGAGTCGACAATTTCGGCCTGATTCAACATTTGATGCCAAAGCTATCGAAAGGAACTCATGTTTGTTGCCTTATACTGTTTCATTGGAAGCTTTTTTTGAGTTTATCGACTGCATTTTATTTAGAGTTTACCAACGAGGTCTTGTCGACAGTGTCAGGATAACTCAGGGTTTTATGCCGAATACATTTGGCAAAACTAAAGGTTTGCGACCGATTTTTTCCTACGGAGATTTTCCATGAATCATGTCGACGATGTGTCTTCGGGAGTTGTTGGTGAGTCTCCGTGATAGTGTCGGAAGAACTCAAACGTTGGAGCCGAAACTGTCACGGATTTTATTTTTTGACTTATTTTTTCTCGTCATTTCGGTGAAGTTTGCCGATGAAGTTTAAAGTTTTAGGTGCCAATAAACGTCGTTTTCACCCGCACCATTAATTACCCCATCAACCACATTTAATGTTGTTTCGATATTTTTTCTTATATAAGCCTTGGGAGATTTTTATGGACCATCATTATTTCTCTGTTTTCGACACGCCTAGTTGATGATTTCCACCTGTAGCTCACGGTTTTGATTCTCCAGGCACCATACCCTCTCCAGCATTTTTCAGGTAGGCCTGAATCCTTATCTTTTACTGTTTTGTGTCAAGAGGTTTGATAAAACGACGTGTGGGGGATTTAGGATTTACAGGGTTAGGTTTTTACTTTTCCATCTAACTTCCATGGTTTTAAAATCCCTTCCCTAGCCCCTAGGTTTTGGCTTCACCTGCCAACCACTGGAATTCACTCGGGACTAGTCGAGATAAAGTTTTATGGCATCACGAAGTTTAACCTAGCTTGCTAGCCCGACCATGGTTCTTTAATATTCACTACTGCATGTTTTTTGGACTTTCAATCTGTAGTATGATGGGTCTGTCAGACCTTTGGGAAGTTATTGATGCAGTCACAGAAGGTTGAGTGTTTCACCAACTACGCATTATCTGGTTTACCTTTATTTATGGTAGTAGGAGAACACACATTGGTTTAGCATAGTCAACTCTCTCGCTTTTTGAAGTATTCCCTAGTGTTTCTTTCCAAGCCATTTTCTGTCCCTGTGGCTGACACTGTGGTTTTAGGAGGTTTTCATAGGTTTTGAGACAAGCTAGGGTGTCGAGTTACCCTTGGTTTCAAGGTTGTGAGTTTTTTCCATGTTTTTCCTATGAGTCCTTACGCTCAATGTTTAAAGCCAAATAAATAATGGGAATAAGCTTGGAAAATCGCGTGTGGGTTTTTAAAACCAGATTTGATTATTCTTTTGTATCCTGATCTAAATTACAAGATGAATGAATTAGATCCAGTAACCTGATCCCAAAACTGAATGTAGAGCCTACACCTGAACTAGTAATTTTCATTCCAGTTTAACCTAGGATATACCTTGCCACAAGATTAAAATGTCTAGATAACCAACATAAATGATTTCTCTACATCACAGGGTTATTTTTAGATGGCCGAGGATGAAACAGTAAAACTTATTTGTTATATTCCATCATATTAAGCATGGAATGCATTCTTATTTCTTGAAAGAAAACATGATTTGTTATTTAGGTTTCATTGATATCTTGCATCATGACTGTAGTTTCTCATTCCAGTATATCTGATTGATATGAATGCAACCCACATCCTGACAAGCTCGCCACTATCAAATCTCTGTAACAATTTATTCTAGGAATATTTTCCAAATAGTTTGTATGCACCATTAATATAGACGTTGTATTGCAGAGCTGTCACGTAGATTATATGCTTTTCACCAAAATTCTATTGATATGGAGTCAATGTATGGTTGTTGTCTCCATAGGATAGGGGAAATAATCCTCAAGCCAAAATTCAAATATTTTTAGGAAGCAATCAACTCAAATCATGAAATGTAACAAGGAAGAAAATATGTTGTACTGTGAATTGCACAATTAAGATATAATTTGGTCAAGGCCATCCTGTCAGTCTATAAAGTGATCACCAATATGCTAAAGACATGCTATTCTCAAAGGAACAAAGACCTGCATTCATTGTCAAATTCTTGTACTTATTCCCACTTTTCTCTTTATTACTCTCATTAATTATTAATATCATTTGATAAATTTCTTTCCACAATACAGATTTTATATCTTTCACAATTGAAATAAAGATCAAATAGCTAATTAGTTATAACTTATAATAAAATCTAGAAGGGAATTATTCCTAGCAATTCAAGGTATGGGATCTTGACAAATCCTATCCACTTACGAGGCTTCACCCTTATTGTCAAGTGTTCATAAAGGACTAAATTTTTATTCTTATCTCCAATTCTTCATTTTACAATGTAAAACGAGGTTCATATTTACTGAACAATACAAAAGCTTTCAGAATACATGAATCTTTGTATTTTCTGTAGATCATACCATCGAAATGAAAGACGGACAAGGTCGCCTTGTCAATGGAAATTAAGTTGCCTGATCTCTAGCCCACCCTTTAATTGCAATTCCAGGAGTAAAACTAGCAATTCTAGGAGTAACCATGGCTTTGTCTTTGGATTTTGAGGGTAATGTGGATAAGTCCCACAAAGTGAGAATAAATACAAATATCTTCAAGAATACTCATAGAATTTAATGAGACAAACCATATATTAAATAATCAATTCATTCTGAATTTCTGGCAGCAACTTGATGAGATATAAGAATATGAACTGCAAAATAGATAACCTTTTCCAGTGTTTTGTCCATGTAACTCATCTAAAGAGGACGAATTACAGAATAATTAAGAAAGACAACATCTTTAGTCGATGCAAAGTGTTGGAAATTGGCAATGTATACCGTTGGAACATGAATTTCATAATTTTCTTAACAAATCCAATCCTTAGAATCACATTGTGTTGGTGATAGAAGAAATTTAATACAAAATATAAAGAAAACAAACCCATCATCATAAAAAGTAACAATGTCTTACTGTCTTTCCATTAGTGAGCTGAAGTTTAGCTTTCTAGCCATTGATCTCTAGGACTTCTCCATCAATCCAGGCTACTTCAGAATCTTCCACCCATACATGAGAACCAACAAAAATGTTAATGGGAGCCGCCTGAATTGATCCAAAAGATGCCAATGTCAGTAATGAATGAATGACTTATTAAATCATTTAAGAGATTTCAAAACAAAATCTTGACCAGCAAGCATTCCCATGGCATTGAAGGACCTTAACTCAATGGCCTGCTAAAGGAATATGGCTTAAAATAAGAAATGCAGCACATGCATACTTCTTTCAGTATCACAAGGTATTTACAATATTGCAGCCACTGCCCAAACTTAATAGGAAACTAAGATCAAAGTATCATGGGTATCCAGTTGCAACTATCAGGTGATTACAGTTTGTCAGAAAAGAAACCAGTGCTTGTGTACATTGATGACTATCAGACTGACAAGCACTAAATTTATCAGTACCTTGAAGTTTGACTTTGTGAGAATAAACTAGATAGAAATATGTTGTGGCATGCCTTGATGTTGATACCTGTTTGTACCTTTAGCATTTATATACTAGCATTTCTTCATGAATAATGTTACATGTCCAAGAAAGTCAATAAGTGGAATAAAAATATCCTAAATTCTAAGAAAAGGTTTCTCATAAGCCACAGAAGTTGAATTTCATGTTCACAATGCCATGCTTGTTGGATCAAGCTTTTCTCCAGTTCCAGAAAAAACGAAAAAAAAGAGTCTTTAGAAAAAGAAAAAGAAATTTAAGATAAAATTGCAAGTGTCAATATCACTTAACAAATACACATTTTAAAATCATGCCTTAAGATACCCCCATTAAGGAAGTTTCAATGTCTAAAACTTAACGTTAAGATCATTTGCAGAAATGAAAATATCATTTCAGAATGTGAAAAAAAAACTTCCATGCCTAAAAGTCATGGAAAATTGAATTCAAATGCCTCAGCTTTCCATGAAGAAAGGACAACTAGAACAGACAAACTTCACTCTTTTACCATGCTCTCTTTTTCTTCCAGTTTACTATCAAATTCATGTGGTTCATGTTCAGATTCAGCAAAAGAAATTTGGAAGGAAAAAATCACCCTTACATATAAAATGAGTTAAACAATTTTTGTTATAACTTCATTTATTCGAAAAAAAAATAGAGATTAGAGATATTTTTTATAACTTAACTAGTTATGTATGGACAAAACTAGTTTCGAACATTTCATCAACCAAGTGATGAAGTAAACGCCTGGAATATGGAGAGGCCCAGGTCACATTCCCAAGTCAAGTACTATTCAGAGACACCCACATTCCAATCAATAGAAGTTTGGGAATGAGAATCCCAGTTCCAAGCAACAAAGAAAATAGCAGAATTCTTAATAGAAAAACATCACCCCACAAATTGCAGGGATTTGACAGGGTTTTCTAACAAAGAGAATGATACCAGTGCTTATGTCTGCTTTACATTTTTTTGATTGATTATTTATTTCTAAAGATGAAATATATCACTTGTAAAATATTCCCGAAAATCTTTGGGATATCCTTCACATTTTGTCACATATTAATATGCATCTATCAGTGTTCTCTCTAACCATTTGAACCATTATGGCCTTTTCTGCACATAACCTGAATGTTTATGATAATTTTTTCATAGGCAAAGAGCAAAATTGAAGCCTAGACATATTGAATTGATCCAATCAAAATTATAAGCGATGAGAAGGAAACTTTATGCAGAAATTCCACAATGCTTCTAAGCTAGTTTTCTACACCACGTCTTTAAGCATTATTGGATTTTAACTTTTATTTTGGGGCTGTGATTATTTTGTAGGGTTTGGATCGTTTAGTATATTTAATAGTTTGTAACAGAGAGAAATAGTCAATGGAATAGGAAAGTGTGTTTTCAAGTGCTAAATGCAAATGTTGCAAGAATAAAAAACATATGTTGTACAGAACAATCACATTTCTCTTGTTTAAGGTCTGAATGTGGGAAGAAAATTGATGTTCTGGGATCCATTGTCCAGACTCCAATAATAGTGCCTATGATATAGTCATTACTGCGGTGGCTTATGTTATTTATCCAGGAGACAACAAGATTCCCACTTGAAGATATGATTATAGTAACTTGGTTGTTGCTTGGGAAACCTGCTAAGATGCCTGTTCCTGCTGGCTTGTCAAGAACTTGCCAATGTTGGAAATGACTAGGTCAAATTGGGAAGTCAGCTCCAATCAATTGCTTATGATTCTTGTCAAACTTTACATTTTTCCCTTCTTTTTTTTCATTTTATGTAATATTCAGTCTTATGTATAGAATATTTTATTATTTTCTAAGGATTAATAAATTTGTACCATGTCATTGCAAACTATCTACTTAATGGAATATTGGTTGAAGGAAAAATAAAAAATATCAAGGAAAAAAATTGTATCATGTACCTTATCGGCTATTGTTTTTAGATTTTTAACTTTCAGATTCTGGCTTCTAAGCTATAATGTAGGTTTACAATTTTTTTTGCCTATTTGCATGAGGATTCCTATTTTGATGTCCAAATGATGTGTTTTCCATATAATGGGATTTGTATCTATTTTTTTTTAATAAAGTTTTGTACTATATACTGTTCAAAATAAATACAACATTTTCATTATGAAATCATTCACTTGAATGTGCTACATGAAGCAGTGAACTATACTTCATTGAGGTTTAACCATGTTGTGTTGCGTGATATATAATCATGGGCATTTTACTACTATTTGATTATTTATTTATTCACATGATTGACTGCAAGATCTAGCTATATTCTCAAGTTTATAAGTTGTTTATTGAGTTTGAATATGGTTGATCAAAGGCTCTTGATACATTCTCAGTTTGAGGAGATGCAGTGGGAACTATGTCGGATTTTGATAAACATCAGTCCCTCATCTAGACCATCACAATTAGTAGGATCAATGTTCACGACTTTTTTACAGCATCTTGTTTGGAAGAATAGAGGGGCAGATCGTAACATGCCTCCACCTGGTATTTCAAGTTACTCTGTTCTTTTTTCTGCATACACAATACTACTGCATTTTTTGTCTGATGGTTTTGGTATGATTAGAGGAAATTTGAGGTCTAAAATGGGCTTCCTAAGGAAAATAATAAAATAATAGTTAAAATAATAAAATAATAGTTATTAATTTTGGAGGAAGAATGAAAAAACTACTTTTTTGTTTGTATTTTTGACATATCTCCTTGTGGTTTTACTCAAATTCTGAGTGGGAGAGCTCATTGGATTTGGAATTTAATTTCACATCCAACGAGTATCCACACTACATACTTTTGACGGATCTCGCTCCCCCAAAAATAAGAAATAACTGAAAAATGTGATGATGACATCATCATCACATTTTTTTGAGGTTTTTCTTATTTTTGGGGTAGCGTGGTCCATCAAAAGTATGCAGTGTGGGTACTCGTTGGATGCGGAATTAAATTCTGCATCCAATGAGCTCTCCCGCTTGGAATTTGAGTAAAAACACAGGGCGATATGTCGAAAATACGAACAAAAAAAGTATTTTTCTTTTATGACAAATATGTCAATTGAACCATTATGGTTGACTCATTTTATTGAAATTCTATTGGTTCCTGAATTCCAACTCACAAAATTTATTGTTGGTGTGTTTTCTTATAAGGCCCATTTTAGACCCCAAATTTACTCGAATGAGATTATACATGTGAATTGATCAAGGGGTCAAGACAAAAAGTAGACACTGGGGTAGGATTTCTTCACCGGGGGTGGGAAATAAATTTTTTCTATAGCCTTATTTCTAAAAGCAGATTCACATCATATTGGATTTTCTAGATTGGGTGGGGTTTTTACTCATCTTCTTAAAACTCATCCTGTTGGTATTGAATATTTTGAGGAACGATGGGATGAAAGTGACTTAGATGTTGAGGAGAGTAGTGTTCCCTTACTAATAACTATTGATATGTTTACATATGCAGCTTACTTGTATTGTTGGGTGATAGTATTTATGAACCTGAGTTGCACACATGCATTTTTACTCTTAAAGTTCTATTCATGTTCCATTTGCATTTCATTTCATTAGCATAAAAATGGGGTATTTGGGATAAAGTCCAAATACTCAATCACCCAAATGCCAGAGCAAAATAGGAATTCTTAATTTACCAATGTGCGTGAAGATTACAACACTCACCTGTCTATTGGCAACAATATTCCCATTCTTCTTCAGCATGGTGGCAATGCCATTGGAGATGGATCACTAAGGGGAATTCAGAACGAACTCCTTGTCCAAAGGATTCAACTTGGACAGAAGCTCCACCAATTCCTTCATATCCTTGTTAGTATATCCATTCTTCCAGACATTTTCTTGCCCGCTCTGCTCTACATTTTCCTGGGAATTCTCCTTCGACATCTGCCTTAAATTTTCCCTCAAATTCAAGCGAATCTCACCAGTCTGCTGCATGTCACCACCATTGGAGCTCAAATTCTCCTTATTCCTGTCCGGATCCTTCATATGCCCCAAAATTCCAGAAGATCCTAAATCCATCCCCAACCCCTCGCAGTCCTGGAAGCTACCTAAGTCACCGGATTTGCCAATTTTGGTGGATCAAATTTGAAATTGGGTGAATTTTATTGGGTCCCAAATTTAATCGATGAAGTTTGTTGAATTCATTTGGGAAAACCCTAGCTCATGTATCTGTTGAATCAGCTTGTAGCTACCTGCATTCTCTTTTAACTGAGGTCATAGTTGTTGCACCTGCCAGTGTTATTGCCATCCTTGCCACCTGTTAGTAGTTTGAAGTTCGTTGTTTTCCCCTCACTGTTATCGGTGATTGAGCTCGTAGCTGCTGCGCTCGCCAACGTTATCACCATTTCTCAACACTTGTTCGTAAGTTTGAAGTTCGTTGCTCGTCCCTCACTATTCAACACTCACAATGAGTTGAACCCTCCCAATGATTAACAGAGAAGCTAGACGCTTCTCATGGTAGGCATAGACAAGAAAATGTTGGCTAGAATGGTGGACAGAAACCTCCTGTGGGTGCCCAAATTTGAAAAACACGGCGGCAAGGAGAAAATGGACAAATTAATGAAATAATATATTAAAATATGCATTTCGTTTCATTTTTTGTCTCCAAATTTGGTCCATATGGTCCATCTTGGGTGTGGGGTCAATTTGGTCATTTTATGTGTTTAATGAATATATTGAATTTTATTAAAGAAAATCATGTATATTTTTTTGTTGGTCGGTATGGGCAGACCCGGGTTTACTGTAATGTACCAACAACACCCCTAGCTCACTGGCCCTTTCGGCGACAAACCGCGGGGCGGCCTAAAGTCTCACCCGAAGCGATTCTAATGGGTTGGCCAAAGACTCAAGTGTCTTCGACCAGGTTATGTGACATCCTGTGTGCGTCTCGCAGCTACTCTCAACCCGCGAGATCTCTCTCTCTACGATGCGCAGTTTCCTTTTACTCGTGATGACTCTAGTCCTTATCGCATCACCACGTCCTGGGCAACATGTAACTCTCTCCTACGCTCAATCCTCAACCTGCAGTACCGTGCACCACAACTCCTCTGATGGTGCGATATCGCCTCCCTGCGATATCCTACCACTGCAACTCAGCGTACCTAGCATTACTTGTGTTCAACTTACAGGACTCAACATACAAGACTGCTTCACACTGTGATTCTTACTGTCTTAAGTGAAACATAGACAAACTCTTATATAGAATACTTAAAGGCTTCAACCTGCATTGATCCCTCTATAATGCTATGAACTGAATAACACATACATACATTAAACTGTAAGCAAAGTTCATGTAATGAGTAACAGATACAACAAGTAAATACAATCACATG
>LPNX010629296.1:2651-105118 GCA_001517045.1 Pseudotsuga menziesii
CAAAGGACATGATAATGCATTCACAACTTGATATAAGGGGAGTCCGGGGGAATACAGGCCAGCATAAGATCAAGAGGAGTATGAGGCTCTTGCTAAATGTCATGGCAATACTATACAACGGACTCCCACACCCTAAAGGGGGAAACATCGGCATGGGCACCAAATGCAAATAAGGCGCTAACTAGGGTACCCATGTAAGGTGAGTCTCTACCACTCACATCATGCCACTTCTATAGCAGCAAGAAGGTTCCGTGACATTATAGAGTGGGTTCGTACCTAAGGATATAGTGACATTGCCATAAGGTCATGCAAAATGCAAACGGTGGTGAACCTAACCTATATGCCAGTATAGACGTTATACCTGAGATCAAAATGAATGGGTCAATCCAAAGGCTGAAACATCACTGAAAACGGTCTTCTACATCACAAATTAGGTCAGAAACGGTCCAAAAAGGTTAGAAACGGTCAAAACTATAGGAAAGGGGGTAAAAATTTTCAAATATTTCAAAAATTTTCTATAAATAGTAAAAAATATAAATCATTTGAAAAGTTTACCCATTGGATCTCTGATATTCAACTGCAAATTCCAGGAGATTCGGCCGACGGAATTCACAACCGATTCTTCCAGGTACTTACTCATGTTCTCAGCTTGCATTTCAATACAAATTTTATAATTTTTCATGGTCAAATGAATTTTTAATGGCCAAACTTACATGAGTGCCACGACCCACGTGGATATCGAGGTTTTTTCTGCGTATAGGGCTTTCTATATGTGGAAAAGGGGCCTGAAACCGCGTACATACGTGGCTGTTTTTAAAACAGCTGCGTATGACGCCGCGCACTAAGATTTTTATGAATCTAATGGACATTTTGGTCAACTTCTCATGCAGGATGGTGCTAGAGTGGCGAGAACGCGAGCATGGTGATGTAGAGGACGTAGTAAGGGCTAACAGAATCGCTCAAGAGGCTCTAAGAAGATGCGGACTCTACAAGTTTTGGTGCCTAGGAGGCTTGAGGGCCAAACCAGGATTACTACAGATGCTTGTAGACTATTGGGATCTGGACTCAGAGTCCTTCCGGCTAGATGGCATTCCTCTCACCATTGAGGTGGAAGATATCTATTTTATCACAGGTCTATCACGGCGGGGTGAGACAGTGAACCTTCGTGCCTGCGGAGGGCCAGGTCATGGGCTGACTATAGATGAGTACATCGCAGTATACTACTATCCAGAGACAGAGAAGGTGGGGAGCCAAGTCCCCACCAATGCTATACAGGTACTGGGCCTAAAGGCCATCTTACTGACGATGGGCAGGATAGCAGGCTTAGCATCACTCCATCAGGGCTCTCGGCCATTGATGCTCTATGTGGTGGAGTGTATGACACCGACCATCTATGACTGGAGCACATCACTATTGAGCAACATGAAACATCAGCTCAGTGAGTGCAAGGTAGGTAGGATACGGAACTTCAGGTTCAGTAGTATCTTGAGCACTTTCTTCTTCGAGCGGGTTCCAGGATTGATCCCTAGAGTGGATGTTCCTCTCCACGGGGTTCGAGATCCGGCCCAACGACATTGGGCAGACCCGATGCGTAGACTGGGGGGCGGTAGGGTGACCAACCCTTATCCAACAGAATTTTTTCCATGGTGGCGATGACAAATTATCACCATAGAGGACTACCCTTATGCAAGGATAGAATTTTGGGGAGACCCGGACATGCCATTACCACCAGGGTCAGTATATGGAGACATAGGTAATGAATCTCGACCCTAACTCTTTTTAAAAATTTTGAAGTATTTAATTTTTTTGTGTTTTCTTGATTAATGGAATCAAAAAGACATGTTTTTGGGTGACAATACATAGTGACATCTACCATTGATGTGCAGATGTGGGACCACGGCGACCACAGGGCTTCCCACGTCATAGATGGAGGGGAAGAGGAGACGATATTACCAGTGTGGATGCGGATCAAACGCTCCAAAGCATCCATACCAACTTTGTGCGACTGACTCACAGGATTCCCATGGCGCAAGTCGAGGACTTGCCTGAGGCTATGTAGAGACAGGTGGTTGGTGTACCACGCGCATGGGTGCGTTTATTCCGGTGGCTAGCTAGAGCCGTCGTGACATATCATGATCAAAACCCTCATCCACCTCCACAGGAGTAGACACCTGGGAGTGTATCTATTTTGTACTACCGTGTATATGATGGTGGCTTTCAAAGCCCCAATTTTGTATTATGACACTATGTGTTACCACATTTTGATGTATATAAATTTTTTTATGGTGATCGGTTTATTTATTTACATGTGTAAACATTGTGCTTATGATTAATTTATGATGAATGAAACAAATGCCAATCTAACACATAGTTAGCATATGAGTCAGCAATTTGATTAAAATTTCTTGGAATGTGTATATATGTTATGTTCTCAAATTGCCGTTCTAACAATCTCACACGTAAGAATCTCCTCAATAATGTTGGATCTCTAACATTGTACAAACCATTTCGCTGTGACACTACTAACTCTGAATCAAGACGTACCTCAAAAGAGAGAACACCATGCAAAATGGCATCCCGTAGAAGCTCAATAACGACACTATATTCAGCAACATTGTTGGAAGATGGCCGTAGACATACACCTCCTGATGACAGTACATGATCCATAGGAGTAAAAATCACCCAAGCAGCTGAGGCTGAGTGTTGAGTGTGACATCTTGCACCATCTGTGAATCCTACGAAGGTGGAAGATTCCATTGACATCTTCCACAAGAAATGGAAACTAATCACAAACCCGATCACTATAAACAAGACCTAACTATGCAAAAAAGCTGTACAATAATATACGACAAACAACCTTGGCTAAAGATTATGCATAGTATTTTTTAAGATAGAGCCCATTTCTAGGCTCCGCCAAGGCTGTCCCTTCATAGTCCACTAACCCGTAGGCACCCTTCTCTAATACTTGCTTAACCATGCAAGGACCATGCCACATAGGATTGAACTTCCCTGCCCCCAAGGGTTCTTTCGATTGATCCCACAAAAGGACCAAGTCTCCCCCACTAAACACTCTCGGACGGACAGACTTATTGTATTGGGCCTTCACATGACGCTTATTAACCTCTAGAGTCACCAAGGCATCTCTACGCTACTCATCGAGTTGCTCAAGGTGAACCAAACGCTCCTCCAAAGGTGAAGTGTCTGGCAAGAGTTCTACGGCTAACTTCAACAAAGGAGTCTTGCATTCAATCGGCAATATTGACTCCACTCCATGACCAAGCTGATATGGAGAAAAACCAGTGGCAGTCTTTACCGCGGTTCGGTATGCCCACAAAGCAGGATACAACATAATATGCCAATTCGTCTTGCTTTGTGCGATGGTTCGCTGGAGAATGGACTTAAGTGATTTATTCACAGCTTCAACATGTCCATTCGCTTGAGGATAGTAAGAAGAGGAGTGCTATTTCTTATATCCTAAATTGGAGGCCAACTATTCCATCATATGATTCTGAAAGTGCCAGCCATGGTCAGTGACAAGCTCTCTCGGAATCCCGAACCTAGAAATGATTTGGTTGAATACAAAATGAGCGGCTATCTCACCGTCAGATTTTACTGTAGGCATTGCCTTAGCCCATTTCGTGAAGTAATCGACAGCCACAATGATATGATGGTGCCCCCCAGCTGAAGCTGGGTTGTAATCCATTAAATCTAGCCCCAACTTGGTGAATGGACCGGCGGTGATAATAGGGTGCAACGGGGCAGGCTTCGAGCGCATGTTACGTGCAAACACCTAGTAAGGGTGGCACCTCTTGACCGCTTCAATACAATCCTTGAAGATCGATAGCCAGAAATATCTTGCTTTCAAAATCTTTTGGGCTGTAGCAAGCCCAGATAAATGACCACCACACGCCCCTCCGTGGCAATCATTAAGCACTACCTCAGCCTCATCGTGAGTTAAACAACGTTGTAAAAGGGAATATACTCCATGGAGGTACAAAGTATTTTCCACTATGAGGTAGTTCTTGGAAACGTGACGTAATCGACATCGCTCATCCCGCGAGAGGTGAGTAGGGGTCCTCTGCATTTGCAAATATACTATGATATCACCGTACCATGGGTCAGTCGTAGAGATCAATAAAATGTGTTCATCAACGAACGTCTCTTCACATACTGACTCCTCAGCCTCGCTCGGAAAATATGATATGAGTTCTGCAAATATTAACGATTTCTTCGATTTTGCTGAAACAAACTCGAGATCAAACTCTTGTAGAATGACAATCCATTTATTATATTTTCCCCCAATCATCCTACGTGTGAGGACGAACTGAAATGGATTGACATGGGCAACCACCAAAGTTTGGCGAAGGAGAATATAATGTCTCAAACGCTGCACCACATGCACAGTGACCAAGGCAAGCTTCTCTACATGAGAATACTGAATCTCTGCGTCAATAAGGTTTCAGCTCAGATAGTATATGACATGCTCTTGGAGCTCCTCATCCTCTTGAACCAAAACCATCCCAATCGTCTCTAAAGACACGGCCACATATAATAGGAAATCACGGCTATAATCCGGAGGACTAATCACCGGGGTCGATGCTAGAGCTCTCTTAAGGGCATCGAAGGACTGCTGGGCTCGCTCATCCCATTCAAAGGGAGTATCCTTCTTCAGGAGACGCATGAAACCTCTAGTCAAATTGGAAAAATTGACAAAAAATCTTCGTAGGAAGTTTTCCATGCCTTGCAAACACTGAAGATGACGAATATTTTGCGGGGGAGATAACTGAAGTATTGCCTCCACTTTCAAGGGGTTGACTCTTATACCCTCTTTCGAAACGATAAATCCTAATAAACGACCTGATTTCACACAAAAGATGCACTTACGAGGGTTTAATCTAACAGCATAGTGCCGACATCTTTCGAACACCAATCTCAAGTGATAAGAATGACGCATCCTTATACAAGAATGAGTAGCGAGGTCACCCAAAAATACTTCGATAATGGACTTGAGATCATGGAAAATCAAGGTCATCGCCTGCTGAAAAGTAGCTCCAGCGTTTTTAAGGCTGAAAGGCATTTTGCGATACGCAAATTTTCCCCAAGGACAAATAAATGCGGTATTATGTTGGTCCTCAGGTTTAATTTGAATCTGATTATATCCAGAAAAACCATCCATAAAGGAGAACACCTCGCTACCTGCACACTCATCCAAAATCTGATCTATAAACGGTGTGGGGAAGTTATCCTTAGGACAGGCACGATTTAAATCACAGAAATCAGTGCATATACGGATCACTCCTTGCTTCTTATCTATCGGAACGGGATTTGAAACCCACTCCGACAAGGGAACGGGATAGATGAAACCTGCTTTCAATAGTTTCTCTATCTCTGCCTTTATGGCGGGTGCTTTCCTAGGATTTACTGCATGTAAACGCTGTCGAACAAGCTTCACATTGGGGTAAGTTTTAATCTCGTGTTCGACAATCCGAGGGTCAATCCCTGGCATCTCATCGTAAGACCAAGCAAAAACATCATGGAATTCCTTGAACAGCTTGGTATACTCACGAATATCATCTTGGGAACAATCTGCCCCAATGTACACATTCTCAACCGTACCAGGGTTGCGAGAAATGTTGATAGGCATAGTTGATGATATGTTTGCCATGTTTCCATCAGCCATCTGACCAGGAGAGCTTAATGGAATCATGGGCCTACCAGCTTTCTGTCTAAGAATCTCCCTGTAATCCTCATGCTGCAACAAGTCAAGCTCTGGAAGGAAATATGATCTATGATGGAGTTCCTCCCATGGTGGCTCAACTCCCGACATAGCCTCGATGATCGCTTCATCTGAAGGGAAAACCATATCAAGGCAATCGTGGGCATGAGAAGACTGTACTGTCCATGCAGGAAGCACATAGGGGTCTTCTTCCTCTGTCTGTGAAGAAGAAGAACAAGGCTCTGCAGTAGATTGAAGATTATCTTGGTAAGCAATCATGGCTGCAGGCAACGGCACACTCGTCTCAATGGCATCACTCGAAGAACACGATGAAGGAAGAATCCAAGGATCTCCCATATGACTTGTGCGAAAAGGCACCGATCTCGTAGACGTGGAAGCACCATTGAAACTAGCTCCTATCATGAGGATGGGTGCAGGACAACTAAAGGTTACCATGAAGGAAGGATACATACCTACATCGACACTCCCAGCTGCCGGCTGGGAATGTTTAACTTTCGGAACTAAAGCTTCCGAGGATGCACTAACAGGCGGATTCTTGAATGACATCTGATCAATCGTCACAATCTTCCCATTATGAGGAAAGCATACAACGCGAAATATGGAAGACGCAACGGCTTGCATACTATACATCCAATTCCTTCCTAGTAAGAGATTGTAGTCAAGGGGCGCATCAACCACCTCAACCTCTATCGCAATGGTCTTCCCCCCCAAACGGACTTTAAGAGAAGGAAGGATACCGTGCTGCCTAAACGATCTCCCATCAAAAGTAGTTAACATGGTCGTAGACTTTGACAACTCAGGAGAACCAAGACCCTTCCAACAAGACAAAGACATCACAGAAGCAACAGCACCCTCGTCAATCACAGTACACTTGACGATCATATTAAGACATTCTACATGCACCAAAAGGGACACATAGTAGGGCAAGCGAGGCTGATGTGCTGCGGTTTCAAACTTGATCACTGAGGAAGAATCATCACCATTCACACCAAGAGCGGAAAGCAAAGCCTTCCTTTGCGACGGACAACTCTGAAGCACCTCCAATGCATACATCGCACAAGGAGTATGACCCAAGTCCTCGACAACTGAATAGTTCTGGGTGGCTCGGGCATTTGGATTATGCCCCAAATGCTTAAGTACCCCCTTAGAAATGCGAGGTGCAGCTTTAGGTTTGTCCGCAGGTTTCTCAATACGCAAAGGGGTTCCTGGTGGATCAGGTTCTTTACCTGGATTGGGTTGTGATGAAGAATAATATTTCGCAAGCGTCACAACTTTCATGGCACGGACCATATTAATGCACCCACGACCACTAGTTTCAGGTGGATCTTCATCACTAGATTGATCATGGGACTTTGAGTTCATATTTTGGTTATACGGTAAAGGGTTCGTTAACACAGCTGGGCCCTGTGCTATGAACTTCGAAGCTTCATCCATCCTAGGGCACAAGTAAGTGAGGTGATCATCCTTACAAAGCTTGCAAGGAAACTTAACCTTACGCTTATTCTGCTTGTCCCCCCCAGCATTTTTATTGTTCTTGTCATTATTGTTGGCATTCTCATTTTTATTCCCACCCTTCTTATTATTGTTTTTACCCTTTTTTCTATTCCGTCTAGGTTGCTGGTTACCTTTCTGGTCGGACGATTGCACAGCCAGTACATTCGCCGTTTGGACGGGCTGAGACGAAGTCGTAGCTTGTCCCGAGGCAGATTGGTTGATTGACAATTGGGAAACTTGTTTCACAACCGAACCTACAGGTTTCTTACTTGCACTACCCACAATGCCATCAGCATGTGGTCCAGGTTTGACCTTGGGATCGAAACTAGAACAAGGGGCATTAGGTATAATCTCATATAACAAACTAGACTGAGCATAGATCAAGTCTAGTTCCTGCACCCTAAAGATGGCTTGTTCCTCATTTTGCACTCCGGATGTGGAGACATCCTTCGCGATATATGGTAATAACAATTTGAGGAACCACTCAAGGAGGAATTCCGGCGGTATAAAGGCTTTGATTAATCTCTTCCGTCTACGCCACTCCTGAATATGATCAGAAATATGGGTGGCTTTATCTTGCGGAAATGTCGACAAGAGTTCAGTACCGACATCATATCGTACTGGTAGCTGGAAGTGATTAAGGAAAGTCATCGCAAGGTCGTCGAACAAAGTAAAGGAACCCCTAGGTAACTCTATGTACCATTTCGCCATAGGCCCTGTAAGGGTGCGTTGAAATAGTCTCAAGCGGACTGAGTCCTGATGCAATGAATTGGAAGAGCACCATAGGTGGAATGTCGTAACGTTTTCACTCGAATCCTCTCCTGGTTTTCCTTCGAACTTAGGTATGTCCGAAGGAAGCTTGGTAGGGACAGCCGGCCAAGCTAGGTCATGAGCCACAGGATCGTTTGTAAGTCTCTATAAGTCAGGTAAATTGAGTGTTGCGAGGAAAGGGAGCTTAGCATGATGAGGTTTAGGGACCGCTCCCTGGTTCATATAGGATTGATTACCACCATGACCTTGGCCATAGTGACCTCCTCCTGTATGACCTGTATAGGGTGGCGTGGAAGTCGCATAATGAGGTGGACCTTGACTGGTAGGAGCTACAAAGCCATAGTTGGGAGAGTAAGCAAGTTGTGAATACCCGCCTCCATAAGGTTGAGAGACCTGTCCATACTGCGCCCCATAGCAGGGTCCATAGGTCATCAGCTGCGATGCCCCATGAGACACTCCATAGGTAGGAATATACATTCCAGAAGTAGGGATATATGTCGAAGAAGTTTCAACTTGAACTCTAGAAATATGAACATAACCTCCCAAAACAACGGGTGGTATGTAGGCTTGAGACACAACTGGTCTAGTAATCGTAGTACGGATCTTACTCGTAGCTACATGACGACTCGAAGGACCACGAGAGTAAGGTGGAGGATTCGCATTTGAAGAACTCAGAAGCGAGGATGAAGGAATCTCTGTAAGAAGATATGTGCTAGTGCCTATCGTCACTCGTCTAGAACCTGGTATTGCTATGGGATCATTAACTCTAGACCTAGAAGGTACATAATATGGAGCTTCCACCGCTGGGATGGAAGTTGCAATGTGGCTAGTACTCCCAAACCTCTCCGCAAGGTAAGGCATGGAAATTCCCCCAGTTATAGTGTTAGGATCAAAGTCGGAGTCAACATGAAATGTCAAATCGTGCATAGGAAAACCAGTGGTAACATAACCACCATAGCTGGGGCTAGGAGGGTCAAAATGAGTCTCGGCATCTTCCGGCATTCCATACCGGTATCGGGTCAATGGGGAATCTGGCCTAGTATGAGTAGGTCTATCATGTAAATATCCTATCTGGGAAATAACGGGACCAATCTCAGCTAGGTCAGGTGAGGGATCATATGTAGGAGTAAGTTCCCCATCGTCAATACGAATAGGAGGAGGTGGGTCAGGAATAATCTCTTAATGATCCTCCATGGTGTGTGAATCAATGTGTGACACAGTCCGCCTGGACTGACTAGGCCCCTCTCCCAAAGGAGGAGGAGAAGTGGAAGGAGAAATTCCTGCTAACCGACGAGAACGGCGCGGAACCGCTCCCGACTCCACAATGACTCAACAAAAAAGCAAAGACTCTCTATTTACGTCAACCCTAGGCCAACTAGCGTACACAGAGAAATCACTATCAAATCTAAAGCCAAAAGCAAGCAAACAAGGGCTGGATAAGTGAGCTCCCGAATGTGGCCGGTATGTCTCACCTAGGAGAGGCTTGAGAGGCCCTTGTCACCACAAGCGGAGGTTCGAAACCAATTATTGTGGCCCTCAGCTTCAACGCGTATAGCGACTGTGCTGTTCGACCCCAACCTGGCTGAGACACATGCAGAATAACCTCTACACGTACCCCCTCGATATCCTAGGTAAGGTCACTAAGGTCACCTTGATATAATCAATGCTCAGGCATACATTCACAGGCGGGATTGACCGTATGGGCAGGGTAGCAAAGCCCGAAACTCCCGAAAGAGCCCCCAGATACGAATACAATCCTGGCTATATCGTCGGTGCTACACAGTTACCAACCAGGGGTTATCCCGATCAACAACCGCTCACACTGCCTAGTGCTTGACTCCCTTTTGAGAGGAGCTTCCTGAGAACGCTGGTTATATAAAGGATTTCACACACTCCCTGGATAGACACCTAGTTGTTGTTGTTTAGTGATCTTGGAGAATTAACTTTCAATGAACTATTCCAAGATCCTAAAACCTAAGCTTGTTGGTGCACCCTAAAAAGAAAAGAGTGTAATTCATTTTATTTAGCGTTGATTTTAGTTTGGCTTTATTTACTCAAAAATAGGATATGGTCGTGCAACTAATGGTGTTATGACGCAACAAGAAGTAAAATGCACACCTAACAATCAATGCAAATGCATTGTGTCCATGAAAACAGGGTAAGCGTACTACGTGAATGCACAATTTCTTCTTTGAATGCTGAATGGAAATTTCCCTATATGAATTCCTAACTATTACTCCAAAGCAAATCTAGATCTAATGCAAGTACAATGCAAAATGCATAATGCAATGCATGATGATAAGCAAATATTTAGGATTTTTTGAAAATAAAGAGATACAAAAAGCAAGAGAATGATTCTAACCACCCCAGACTCTGCAAGCACACATAAACAGCATTCCAGCAAAGAACTAAGGCAAAAGGACTCTAATGCACTAATCTCAAACAAAAAATCAAAGATGCCATGACAAGAACTTTCCTAAAAAAAAAAATTTAGGCTAAAAAAAAAAACGATTCTGGTAAAAAACAGAGGCCTTATCAGACTCAGGCAGTGCCAAAGGAGACTCAGCAACTAACAGCATTCACCCAGCAATCCACAATCTTCCACAAAAAGGTAAAAACCAGGGTATACGCGACTGTGCGCAGTAAACCCGCGTGTATACGCGGAAATTCTAGAGTAACCCGCGTGTATACGCGACTGTAAATGACAAACCCGCGTACAGGAAGGAAAATATGCAAAAAATTCAGGCAAACAGACAGGCTGAGACTAAATTCACACCAATCAGGCTCTACCAGGCACAAATGCCCCCATACCCGACACAGAAACAAGAGAGAGAGAGCACTTCAAATACATTGAATGCCAAAAGATCAACCCCCAAAGGAAAATTACTAGGAACTCCCCAGCAGAGTTGCCAATTCTGTTACGGAGAGAAATTCCTATGGCTTGGGGTACCACAACAGACAGCTAGACTCCAGAAATCAATCTTTCCCAATATGCAATAGAAATTAAAACCATCTAACACTAAAGGATCGAACCTCGTACCTTATTTCGGACGGTTGGAGTAGATCCCCGTTGAGCTTTCCAATCTTCAACTTGAATTGTTATAGCACGTCCTCAACAACAAGTAAACAATACAAGCATACTATATTTCATCGTGTTAGATCTATTCTAGCATATATAATCAATAATGTATAAGCATTTGACATATTCCAATGGATGCAACATTCATTCAAATACACATTACTGGACAGGAAAAGATATTTCTATTAATATGAATCAGAGATTACAAGTGACAACCTCTAACGACACATCTGCGAACCGGAGAAACTGAAATCCCCCACTTGGGCCTCCACCACCTCAATCCTCCATCACTCCGATAGCAAGCTCACCAGCAAAGGCAAGCTTGGGAAGAACACAACAGTGCTCCAAAGGGACAAAGGGATGCAGACTCAAGTATAGTTCTGGCAACAATGGACTATAGTTTCGGTACTCTCAATTCTCTCTTCTTCTTTTCAATGTCTCAATGGTTCCTTATATAGCTTTCCAAAGTGATACTGAAAGGTCGAATCCGTGCGATCTCAAGGCATATGGAAGGCCAGGAGTCATATGAGTCGGATTCAAGGCAAGGAACGGTCCAACAGTTTTGGATTATGCACACATCCCGATGTACGCGACTATACAGGGAATATCCATGTATGTACGCGGTTATCAGGGAAAAGGCCGCGTATATCATTTTTCTAATGTTTTTAGGGATGGTCAATGATACATCAAAAGACAATAAATGGTCCATAGGGAATAATGAGTCTACAGCGGGATAGGGAAATGCCATACAATGTGTGATTCACCTAGTGTGGTGAAATCCACTATAACGATATCTTTTGTGGTCCCCGATGGTCCTACCAGGAGAACCACTTGTATTATATTTTACCTCGATGATTCTAATCAGAATAACTAATAAGAGTCATGAGGTTGTCCCCTCTAATTGTAAAGGTGGGTCATTAGCACCCCAGTGTGGTTACTTAAGCCTACATGTGTAACTCAAGCCTACATGATTAACTCGAGCCTACATGTCGGATGAGTTAATTGAAGTGAACGGATGAATATAAATAGAGGTGTATCTCTCCTCATTTTAACACACACTCACTTGAGTAGCGCACTTGTGGAGGAGAGAAGTAGCTGGAGAAGGAGGAGGATCAAGCTTTGATCTCCTTGTTGGTTTTATCTTTTATCTTTTTGGGGCATCTATATTGAGGAAGCTTTTGCTGGGTTTATCCCTTTAGGGTTTTCCCAGGATAAATCTTTGTGTTCCTTTTGTATGGTTGTGCTTGTCTATCTTTCAGTGATCCTCTTTATATGCTTTTGTTATGAAAATGAAATCAAATACTCATGATCTAGCTTAGCATATAAAAATTTAACATGATTATGGATGTAGTAGTGGAAGAAATTACAACTAAGTTTGGAATGTTTCTCTCTAGATCTTGGGCCAATAAGGTAGGTGAAACTCTATAGATGGACTTCACATATGCAACCATCCCTGAATTTGGAGGTGAAAACAGAAGGTTGTATAGAGAGTTACAATTTGCTTATATTGTGACTGATGACAAGAATCCTACAAATAATCCATTGTATGATGTTGAAAAGGATTTGGGTACTTGTATGTTGCACTTTAGTGATGATAATGATGCTGCTGGTTTATTACATGTTGAAAAATAAAAATCAGTCAAATGCACTAGGGAATAGGAGGATGAACTTTGGCAAATGTATTTTGATGGATCATCATCTAAAAAAGGTACTGGAGCAGGAGTTGTTTTGATATCTCTTGGTGGTGAAGCAGAAAGATTAACGTATAAGTTGGAATTTATTATCACTAATAATACAACAGAGTATGAGGCTATGTTGTTAGGTTTGAGAGCTGCAAAAGATCTAGGTATTCAGCAAATCTCTGTATATGGTGACTCCGAGTTGGTTGTTAAGAAAGTAAGGAATAACTATTAAGTAAAGCAATATTTACTGAAAGTGTACATGAATGAAGTATTGGATATGATAGACAATTTATTTGTGGCCTTTAATATCACTTATATTCCTAGGGATCATAACCAAACTACTGATTCTCTTTCCCTAGCAGCCACACATTATAGGATTCCTAAAACAACACAGCTGAAGTATCCTATTTAAGTTAGGTACATACCTTCTGTGCCTAATAATATAAAGCAATGGAGAGTTTTTCAAGATGATTTTGAGATAAAAATGTTTTTCGAGATGACAAGTGAGTTTTCTAATTATTTAATTAACCAAGAACGAGATTATGAAATTGAACATTTAGAGGGTGTTGCAGAAAATGAGATTGCGGGTCACAAGATCATTGAGCTGAAAAGTAATTTCATTCCTAAGGGTCTGGTGCCTTTGGAAAGGATTTTTTCAAAGGATGATACCCATTTAAAACCAGTTATGCAGTCTTCAGAAGAAAATGTAATGGATTGTAATATTAGCACCAAGGAGCATCCCAAAATAGTGAAGGTCTCAAAGACACTCACAACAGAGCAAAGAAATAGGTACATCAAGTTATAAAAGAGTATGTTGATGTTTTTGCTTGGTCATACGAGGATTTGGAGACATACGATACTAGTATTATACAACTTAAAGTACCTTTGAAACCAAATGTTAAACCTTTCGGACAGAAATTAAGCAAAATCAATCCTGCTTTGTTTCCCATTATAGAAAAGGAGGTAAAAAAATTGTTAGATGCTAAGATTATTGTTCCCCTTGAATATTATTCATGGGTAGAAAATCTAGTACCTGTCAGAAAAAAGAATGGTGAAATCAAATTGTGTTTTGATTTTCCAAATTTGAATAGGTCTTTACTGAAGGATAATTACCCTTTTCCAAAGATTGAACAAATATTGCAGAAGGTGGTTAGTGCACAAATAATTTCAATGGTAGATGGTTTTTAGGGTATAACCAAATTGCAATGCACCCTGATGATAGAGAAAAGACAACTTTTACTACTCCTTAGGGTACTTTCATGTACGACAAAATGCCTTTTGGATTAATGAATGTTGGAGCTACCTTTCAAAGAGCTAAGGACATAGCCTTTGTGGGAGAGAGGGATAAGTTTGTAGTGATCTATTTAGATGATATTACAGTCTTCTCACAATTTGCTGATGAGCACTTAAAACACTTAAAAAAAACTTTCCTGAAATGCAGAAAATATGGTTTGTCTCTCAATCCCAAAAAGTCACATTTTGTTGTACAAGAAGGTAAGTTGTTGGGTCATTTATTTTCAGCTGATGGCATAAGGATATATCCATAAAGGGTAAAATATATTCTGAAAATTCGTTTACCAAGGACCAAGAAGGATGTGCAATCTTTTATTGGGAAAATAAATTTTTTGCATTGGTTCATACCATATTTTGCTAAAACCATTAAATAGATTCCAGTGATGTTGAAGAAGGATCAGGAAGTTAAGTGCACTGTAGAAGTTAAAATTCATTTGAAAAGATTAATATAGCTCTTACGGAAGCACCAGTACTAGTAAGTCCTAATTTTACAAAGGAATTTTTGACTTTTTATTTTGCATCAGAGGATACTTTAGCTGTGGTTTTATTAGAGAAGAATAAGGATGTACTTGAATAGCCAATTTCATTTTTTAGCAAGACCCTCAGAGACTCAGAGATAAAGTACACCACTTTAGAGAAGCAAGCTTACTCGTTGGTAAATGCATTAAAGTTTTTCAGAATTTATGTTCTACATTCCAAAGTCATTGTTTATGATCCTATTGCTTCCATTAAGGATGTTTTGACTCAACCTGATAATGAGGGAAAAAGAGGGAAATGGATTGCAAAAATAATGGAATATGATGTGGAAATTAAGCCTACAAAGCTAGTAAAGGGACAAGTTTTGGCTAAATTGTTAGCTAATTCAAATTGTCAAGATTTAGGTTTACATCTCATGGCAAAAAAAACCAGCACAAGAAGAATTGCAAGTAGAGCAGAAGGAGGAAATAATTATGGAACACCATGAAGAATCCACATGGTATGCAGATATTGTACACTTTCTATTGTATTTACAATGTCCAGAACATCTAGACAAGAAAGCTGCTAGGTCATTGAAGTTGAAAACTACTAAATATTGTTTGATAGAATAGCAGTTGTTTTGGAAAGATCCAGGGGGTATTTTTCTTAGATGTTTGGATAAGCCAGAAATTAAAGAAGTAATCTCTGAATCACATGAAGGTGCTTGTGGGGGACATAAGTATTGGAAGGCAACAGCTTATAAAATTTTGAGAGTTGGATACTATTGGCCTTATTTATTCTCCGATGTATATCAACATGTAAGAGCATGTATCCCTTGTCAAAATTTTACTGGTACGCAAAATTTGGTGTCTTTACCATTAAAGTCTATTGCAGTAAATGCCCCTTTTCAGCAATGGGGTTTGGACTTCATAGTGGAGATAAATCCTTCTTCTTCAGGGCAGCATAAATGGATTTTGACAGCTACAGATTTCTTCACTAAATGGGTAGAAGCTATCCCCACAAGAAATGCAACAGATGGGGTAATCATAGATTTTATTTAGAAAAATATTCTTAACAGATTTGGCTGTCCCAAGAAGTTATTGACTAATAATGCTCAATATTTTAAGTCCAAAGCTATGGTGGCATTCTATGAAAAGAATGGGATTGTTTTGAAACACTCAACACCTTATTATCCTCAGGGAAATGGGTTAGATGAGTCAACTAATAAGACTATTATTCAGAGTATCCAGAAGTTATTAAAGCAGAATAAACGATCATGGGACTCAATGTTAAAATATGCATTGTGGGTAGACATAATAACAATTAAAAAGGCAATTCAAACTTCTCCTTTTCAATTGGTATATGGTACTGATGTAGTGTTTCCTGTTCAACTTAGTATTCCAGTGATGAAATTTATTCAAGATAGTCAAAAAGAACCCATTGATATTCAAAGAAGAATTTATGCACTAATAGAATTACAGCAGAAACGTGAAACAATAGAGGAAAAAGATCAGCTGTACAGGACAAAGATCAAAGAAAGGTTTGATAGAAAGATCAAGGAGAACACCTTTTCCAATGGAGATATGGTTTTGAGATGGGATGCTAGAAAGGAGCAAAAAGGAAAGCATGGCAAGTTTTATAATCTATGGTTTGGTCCTTTCATAGTATCAAAGATTCTGACGAATAATACTTTTGTGTTACAGACTTTGGATGGTGAGGATTTGTCTAATCCAGTTAATGGACGTTTCCTCAAACATTTTTACATATTTTGAGGTAGATATTGGACTTTCATTGTATATATTGGTGTAAATAATAGATTAAAGAATCCATGACCCAATGGAATTTTTGTAGAGTAGCACGCAGTTGCAGTTATAGCACAGAAGGCACTGATCTATAGGTTCTTGAAGCCTCAAAGGGAGGACTTCATCCCACAGCAGGAGCCAGATGTTATAGCATGTTTTTGCTTCTCATTTTAAAGCATTTGCTTGTTTTTTTGAAACATGGTTTTGTTCATTTTTAAGTTTGGATTTTAGGTTATTTTAAATCTTTTCTTTGATTTTTATGTTTGTATTTAGGTGACTTCATAGGTTTTTCCAATTTCGGATTTATTTAGCAAAGTTCATAGTTTTCAGGGGCTTGTAGGACGTTTATATGAATTAAAGGTCCTAAAAAATATCATAAAGTTTTATTCTAATCCATTTAACCAAAGTTAACCCTTTGCTGTGGGTTTTATTTTGAAAATTATTGAAACATGCATTCTTGTAGCGCAAGCCCGAAAAAGTTACACACGCGCATCACAAGAAAATCACGCTATCTGAAAATCATGGTTTTTGGCTCAATTTTTTGAATTCGCGCATAAGAGAGGTCATTCACACTTGTTAATGAGTTTGATATGTGTTTTCGGTCAAAGTGATCATTGTGGCAAGTGTTAACAGTTCAAGAAAGGAATCATTAGGGTAAGTTGTGGTGGTCTGGAATTTACGATATAGAGTAGTGGAACATTGACAATTATCCATGATGAGGAAAATTCACCTTGAATTACGCATCTTCTGAATCGTATGAAGAGCATACGAGGTCGTGACAGAGTTTTGGCAGTTTGTAATCAAGGTTTGAAGAAGGTTGGTAATTTAGGGCTTTGAAGGGCAACTGTTTGGCACTATCATGGCGGTCAGAGAAGGATTAAAGAATGAAATTGGACACCTAGCAAATAGGAAAACGCATTTCTAGCAGCTGAATTCACTATTTTGATAGGTAGGAGGTGAATTACTATCATATTCCATGTATTTCGATTCACATTGACATAAGATTAACTATGGAGTTTAATTAAGATTGCTAGTATATAAACCCAATTGATGTACAATGTCGAATTTTCCCTGTCAATAGAATTAAGATAGTTATCAGTTTAAGTGATAAAATCCAGTTCATGGGTTTAGTTTCCCAACATATCATTGTCTATCAAAATTGCCAATATCTGAATAGAGTTAGAGTTCTTTACTGAAAGAAGCAATTTTTAAGTTCAGTCATTTAAAATGAAGAGGAGTGGGAAAAAAAATAGAGCTAAACCCTCAGACATGTCTTGGGTTCAAACATTCCCAGATTGTGCAAGATTGTTTTTAGAGGCAATATGGTTAAGCTTTTTTGAGAAAATTGATGGGTATCACACAGAGGTCACATATAAGTTTTCTCAGTGTTTGGATAAAGATATTGTTACTTTTGACACCTTGAAGATTGAATTGACCAGAGAACTAATAGCAGAGGATACATGGATCCTAGATGAAGGTGAATATTGGTTCAAAAAAGTACCTTTTACCTTTGATGCACAGAATTACTTACTTCCAGATGTGGTTGCAGACTGTGGTAAAGGAGCACATATTCAGAAATTCAAACCAGAATAGAGAGAGCCAATAAAAATTCTCCAAAGTTATATCACTTGTGAAAGAATATTTGCATTTGTTTTTAAGTATCATTTCAGGTTTTTGCAGCATCTTAACCATGAAGAAAAGATGAATCTTACATTCTTTTTAGCAGGGTAAAGGAGCATAAAGACCATACTAAACAGTCTATATTTCATCATGGTCTTATAAAGCTAATTATAAGTACTATGCTTCGAAAGAAGGAAAAAACATGGGCTTATTTTCTATTTTGGTCTATATTTCAAACAAAGAAGGAAGACCAAGCTCAGAAAAGACAATTGAATAAAGGTCATAATTTGGTCAAGAAACTGAAAAAGAGAGTCACAGTCGAGATTGAAGACGATAATGTACCAGACAAATATATGACTCAAAAAGATTAAAATGTTGAAGATGAACAACAGACTAATATTGATGAAAATGAAATATCAAAGGTAGGAATGAAGGATTTGGAGCCTGTAGAAGATATTCTTCATGTAGAAGTAAACTAGGGAGTAAAGGAAAATGTGGAAGAACAAGAACAAGTTCCTATAACAGTACAGTCAGAAGATGAGAAAAATTCATTGTTTGATGAAGCTAGGGTTGAGACTGAACAAGATGTATAGAAACAGTCAAAAGAATGGGTAATGTCACGAGGGATAAAAAGAAAGGTAGTTCATATTTCCTCTATCAAACATCGAGGAAACACTTTGAGTATGTTAAGGGAAATTGGAGCAGGTTGGGGTCCCAATACTAGACCTAAGAATAAACTCAGATTGAATATGAAAAAATTGTTCAACCCTAAACTAGCTCAAAATAAAATTACAGTGATTGAAGACTCTTCATCTCAAGGAGAGTTAGAAGACAATGAAGATCTAATGGAAAAGGAGATGAAGGGTAAGAAGAAAATTATTTCAGAAGATAAGTTAGCTTTCACTTAAACCAAAATTTCAGAGATATTTAAGGAATTTCTAAAGAAGATAATCTTAGACCATCATCAAGATGATTCAAAGAAATAGTATTCAGTCATATCAAGTCTTTATTCAGAGAAAGTAAGGGTTGCAGAGCCATCAACCCAATGCAGTGTTGAATTCAATGAATATTCAGGAGTCCCTATGGTTATGATAGAGCAGCTGGAAGAAGATGAAGAGATTTTTAAGAAGTTGAAAATCCCTTGGATGCCAAAAGAAATGCATCCACTATTAGAAGCAAAGTGCATTGATTCTAAGAATGAGAATTTGCAGAGAGTATTAAACAGTACAAATACCAGATTGAGTACATCCATTAAACAAATGAGCGATTAGTGACTGCTAACAGAATATTGAGAGAAGGCTTAGAAGAGGTAAATAGCCACTATCAAGAATTAATTGCAGTTTCTAAGGAGGATTTGAAAAGGAAAAGGAAGACACAAAGTCTATATGCAGAACTGAAGGAAACCATTCAAGACCTAACACAGCAAAACCAGGAGCTTTCAAAAAGAGTTGAAGATATGGAAGCTGATCATCAGAAAGCAAGAAGGAAGACTCAAGCTTTAGAAGGGATAGCTCTTTTGGCAGAGGTTGTTAAGGACTTGTAAAGTGCTTTAAGAATAGTGGTTATTAGTTAGTTTTTGAAAAAGTTAGTTTATTTTGTATAACTATATTCTTATTGAATAATTCGGTAGTGTGACCTAAAAGTAGTTTTTTCGGTTATGTAACTATCTTTGAGAAACCAAGATAAAAGTAAGGCTGGAAAAAGACTGAGGGTTCAAATTTTTGTACAAGGGGAGGCTATCAAGCTATTGTTTTATGGAGATAAGTGTCAAAAACTCATATGTATTTTGAATGACTGATTATGAAATATATGCAAACTATAAGCCCTATTTACCCTATTTGTTGGTTTCATTTCTGATTGGTTTAATCACTCAGTTGATATATTCATTTCTTGTTTGAGGTTATTGTTCATGAAATGCTTGTTAACTGTGGATGAAATTCAGAGCTATGATTATTGTTTCTGGTTTATATTTTATATATTATGCATCTCAGTCCTTGTTCGGGCATGATTTATTGTTTTCCTTAGCCTTGTGAAGTTTTACCCTCTTGTTTACAAACTGCACAACCAAAACCCTAAAAAACCTATTTTACTTAATTTTGTTTTATGAGATTGTGTTGGCTTGTTCTTTTGTAGTCTGAGAACAATTTCTGGCACTAACAGAAGTGATGGGTAAGTAGCTCATGGTTCTATACAACTCTCCATTGCTACTTATCTAGAATGAAACCTCTTTGCTGACATATTAGATTAGTGCACAATCTCAATGATGTCTTGGTAGAGATGGAAGGCATCTAGAAACGTTTCCATGAGATATGGATGAATGTTGTATTGGCTAAAATAGGTGCATGATTATATATTTATGCATAAGAATTTACCATTATGAATATGCATTATGAAAATTTTCTAATCATACAACTAGTGCATTTGACTTGTAAAAAAGATCATGTACAATCGTCTATAAGAAAAGAAGGATGAGACTTGTTCTAAAAAACAAGTGACGATAGTTCAAGATTCACTCTAATAATTCAAAATGAAGAATACTGACTAGAATGCGATGTCGAAGACCTGAAGGGAAGTCCATAGTATCTTCCATATGGATCTACATAATCTAGCATGCAATAGATGGCAACACTGTGGGATACAAGGAAAGATTCGTAGCACGAGGATTCTCAGGGAAAGAAGGCATAGTCTACGGAAAGACATTTGCATCCACTAGAAGTTAAGATACATGACATGCAGAATCATATGTGAAAATGAAAGAAGTACTTGTATGAGCTCAGAAGACACCCATTGGATAACACATACACGAGGAGCTTGAATATCACCTAGAGTGATGAAGATCTTAACGTTTTCTACAAGGTTGAAGATGAAATCCTATAGAGGATGACAAGCTCATAGATGGGTGCGAGAAGAACTTTTGAAAATGATCAAGATAGAGTATATTGGTATCTGTTGTTCAGGATAAATCACCCTTGTAACCTAGGGTCTGGGGTTACCAACTTACTACTAACTTGCAGACAATCAGCATTTTACAGAGAATGGAAAGAGAATAGGAAGAAAATATTGACTTACCCGATTAGCGATGGTTGATCCAAGCTTGATCTTCTCTTGTTCCACTTATTTCCAAAGCTTCTAGGGATGCACTTCTCCACCTGCAAAGAGAAAATCCTTCAAGTAATATCTCATGCATATATATATTAGAGGTTAGATGAAAAGCATATAGATAGAATAATCAAAGATATTCATTAAACCAATATACATGAAATAAACTCAATACAAGATTGGAAGAAGAATTATCTTTATTAAATAGCGGTGAATAAGATAAGAGTAGAACCCGGCTTTTGACACAAGGACTCCTCTGCAACCAAAGGACTCTGAGTTCTACTACTCCAAGACTCTGAAGGTTTACCGCTAGCATAACTTTTCTCTCAAAAATTGATTCCTTAGCCCCCACCCCAAGGCCTCTATCTATACTTTGGGAAATAGAGTGGTTTCAAAGGTTGGGATGATTGAGATGGTTGGGATAGTTATGGATTAGACCCCAACTCATGTGTGATATGGTAGTTTCTCAAATGGAACTTGCGTATGCAAGTATATGTGGGTTGCAATGCAAATACTCGTATATGATATGAAAGTTGCAATGCATATAGTCGCATATGCAACCCAAAACTCGTAATAAAAATATACAAGGCTAGTTTGAGGATAATGCATCAAAGGTCATGCCCATGTATAGTGTTTTGGCTACTTCAATCCAAATTTGTCCTTTTGTGTACCAACATGAGGAATGTTAACACTCAGAAAAAGAAGTTCCATTTTGGCTAATAACAAATGCCCCCTAATGTGTGAGGTCAGAGGGAAGCAATGGATGAAATACATTATAATCATTATCTTGGAGAACTCAAAAGTACAAGGAAGCAGAGGAAGTACCTGAAACAAATACATATCAATGTCATATATAGAATCATATCTAAGGATTCCATGTTCAATATACTGGAACACTAGCTCCTTTACAATATTTGTGTACATCATATGATATGGGTACAAGACCACATCTATTACAAAGGTGTGTCAAATCCACAATATACAATAATGATGAGTCTTCAAAAATCTAGAAATTGTGTAGGTGAACACAACACAATCTTGTGAAACTTAGGTTATAGATATGAACCTAAGGTCTTCGTCAAAATCCAAAGGAAACAGTACAATCTAGTCCATGTGAACAAATGTGTCGAAGTCAAACATGGAAAGGATTCAACAAATTGTCAATCAATAGGTGATAATTGACAACTGAAGCAAAGGAATTCACCAATAATGAATGTGAATCCTAGGGTACCATCATCAAAACTCTAGGTCTTTGTCTTCAGGAAATACTGATGAGAAACCATGATGTGATGAGGAAGGCAATAGATCCTCCAGCGGATCACAAGAGTGACTAGGAACCCGATAAAGGAAGGTAGACACAAGTGATATTAGATAGGATAATGATGGAATCAGGATAATAAGTAGAAATAGGGATAAATCCTTGAATAGTGAGCACGACACAAATATGACCCAAGGCAGCTTTTAACTTTGCAGATAGGACAACTAGACTTATATGCCATGTAGGAGACATGATCAAATTCCCCAAGCATAAATGAAAAGTGGAGGAGTAAGAGACTTGAAGTGATAGTTGAACTGAAAGCGTACATAGAGACATGCGTATCAAAAATTTTAGAGAGTGCTATGTTCAAGGAGGACATGCTTCCATCGACTGTAACCCAAAAAGAAAACTTCTTCCTTATATTTCATGTTAAATTTTAATGAGTCCAGGAAATTCAACTTAGGTCTCTCTTCATTTTTGACAAGCTTGAAGAGAAGAGGGAATAATGCTTGATAATGTCACTTATTCATGGATTTTACAAGCCCAAACTAGTACATGCTCACTTGGTGTTTTCATGTTTAGAGAGTCTTAAAACTCCATAGAAGTCTCCATGGGGGTCCTTTTTCATCCAATTTAGTCTCTTGAAACCGAAAAAGTATAAAACATATTTCAGAAGAACTCTCTTAACTTTCAAAGAAGAAAAGGTGAACCTTTTTCGTACTTAGTCAAAGATAACTGAAAAAGGTTAAATTACCACCTACCGAATGCTCCTTCAAGAGCAGCTTATAGCTTGATTTTTGCAAGAGTGAAGGAAAGCAAGATCACTTAGAAAGATCCATTTGAGTACAAGGAATGGGGCTTACAACAGCAAACTCGATGTTTTTTTCTTGTTGTTTAATGAGCATGACAAAGACATAAAGTACACTCAGAATATTTTTCATGTTTAGGGCCAGAGCACGAAAAAGAGAAAACTAAGCTCATACCGAGCGTTCCTTTTTAGTAAGTTTAGTCCCTCAGATCCGGAAAAGTGATAAAACTATGTCTGAGAATACTCTTCTCAATTCCGTAGAAAAGAGAGTGATCCTTTCTCGTATTATTCCACATGGTCTGAGAAAGAGATAACCTACCACCAATGTGTATAGCCATTCACATATTCTTAACGATCCTGAATGGACAAGTTTACTCAGCACTCAAGTCTATTTTGAGGAGTTAGATCTGGGCCTAAAGAAACTCCATAAGGGAGGGGAGCCTTATAATGGGGATATCTTGTAAAAAGAGACCAAAATGAGGCTCAATTTGGCATGAAAAATAGCTATGAAGGATCCCCTAAACCTACGAAAAATGTGGCATGAGTACCAAAATACAATAAATGTGTTCTAAGCTAGGGTACTCATGTTTAGGAAAGCTCTATCCATGGAAGAACAATGATATAGACAAGGTACTAATGGTTGAAATACCATAGTCTGCCGGGTCAAACTAGCAATCCTATGGTTAAAGCGGATTAAGTATAAATCCAAAAATGCATGTAAACGATCAAAATCCTAACCTATATGAGTGAAAACTGACTTTGAATAACCTTGGACCTGTTTCATTAGGCAAAAAATGACATGGCATTAGTTTCATTTTAATAAAAATTACAAATTATAGGTTAAAACCCCACTTTTTGAAATAATTTTTATAAATAGTGCAAACATAGAAATCAAATTCACGGTTTGACATTTTTACCCAATATAGACAAGTTTTAACTCTGCCTTCAATTTCTTGTTGTAGTCAAACTGCTAGATGATATTCCAAATTGCAAGTCCCAGGTAAATCAACTCTCCATGCTCTTTCATTTCATCTAAGCAAATTTTTAATTTTATGAAAATTTGATGTTTTTAGCCATTTTGAAGACGGTCACACTGTATATGTGGGTATGCAACATAGACAATCATGTACACACATTTTATACGTGGCTTGCTGGAAAGAAACTCGTGTATCATATGCGACATGTCTAAATGACAGTCGTGTATACTGTGCGACATAGAAAAAGGCTATTTAGGGCCAAAATCAAAATTTTTTGAAGGAATTTAATGTTTGAAAATGGATTTATTGGATAAAACATGGTGTTGGAGTGGAGGGAGATGGAACATGAAGACATGGACCAAGATGCTCTTTGAAGTGCCACGGCAATGCATGCATTGTGGCAAAGTGGTTTGCTTAAATTCTTTTCTACCTCACCCATGCAATCCAACGTCCGTTTACTGGAGTTTTTTATAAAATACTGGGATCATGATCTAGGTGCGTTTGACCTACAAGGTGAGATTCTAGAGATCACACTGTAAGAAATTTATTTCATATCGGGTTTGTCACAATGGGGAGCTCCTATCAACTTGGAAGGTACCAGTAGGGGCGGTGATCTTCTAAGTGTTCAGAACTACATTGACACTTACTATGTGCATGGTACTCAAAAAAGGGGTACTTCCATCCATATTGTTCATATTCCCAGCTTTCCATTATAGGTGTTGGTAAGCACAATAGTGAGGGTTGCAGGATCATCATCACTTTATCTTGCAACTCGAAAACAAATGAGAATTGTGGTGGAAAGTCTATAAGGAGCCTTATTTTACTGGAGCTCGAGAGTAATCTCGATAATGAAGAAGCAACTCTTTGACTGCAAGAGAGGCCGACAAAAATTTTTTTGGTTATTCTAGCATATTGGTGGCCTTTTCCTTTGAGAGAGTGCCCGATCTCAATCCCATAGTACCTATACCAGCTTTCTCTCCACGTCAACCTAGACTAAGTAGGTGGGGAGAAATCTTCCTTCACTAGGGCGGCGGTGGATCGGTTCAGAGTGTGTACGAGGATAACTTATACCTATGGTGGGAGCGATAGATACCAGTACTGGAGCAGTTTCCATACACTGGGATGGATTTTCGGGGTAACAATGACCTTTTCCTCCCTCCCGGAGTAGCATGGGGAGTGTAAGGTATTTTAGTTTTTCAATTTTTTAAATTTTTATGAATTTTAGTCATAAAGATATACACATATGTATAAGAGTTTCAATCCTTTAAATGTTCAAAAATGGAGTTATTGAACCAGTCCACCCTGTTGGGCATCCTCATATGTATGTGCGAATAGTGGTAGGAGAGGATCATGGTTTGATTAGAATTCTTGAGGGGAAGCTGGCCAAGCTTACGCAAAGAGTACCTACACTTTACGTATTGAGCAGATCCATGCCGTTATGCAAGAACTAGTGGTTGGTATCCCACCTATCTGGATATGCCTTATGAGAAGGGTAGCCATAGCAGTGCTTGTTTACATAAAGGCTGCTGAGGTTGTTGTAGCTGAACAAGCTAAAGAAGCCCAAGATCAGGATGACCAGGATGATCAGGGCAGCCAAGGTGGTCAGGATGACCAGGGTGGTCAAGCTTAGACCTAGGAGCATTTTATGGATTACGATCCAAATTTTGTATATTTTTTGTATATTGTACAGTTATGACTGGATCTGATGATCAAAAAATCAACCTATCTATATGGACAAATATTCACATATATATATTTTTTGTCAGTTTATTTACATGTGTTTTTTGCAAAGCATCTGTTGTGTATTTTTATGAAATATGTGTTAAATGTCAATCCAAGATATAATTCACATATGCATCAGTTAATGATTTTTTATTTCTTGGAATATGACTAAATGTAATAAAATGAAAATTTATTTCAAATAGCCTAACTAGCATAAACTGACGTAGTAGAATAGGGTTTCACACCTAATAAGCTTGATTGAGTTAGGAAACTACCAGTTGAGAGTCAAGCATGACTTCCAGCTGGGTAATGCCTCGTGACAAGGCATCCCATAAAATATCAATGATGGCCCTATAATCGACCACATTATTAGTAGCAGGACCTAGGCAAGCACCTCTAGAGGAAACTAGCTGTCCTGAGGGTGAGTAAATAACTCATGTGGCTGAAGCCAGGTTGCAATTGTGACAACTAGCGCCATCTACAAAACCTATGAACCACTCAGAATACATATGTAACAGCCAACAGATGATATAAGAACACAAGCCGGTGAACTATTGTACATAAAGTTACATACAATAAAAATACAAGAAAAGGTGTTAAGCCTAAGCATAGTACTTTTTCAGGTAGAGCCCATTTCTAGGCTCAGGTAGCTTATTTCCCTCGAAAATTCATATGCACCTTTCTTCAAAAATTTAGACATGACATAAGGTCTTAACCACATAGACCTGAATTTTACTGCCCCGAAGGGGTTCTTTGTCCTAATCCCAAAGCAAGACAAGTTCCCCTAAGAAAAAATCATAGGTTTTACCGATTTATCGTACTGATTTTTTACCCTCTTTTATGAGCCTCGTTTGCTGTCAGTGCATCCCTACATTGTTCATCTAGATGTTCTAAGTGTAACAAAAATTCTTCCAGCTCAGTTGTATCAGGTAGTACATGAATGGAAATCTTTAAATATGGGATTTCACATTCAACCGGGGTTACTGCTTCCACCCCGTGAATGAGTTGGAAAGGAGAGAACTCTGTGGTAGTTTTCACATTGGTCTGATAAGCCTAAAGTGTAGGATACGACATGATGTGCCAATTTGACCGGGATTTTTTAATATTACACTTGAGAATAGTCTTCAAGGTCTTATTTACTGCCTCGACTTGACCATTCGCTTGCAGGTAGAAAGAATACGGATGTTCTTGTTTAAACCCTAGCATAGTGGTCAATTAAGTCATCATGTTGTTTTGGAAGTGACTTTCATGGTCAGTTACAATCTCTTTAGGAATACCGAAACGTGTGATAATTTGGTTGAAAATGAAAAGAAGCTGCAGTTTTCCCATTAGCTTTATAGATGGGCATTGCCTCTGCCCATTTCGTGAAGTAATCTATAGTGACAATGATGTATTTGTGCCCTCGAGCCGAAACTAGGTTTCACGTCACATAATATATCCCCCACTTAGTGAAGGGGCCTACTAAGATGATGGGAAATAACAGAGTAGGATGCGACCGCATCTTTCTGGTGTAAAGTTGACAAGGATAATAGAGCTTCATGACTTCCACACAATCTTTAAAGATCATAGGCCAGAAATAATCAGCACATAAGATCTTCTGGGCCATTGCTAACCTAGATAAATGACCTCCACACGCTCTACTATGGGCATCATTTGGGACAATCTTGGCCTCTTCGTAGGTAAGACATCAGGGAAAAATAGAGTCTACCCCTATATGATATAAAGTATCTCCAATAATGAGGTAGTTTTTTGCATGCAAGTGTAGTTTGCGTCGTTCTTCTTGTGAAAAGGTTGCAGGGAACTTTAGATTCTGGAGATAGACAAGTATATCTCGATACCAAGGGTCAGAGGTGGAAATCAAAATGATGTGCTCATCTAGGAATGAGGCTCCTTCAATGGCTACATCTTCCTCAACCATAAATTATGCAATGAGCTCCGTGAAAACTAAGGAGTTTTTGGATTTGGCAAATTGGAAATCTAAGTCAAACTCCTAGAGAATGACTATCCATTTGTTGAATTTTCCTCCAACTATCCGTCGAGACAAAACATACAAAAAAGGATTAACATCTGCCACTACTGTCGTAGTCCTCAGTAAGATGTAGTGATGAAACCTCTGAAAAACATACACAGCTGCTAATGCCAACTTTTCTACATGGGAATACCTAAGTTCAGGGCCAGCTAAAGCACGGCTAAGAAAGTAGACGACATGATCTTGGAGCTTATCATCCTCTTGGACTAGTACTACCCCTATGGTCACTTGGATGTGGCCAGATACAATATAAAATCTCGAGAGTAATCTGGTGGATGCAGTAAAGGTGCTAAAAACAAAGCTTTTTTTAATGCCTCGAAATCAAGTTGTGTGGTTTCATCCCATAGAAATGGGGTGTCCTGCTTCAATAGGTGCATGAAACCTTTAGTGATATTGGAATAATTCATGATAAAACATCAAAGGAAGTTGGACTTCCCTTGCAGGATTTGAAGCTTCCTGATGGAACAAGGAGGAGGAAGATTTACTATGTCCTCGACTTTCAAAGGATCCACCTAAATACCTTTGTTATAAATAATGAACCCGAGCAGCCTACCTGACTAGACATAGAAAACACATCTGTGAGGATTCAAATGTATTTTATAATGTATACATCTTTCAAAAATTAAACGCAAGGGATCTGGGTGTTCAATCTTCTTTCGATAATGTGCTGGAAGATCATCTAGGTAGGGTTTGATAGTAGACTTGATGTCATGAAAAGAAAATTTCATTTCCCGTTGAATGGTAGTCCCTACATTTTTCAATCCAAAAGGAATTTTCTTGTACGCAAATGTACCCCAAGGACAAATGAAAGCTGTTTCATTTTTGGTTTTCTAGTTTAATTTGAATCTGATTATACCTAGAGAAACCATCCATAAATGAAAAGACTTAATTCCCTGCACAAGCATCAATGATTTAATCTATGAATGGTGTGGGGTAGTTATCCTTAGGACATCCTTTTTTTAAATCATGAAATTCAATACAAATGCATATTGTCCCCTTCTTTTTATCGATAGGAATAGGGTTGGATACCTATTCTGTCAAAACTATCGGGTAAATGAAATCGGCTTTCAGCAGTTTTTCAACTTCATCCTTAACAACTATCGCTTTACATAGATTGACGGGTCTAAGTTTTTGTCAAACTGGTTTGGCATCAGGATAGGTTTGGATTTCATTTTCTACTATCGATGGATCTATGCCTGGCATCTCCTCATATGACCAGGAAAACACGTAGCGGAATTCCTTAAATAAGGTTGTATAGATAGCAATCTCCTCTGGAGAGCAGTTTGCACCGATATATACATTTTCCACAACATTTTGATTTGCAGAGATGTTGATAGGAATAGTAACTGAAATTTTTTCCATATTCTACTCAGCAAATATTCCCTCCCTAGGTAAGGGATTAATAGGTGTATCAGTATCACCTTCTAGTCTCATATCGAACTCTTTATTTTCAATCTTGCTTAACTCTGGAAGAAAATAGGATCAATGGTGAAGATCTTTGCAGATCTTATCTCGTCCGCACATAGCTCCCAGAATGGATTCATCAGATGGAAAAACCATATCTAAGCAATCTTTAGTATGCAAAGAGTTCTCTGCCCAAGTAGGAAGATAGGATTCTTCTGGCTCCTCTGAGATTGTGAGAGAGACCAGAACGCGATCAACAATGGTATGAATGACAGCTTGATAAGCTATTCTCACTACCGATAAGTTCACTTTAGGTTCATGATGGGAAGGAAGAACCCAAGGGCCCGTTCTATCGACAACCGTTGCAATAGACTCCCCTACATTAGTAGAAACTATGTAATTAATCAGAGCTGGAAAATCAAATGTGCCCATCAATGATGAATACATTCCAGCGCATAATCTCTCTGAAGCAGGTTTAACTTGATAACCCAATGGCATAGTGGACTCATTAGTTTCTATGCTACCCTTTCGAGTAAAACTGATTTGGTCTATAGTAACCAACTTCCCTTCGTGCAAAAACACTACTACCCAAAGAACAGTCCATGCAATATCAAACATGGTATAAGTCCAACTTCTCCCCAGGAGCAAGTTATAATCCAATGGTGCATCAATAACCTCTACCTAAACAGACACTGCCTTCCCTACAAACTTTATTTCGAAAGCTGGTAGGATACCATGTGGATGAAATGACCTTCCGTCGAAAGCAGTAAGTAGGGTGTTTGATGGAACTATCTTTGGAGATCTAAGAGCCTTCCATCAAGACAAGGACATGACACATGTGGAAGCGCCCTCATCGACAACTTCCCTTTTGATGGCTTTTCCTCCATGGATAACCTCTATCGATAAGACCACATGATACAGTAGGATAATTTTGACATCAGAGAAATTAAACTTTGCCATGAGGCTCGATGAATCCATACTACCTAAGGCTGCTAATAGTGCATCTCCCTGGGCGGGGCAACTCTGTAACACCTCTAAAGCTGACATTGCACAAGGGGTTTGGGATAAATATTCAACTACAAATTAATTGGCTAGAGACCTAGCATTAGGATTGTGCAATGTTTTCTTAAATACACCTTTTGGTATCTTTGGCATAGTTTCGGCAGGTTTTTCAATTGTGAGAGGGTTAGAAGTTTCACCTATAGGCTTACCCTTCTCCGGAGCCTCTGTCTCACGGTTCTTATTCCTAGTCTGGAGTAATGTCTGGGATCAAACCATGTTGATATAATTTGGTTCAGGACATTTGTGGTGCCCCTTGGTACATTTGAAGCTGAAGAAAAATTCTATCCTTAGGGCAAAGGATCCTTTAGGATAGTTGATTGTTGGATTTTGAGCAGCTTTTGAGCTTGGACCATAAGGGGACATTGATGGGTTAGGTGATCTTCCTGGCACAACTTACATGGAATTTCACCTTCTTCTTCTATTTTTTTCCCCCATCATCATTTTTTGTGGGTTTTGGCTTGTTTTGGTTTCCCTCACCTTTATTCCCCTTTTTCTTTTTCCCACTGGGATTCTGATTTCCCTTTTGGGAGAATTTTGCAAAAACATTTGCATTCTGGGGTGAGGGGGCATCCTTTGCTACCTCCGTCGTAGAGTGTTTGACAGACAACTCATGGATTCTTTTAGCCAAAGACTCCACAGTGGGAGATTTCACTGAACCAACCACACCATCGGCATGGGGTCCAAGCTTAGGTTTTTCGACACTATGGGTTGGTCTTGGTGAATCAGGGATGATTTCATATAGAATCCCAGACTGAGAATATATCAAATATAAATGTTGGGACCTGAGGATAGCCTCTTCCTCATTATTTATTCTTGAAGTGGATGCATCCTTAGATATATACGGCAATAAAGACTTAAGGAACCATTCTAACAAAAACTCGGGAGGGATAGTGACCTTAATAATCCTTTTCTGCCTTCGCCACTTTTGGATGTGATTCAAAATGTGAGTGGATTTGTCCTATCAAAAAGTGGACAGTAAGTCTGTTCCGGTGTCATACCAGACAAGAAGCTGGAAATGGTTAAGGAACACATCAGCTAAGTCCCAAAAACTATCAAACGTAGCAGAGGGTAATTTAATGTACCACTTTGTTGCGATAATAGTTAGAGCTCTCTAGAACAATATCAACCAAACGATGCCATCATTCAGTGAGTTGGAAGAGTACCACAAGTGAAAGGTGGTGATATGAGCCCTTGGGTATTCACCAAATTTTGGAATATCTGAGGGCAATTCGGTAGGGACAGGTGGCCAGGTGGCATCATGTTTCACCGGGTCATTCATTAACTTGTCCAAGTATGGAAAGTTCAAAGTTGCTAGGAAAGGAAGTTTGGTTCTGAACGGAGCTTGAAAAGTACGAGCTTGGGAAGTAGAAGGACTTGCCCCCTGATTTCCAAAAATGAAGGAAGGTTTGACCCCAGCTACTGGTTGTGACATAGTTGGACCACTTTGGAAAGGATTTCACCCATAAGAAAGTGGATTCTTCATATGTGGTGCAGTGTATGTGGTTTGAGCTGCTCCAGATGAAACTAGAGTTTGGAAAACAAGTGCAGGTATCCCTCCTCTAAAAAGTGGGAAAGGAGAGCTCATGAAAGGACCTGAAACCAGCGTTTGAAAACCTTGAACATAAGGGTTAGTGTTTCCAAACTACACCCCTACATATGTAGGTGTGGGACCTACATATAGAGTGGATGGGGGAATGTGCCCCCCATTCCAAGGAAAATCCTAGATAAATGAAGAAGATTCAATTGGACCACTCTGAGAAGTGTGTGCAAAAGAAGTTGAAACTGGAGGTACACTAGGGATCCCAGTGACCACGCCACCAAAAGTGCCTACTACATTTGTTGAATCCGGTGGTCGAACCACCCGACTAGTTGGAGTTAAAGGAGTAGTAGGTATGTTTTCTCAAGGTGTACTGACCAGGGGAGGTGGTACTCCTTCAGCTGGAGCGGCTGAGATGGAGGTAGAAGGACTTTCTCATGCACTAGACATTAGTATTCCCACAGGAACACCAATCATAGGTGAATTGAAAGGATGAACCTGGACGATCACTGGATCGTTTAAGTTAGTAAGAGGTGAATTAAATTTTCTTGCAAAATCGTCAGCCTGCAAGTTTTCTATCTCTACAGGAGTTGTATCAACCTAGTTTGTCCTAAGTTTTGGTTCACGCAAAACTTCACTAGTTCCTATTGGTTTGAAAGAACCCTCTATGTCTAATATCTTCCTTTGAGGGGGCAGTGGAGGTTCCATTGTAACAAGCGGAAGAAGGTTTTGCAACCTTCTTGACCTTCTGAGAGGTAGCTCCTCCACGATTGAAAATTTGACTATACACATCATAAGGTCAACTAAACACCAGCAAACCACAAAGAAATCACTACAAAATTTCCTAAAGTCTCAACAATCACAAGGGGTAAAAGATATGCTTTCCCAAAGAAATATGAGATATAGTTACTTGGCATCCTTGAAGATGTTCTTAGGAACAAGTAGAGGAATCACCCACCGCCCTCCCACACTTTCTACAAGGGTTACCTTCCAATCCCATCCAAGGTCAACCAGGAATATTAGCCTTCCGGTAAACCTTTGTATGAACCCTAGATGTCAGAGATACTAAAGGTTACCTTAACTATATTGACAGTCTAGGGGGATAGTCGCAAGCCTGGCTCATACGGATGGGCAGGGTAGAAAATCCCAAAACCCTATCTAAGATAGAATCCCCAGATGCACAAAAACCTTGGTCTACATTTTGACAAGGAATCAGAGGGTTATCTCCTAAGTCCAAGCCTCCACGTGGCCTCGTGCTTAACTCCCATTTGAGAGGAGCTTCCCCGATACAACCAACATAGAAAAGGGTTTACTTATCGATTGGCCAACTATGTTTGAATTTAAACATTTGTGGAGAGTTTAAATTCCCTATTCCACAAGTATAGCTTAAGCTAGTTGGTGTATGACCCTATAAAATAAAACTTACTAATAAATTTTAAATTATATTGTTTATTTTAAGGGTTGTTCTTAGTTAGAAGGTAAATGGCATGAGACTGTGATGTTGTAGACTCGATAAGAAAAGTAAAATGATGTATAAAGAAACTTCCAAATCAAAATACAACTACTTAAACCAAGATTCTTTTCTTTTTGTAAATGTAAGCTAATGAAATCGAAACTAAGTGCAAGAAAACTAAGACTTTTTTATAATTTTTGAAATTTTATTTGAAAATACTAAAAAGAAAACTACTAAGTGCAACTAAATGCAAAAGAAAAAAATGTTTTTCTTTCACTTTTTTCAAATTCTTCAAAAACTATAATGCATCTACATGCAAATTTTTGAGTGAGTTTGAATGATCCCAAGATATAAAAATAAAAATGAAGTATAGAGGACCTACAATAGCCAAATTCAACCCAAACAGGAAGAAAAACTTGGTGAAAATCCTGACTTGGAAAAAACTAATGAATAAAATCCACTAGATTTACTAAAGAACAAGTGGCTAACTGACACTACACAAAGAAGTATAGTGAATAAGGTATCTAAAGACCTGATCATTGACTTAGACACACAACACTAAACTCAGAGACCAAGAAGGAGGGCCAACCTCAAGTCACTGGATGAAGGAAAATTCAAATAAATCAATCTCAAAGGCTTAACAATAAGCGAAAAGTATGGAATACAGGACTTTGGACTTACAGAATTATGCCAACTGCATAAGATCACTAAGCAGACAAAAAATCAGCCATGACAGGGACAAGAAAACCCTACCAAAATTTTTATGCTGCTACAAGATATACGTGACTGCCTTATATAGCAACTCATGTACCATACGTGACTGTCTTATAGAGAAACCTGCATATACAAGTTGCTATACATGACTGTGTATAATAGCAACCCATGTATACAACAAAACAAATTTCAAGGAAAAAAGAAAAAGGTCTCTGGACATACCATACTACAAATCAAAGGCAAGATAAAAGAACCACACTCATAATAAGAGAAAATACCGATCAAGAACCTAGAGGATGAACCCACAGCAGGCTGGGCTTCCCAACGGAGTCGCCAGTTCTGTTGTTTAGGATAAAGCACCATTGTAACATAGGGTCTGGGGTTACCAACTTAATACTAACTTACGGAAAATCATCCTTTTATACAGAATGGAAAGAAAATAGGAAAAAAATCTTAACTTACACAATTAGCGATGGTTAATCCAAGCTTGATCTTCTCTCGTTCCACTTCTTTCCAAAGCTTCTAGGGATGCACTTCTCCACCTGCAAAGAGAAAATCCTTCAAGTAATATCATGCATATATATATTACAAGTTAGATGAAAATCATATAGATAGCATAATTAAACATATTCATTAAAAAAATATACATGAAATAAACTCAATACAAGATTGGAAGAATAATTCTCTTTATTAACAAGCGGTGAATAAGATAAGAGTACAACCCAGCTTCTGACACAAGGACTCCTCTGTAACCAAAGGACTCTGAGTTCTGCTTCTCCAAGACTCCGAAGGTATACCACCGGCATAACTTTTCTCTCCAAAATTAATTGATTCCTTATCCCCCACCCGAAGGCCTCTATTTATACTTTGGGAAATAGAGTGGTTTCAAAGGTTGGGATGGTTGAGATGGTTTGGATAGTTATGGATTAGGCCTCAACTAATCTCATCTAATGTTGATTTATATTTTTTAATGTTTAATTAAGGTATATGTGAGTATTAATATAGGCAACTCACATGTGATATGCGAGTTTCTCAAAGGGAACTCACATATGCAAGTGTACGCGGATTGCAATGAAAATACTCGTGTATGATACTTGAGTTGCAATGCATATAGTCGCTTATGTAACCCAAAACTCATCATAAAAATATACAAGGCTGGTTTGAGGATAATGCATCAAAGGTCATGCCCATCTATAGTTTTTTTTCCACTTCAATCCAAATTTGTCCTTTTGTGTACCAACATGAGGAATGTAGGTACTTGGATGGAGAAGTGCCATTTTGGCTGATAACAGTATCCAATGACCCTATATGGATACATATAATATTGGTAGAATAGGAAGCTACTTGTCACTCTTGTACATAATTTTTCATTGCATAGAATATGAAAAACAAAGGGAGAATGATTCTTCGCTTCAGACGGAGTGACTGCAGAAGATCGTGAGGTTCGACATGGTATGAAAGGATGGATAGATTACTCATGACTCTAGGCTTTACCTTTTCTTCAAGGTTGAAGGTGGAATATTAGTGATGCTCTTGTTACATGTCGATGACTTATTCTTGATAGGAAAAGATGAACTCATTAAAGTTGCAAGAAGGAGACTTGCTGTCGATTTCAAGATGAAGGACTTGGATATGATGCACTGCTTTCTAGGCATAGAGGTGTGGCAGAATGCAGATGGAATCTCCCTGGGACAAGGGAAGTATGCAGTAGAGATACTGAAGAGGTTCAGGGCCATGACCACACCTATGGAATCGAACCTGAAGCTATTGAGTGTTGCTTCAACAGAATCGGTTGATGCCATGATGTATCGTCAGATGATTTGTTCCTTGATGTACCTAATGAATACGAGACTAGATATTTGCTTTGCTGTGAACACATTGAGACATGCTCACCTAATGGTTGTAAAGCATGCAGTGAGGTACCTGAAAGGTATAGTTGAGTATGTGCTAAAGTATGATACGAATTTGAATATTAACCTGGAGGGTTATGTGGATTCGTATTGGGCATGCAATGCCATTGATAGGAAGAGCACTTCGAGGTGTTGCTTCAATATGGGATAAGTTGTGATCTCTTGTTTTGGCAAGATGGAGTCATGCATCACACTGAGTACAACCAAGGAAAAATATGTTGCCACTTACTATTTGGGAGGTAGTATGTTTCTTTTGAAAACTACTATTTGATTTGATTGATTTGACTTTCATTTGTTCTATGATGTATAGAGGAGTAGTGAAGCTCAAGTTTGTGATCTAGATCGAGATCTCTTAAAAGAGGAAGTTCTAGCATATCTCATGAGATAGGTTGTTTGAGCATAAATCCTGGTGAAGTTCGTAGGTTGCTCAAACATAATCCATCGTGTAGGTTTTCCTCATATGTAATCGGTCATGGCGAAGCTACCTAGTTACCCTTGGACGTAATCCACCCTAATATGATTCTATGCTAGAAATGGTAAGAGTGAAGTTCGAGTACTTCACGGAGAAGCTTGGTGTTCTCCAGATTGAGGTTCCCTCCAAAGGGAATTGATGTGTCTGTTAGCCTTTCTGACATGGTGGAATTCTGGGCTCCACATGGTCAGATGTAAGTGCAAAGACAATCTGATGTGATTATGGGATGTGTTTCCACATGATCAGTGCAGATACATTCTGATGTGATTGTGGGATGTGTTCCCACATGATTAGTGCAATGCCATTCTGATGTGATTGTAGGGTGTGTTCCCACATGATCAAATATAAGTGCAAATCCATTCTGATTTGATTGTGGGATGTGTACCCACATGATCGGATGTAAATGCAGAGCCTTTTTTACAAGATGAGGTCGGATGTAAGTGTAGATCCTTTTTGACAAGATGAGGTCGGATGTAAGTGCAGAGCCTTTATGACAAGATGAGGTCGAATGTGAGTGCTGGGCCTTTTTGAGATGGGTTTTGGATGTGTTCCTCCCATGGTCAGATGTGAGTGTTGGGGGTACCTTTCTGACATGGTTCTTGGATGTGTTCCTCCCATGGTCAGATATAAGTGCTGGGCGGGCCTTTCTTACATGGTCCATTTCATGGTCAGATATAAGTGTTGAAGACAATGAATACCTACATGGAGGTTATGCCTAAAACCAGCATGAAAAAGGGATGACTCTGTAGAACTTCCTATGATGAGTAGAATTGAGAGATAACACCATTTGTTCGAGATAGAAGAAGCAGTGATGATGATCCAGTGATGATCCATACTTGATGATGATCCAGTGATGATCCAGACTTGATGATGATCCAGTGATGATGATCCAGCCTAGATGATCCAAACTTGGAGATGACTTGATTATGATCTAGATGATCCAGACTTGATCTAGAGAAGAAGACTTGTGCTGATGAATTGTGTCAAGAGAATACCTTCCTAGTTAAGAGGGAGTGTTGATGTATTTGTAACTTCAGAATGTATTNGTTCCTATAGGGAAGTATCAGTAATGTAATTGAGTCATGTCATACCCTGATGTTCCTATCGGGAAGTATTAGTAATGTAATTGAGTCATGTCATACCCCGATGTTCCTATCAGGATAATCAGTAATGTAAACAAGTCATGTAAATTCATAGAGCGTAACCCTCCTTATTGATCAAGAGTTAAAGTCCTCATAGTTGTGGGGCACTAGGGCTGTTAGACTCTCCTAGAGAAGTTGACCATGGTGAGTTAATGTAAGTCGGGTCATTAGTACCCTATTTGTGGTTACTCGAGCCCACATAACTGACTTAGAATTACTTGAGCCTACATAACAGAGTCAAATATTAAGTGAAAGGAAGAATATAAATAGAAGTGAGGCTCTCCTCATTTCTATAGAAAACACACACTCACTCAACTGGGGTGCATGAGTGAGAGGAAGTGCTGGCACAAGTCAGAGATATCAGCTGTCAGAGATCATCTTTATGTTTTTGGGTTTTACTTTTAGTACTGGGGCTCATTCTATCTCTGAGGAAGTTGTCGGGTTTTCTCCTTTATGGTTTCCCCGAAGAAAATTCTTTATGTCTCTTGTCTCTTGTGATTATCGTTGTGCATGTTATTCTCTCATATAATATCCTAAGATCATATTGCTTAAATGATAAAAATCTAACATGTGATAAGACACCTTATCTTGCGATTTACACTTATTAAGGTAATTTTGTTAATTCCAAGGTGATCAAGGTGATATCCGAAAAGAACATAGGTTAAATAGGATTTTAAATATGTACTTCCAATAGTCACTAAGGCACCTGACAAGAATACCATACTAATCTTGAAAATCCAGTCATCATAATCAGAATGGATCAATATAGTGGTTGTAAGAAATTAACATCCAATTTAAAGAAATAGCATAGGTCTTGGCTTGTACTCCCATGAAGATACCATTTCATGTATAAACCAAGTGGAGATTTTTGACATATGTAAGTTAAATTTTCTTAGTTAAAATATTCTAGATATAAACCACTTACAAACTAAAACTAGTTGTTGTAAGCATGTTATGTTTTGCAAACAAAATAAATAAGAAATCAATCAAGCCAAACCAATCCAAAAGAAAAGAAATCGAAACAACACACCTATATACAGGTAAGAAAATATTACCTTAGGAAAAATACCTCTTGAGGAGATGGATATTTGTTGGATAGGTCTCAAAGAGACCTTCCAACGTATGTAATCAGACAATACCAGGGCCAAGCTTTTATGTAATAATGAATAGCCCCTACCATAGACATTGAATATTGGTGTAGTACCCTTTTTCTTTGTGGGGTTTGTCCCACTTTAGCACCAGATCCCTAATCTAAAAATCACGATTGGTGGAGGATATATCATCAAACCATCTCTTCACCAATTGTTGATGTGGATATAACTTATTTATGGATTTCTCCCTCTCCTCTTCTAATTTAATAAGTGTGTCAATTTGGTTCTAAAGGGGAGAGGATTCATCATCTTGTGAAACAAATTGTGTAATTTGTAGTGATAGAAGGAGAATATTTGATGGTAAAATGGATTATTTTCCATAGACAAGGAAGTAGGGAGAATTTTCGATAGAAAACTTGGGAGTAATTTGATCTGCCTTTCAGCACACTGTAATTTTCCTATGGTTGCATTAGGAAGTCACAGGGGTAACCATTTCAACCATACTTTAGATTGTATTCTATCCAATATAGTTAGAGAGGGCTCTCTCTTGTCATGGTAGAATTCACATGTACATATGGATTTAAACAAGCATGTAGAAGGCTAGATTTATGCTGCTAATAGAGCGGTTTGTAAATTAAAAGATTGAAAGACAGAGAAATAATAAAACCATTGGGCAATGGATTAATTGTCTAAAACGTTTAAGGACATTACAATAGATAACGAAAAATGGATTCCTCTTATGTATTATGAGGAAAAGTTAGTGTAGCATTCAGGTAAATATATTTAAGAAGTGGTAGGAGAAAGGAGAAAATCCCAGCACGGCAAGGGTCACCTATCAATGGATGAATCCCTTGCAACACCTTTAGTAGAATAACATAATGAGGGAGATGGACCTAACTGTGGATGAATTTCATAAAAACAATAACAAACACATAATGAATGCTACATCTAATGGGAAGAGCATTTAATGAAATGAATTCTTCTCATACAACTAGAAATCATTTTTGCAGAAAATAACACATATGAAAAATGGCATAACAAAGAACACAAAATAAATATAGACACCATAATGAATCTCATAATCGTTGAGAAAAATTTCCATTACAACTCCCAAAAATGTTTGCAGAGATACAATACTCGTGCTAGGTGTTCGAGTACATAAGCTACTCCCAAAATACTGAACACCAAGAGAAGACACTAACACAAATGGATCACAAATCAACACATCGATGTTTTGACGTGGTTAAAACCATCGAGAGGGAAATAGTCCATGCCAAAAAATTGGTGTGTTGATCTATGATCTATTTGTGTGAGTGGCTTATCTCTTTTTTTTGGTCTTTTGGGAGTACCCTATCTAGCTGAACATGGTATCAGAGCGTTTATGAAGAGCCACTTCCATTTGTGATCTAGATCTCGAGCGGGTGTTGTTGAAACTTTCAAAGGGATTCTGATTCTAGAATTTTTGTACATTTTTTTCCTATGGGAGGCATTCCATTGCATCCAGAGCATCGTTTCCATTGGGAAATAGTTTTTGTTTCATCGAAAACCATTTCTGTTTTCTTCAGAAACACCCATTTCAGCAGATTTGAAGGTATAATGTTACAGTGACACATTTTTTTTTAAATATCTCTCATATTTGTACCAATTTTATGATTTATATTCTTTTTTGGTCTTGGATTGTTGCTTTCCCTGTCTGTGTATGCTCTTTTCTGTGCACCTTGCGTGATCCCGACAAATCAGAAACCGGAAGCAAAAGGGTTTTTCTCAGCTGTGTATGCTCTTTACCGTGCACTTTGTGCGATTGGGGCGAATCAGAAATAGAGAAAAAACATAGAATTTTTGGGTAAGATGACGATATCTAACCCCATAAGTGTGGGAATTTTTTTTATTTTTTTTTCAGTTTGTGGTGTGATTTGCATGAAAAAGAAGAAAGCATGCGAACCGAGAGAAAAGAGTAAAAAAACAAACCCTTCCTCATTCCCTTCTTTTATGTACCTTTTAAACTTACTCACTTGGTCCAAAGTTGTTTTATCCATTAATAGGTCTTGAGTTCAAGTCTTATTAAGTTACCTTTTATTGCGTTCAATTTCTATTTTCAAATTTTTTATTGTAAAAGTGCATCTCACTTAAATATAAAATAAAATAAAAAGTGAGTCATTTAAGTTTTTTTATTGCCGCACTATTTAAAGTACCATTACTGTAAAAGTGAAAATCACTTATTTTACAAAAGTGATTCACTTAAAGAAACTTTCTTGTAAAAATTATTTTCAAAGGTTCATCTTGGGAAGAAGGGGGTTCTTTTTTTTAGCTGGTCAATTTAATATCTGCCACATCACTATTGGGGACATCTTCAACATTTTATTTGATCAAGCACAACTTCATCATACGGAATCAGTTTTCAGTGCCATTTTTTTTTAAACAGCCTAATCTTTCGATTTCTTCCAGATAGTTAGTTTCTATTTTTTCAGCCATTATTTTATAGTATGGCCTCCCCTTGTGATATTCTACTTATGAGTTCTAACGATTTCTCATGGAAATCTCGTATGGAGGATGTTCTATGAAGTAGGGGACTTTTCAAAATTACCTCAAGGAAAGAAACAGAACCCACTGATGATGATAAGAAAATAAAATGGGAAAATAGATGTGATGAAGCTCGTGGATTGATTGGGATGTCAATCTCTACTGATTTGTGATTCCACATATCTAGCATTGATGAACCTGATAAAGCTTGGGAAAAGTTGGAATCTGTGTTTGGTAAACACAATGAAATTCAAAGTCATCAACTTGAGAATGAGATGATTTCTTTGGATCCAACTGTTTTTCATGCATTCAAGATTATTTATCTAACTACAAAACTCTTAGACTCTTATGTGAAGAATGCAAGATTAAGAGAGAAGAAAAACAATGTATTTATCATATTATTTCCAAACTTGGACCTGCATATTCTGTTTTTACATCTACATTTTACTCCATGAAAGAATCCTTAACTGCAACTAGTTATCAAGAGCCTAGCCTTGAATCCTTTTGTGGTTCCTTAATTATAGAGAAATATAAGGTCATTCATCTTGGAATAATTCACAATGCAGATACATCTGGGAAAGACTTATTGTCCCAACAAAAAGAAAATTCCAAGCCTCCGAAGAAACAAATTTTCACAATAATAAGCCAAACAAGGGTCCCAAACCCTCTCAGTTGGATCCTTATTTAAAAAATGGCAAAGGATCCAAGCCAAAAGGAAAGAATATTGAGCGTCATTGCAACTATTGCGAGAAATATAATCATGATGAATCTAAGTGTTTTAAGAAGATGGAAGCCTTGGAAGAAGCAATGAAAAAGAATCACATCATCCTAGATTCGTCTTCAGAATCTACCTCTCATGGACATGCACTTTGTGCTTCTGGTTATTCTTATACTGCATCTTCTTCTTCTACTCAAAATGAATGGCTCATTGATTCTGGAGCATCTTGTCATATGGCTAAGGACCAAGCCATCTTCTCTACTATGGATGAATGTAACACCAAACAAGGATGTCATTAGAAAATGGTCATTTTAGTGATGTACTATGTGTTCCAATAATTTTCTGTAGAAAATGGTCATTTTGGTGATGTACTATGTGTTCCAATAATTTCCTGCAATTTGTTCTCAGTCTATCAAATCGCTCATTTTGGTGAAGGTAAAACTATAACGTTTACACCTCACCAACTTGTAATCAAGGATTTTAAAGATCCTCAACATGTCCTAGCTACCTGAATTGTTGATGATATTACCAGGTTGTACAAATTTAACAACTTTGGGTCATCACCTTTTCCTTTAGTTTTTGTTTCTCATAGTGATAACTTGAACAAACTTTAGCATGAACGATTTGGTCACTTAAATTATCACTTATTGCAACAACTATTTATAGACAATATGGTGATAGTTCTTCCAATGGTATCTTGCAAGGATGGTGTTTGTTCCATTTGTGTACTCGAAAAACATCATCGAGACAGTTTTGACAAACGTGCCTCTTGGCACGCCTCAGTTTCCTTGGATCTTGTACATAGTGATTTGTGTGGTCCTCTTCCATGTGCTTCCTTTTCTAGTTTCAAATATTTCTTAAATTTCATTGACGATTACTCCAAACACACTTGGGTTTATTTTCTAAAACTTAAGAGTGAAGTATTTTACATGTTATTGGCCTACAAGGCCCTTGTTGAAAACAAATTTGGTCATCAAATTATTAAGTTAGAATCCTAAAATGGAGGATAATATATTAACAAAAATTTCCCTACTTTCTAAACTAAACAAGGAATCCAACAACAACACATTGTTCCATATACACCACAACAAAATGGTGTAGCTAAACAGGAGAACCACACTTTAAAATAAATGGCTAATTGTATGATCCAATCTAAGGGACTAAGTCTTGAATTTTGGGAAGAGGCCATAAATTGTGAAAAATATATAGTTAATCACACCCCCACTAAATATTTACAAGGTATAACATTGGAAGAAGCATGGAGTAAAATTAAACTAGATGTAAGTCATTTCCATGTGTTTGGCAGTGAAGCATGGACTCACATTCTGGATGAAAAACGGAAAGAATTGTAGCCTAAAAGTGAAAAGTGCATATTTGTTGGATATTCTAAAGATGTAAAAGTTTATATAATTCTTCAACCACATTCAAATGATGTAATCATTAGAAGAGATGTTAATTTTCATGAAAATATCTTGTCCTACGAGCCTAACTCGGTGGTTGTGCCATCTTTGGCTTGTGAGCCTAACTCGGTGGTTGTTCCATCTTTGGCCTGCAATCTTGATTCAGCAATTGTGCCTTCTTCTACTTCCAACTTCCTTGAAATATTTCAACTCCAGTTTTTGATGATGAAGGTGAGGATGAAAATCCACCACCACCTGCTCATATTCCCCCAGTTGCACTAGCACCATTGCTTCCTCTATGGGTCAGTTCAACATGTGAAGTAGCTGGTGATCTTACTAGTGATCCTAAAGATCAATGTCAAACATGTTCTCAGTTTCAGCGAGCATTTTTATCTTTTGGCTCCAGTTTCCAAGAATCGTGATCCAGAAACCTTTGCAGAAGCTTCAGGAAATCTAGATTGGGATGCCGCTATGGATGAAGAATATTGTTCATTAATGGAGAACAATACTTGGGATCTTGTACCTCTTCCAAAAGGAATAAAACTTGTCAAATGTAAATGGGTCCACTTGCTGCCACTTGTACTTCCCCTAAAGTAGATGCCACTTTGTATCGTAAGCTTGTTGGTAGTCTCTTATACTTGACTCATTCTCGTCCTGACATTTCCTTTGCCATTGGTCATGTTTCCTACCTCTAATTCCTCCTTCCTTCTCCTAACAGTGTCACTTTTGTAAATCCTTCAATCCTATCCCAAGTTGTTCTTAAGGGGGGATGTTAGGATATTTAGACAATTAGGAGTTAGTTATGATCAACTTGTGTAATATATCCGTTAGGTAAAGTGTGTTTCTTTAGTATGAATTAGTATGAATTTGTAAATATTCTAATCAAATGGTCACGATATGTTCTAGACATAAAGTGATCTAGTGTTTCAACTTATTTTAGATCATACCTACCTTTGATCCATAGCTTAACACCCGATTGGTCCATGATCTCTATTTAAAGAGATCAATTATGAGAAGCTCAGTTGTAAATTTCTTTATTTTGCATAATAAATTGCTCCAAGTAGCTATTTGGTTGGGGCCATGGACTGTTTCCATCTTAAGGGTTTTAACCATGTCAAAACATCAATGTGTTGATATGTGATCTGTTTGTGTGAGTAGTTTCTCTTGGTTTTTGGTCTTTTGGGGCCTCAAAAATGAAAGTCATTCCAACCTCTATCCTCCTCTGAGGAGGTTCTATTTTTAATATAAATTACCCCTGGGATACATCGAGAAACAGGGAATCAAAATCGGTTACAAAATCAGGATCGAATCCCAAATCATTATAACGAATATTAAAAAACTTCCAGAGGTAGTTGATTAACCAAGATTCACTACCCAAATAGGAAATACAAATTTACAGCCATCTTGGATCAAAAGACACCACAGTTTCTAGATGAAGGGATGCTTGCTTTGACAGTGACGCTTCTATAATGGCTTATCCCTTTTGTGCGTGCCCCCCCCCCCCTTGTCGTACCAGCTGAATTGGCTCCATAACCTCTTCTACTTCTGACGTTTATCTTCAGTATGTGTTCAATGGCATGTTCTACTTGCCTTCCCAGCTGGCGTGATAGCTTATGACCCTTCTATGTTTGGCTACACACCTGGTACTTCTATCTTCTAGAAATACTTTCATTCATGGAGGCTCTGGAAGACCAACCCATTTATCTACAGTAACAAGTCCTTGATGGGATTGTCATTCTTGTGCTTCTCTTTCTCCCAGGAGAAAGGTCCTCCTACAGGTCGTAATGGCATGAAACCTCCTTGGATTCATCGTCATCCTAGATAAAGGTTCCAAGTGGAATTCACAAATATGATGATGAAGGAATTCACTTCGACCGGCCGCCCCTAGCAATGGATACTACACAGTTTGATTATGGAGACAGCGACCATGTCGAGAGGATTTGGTGAGATACCCATCTGACTGGAGTCCCTGGGAATTGCTTTTGTGAGAGTGTTGTATTTTATTAGGACAACATTATCCTCACCATCCTTAGAAGGTCGTTCTAATGTGATGAACATCCTTCCCTTGACCTTAACGGTGTAGGAGAACTTTTCTAATGTAATGAACATCTTTACCCTGATGGTTGAAGTCCTTTTAACATGAAGACTTGGGAATAGAAAAATTTTGGAGTGGCACCCATTGGCTAATCGAATACTTAGGAAAATAGGTTCATCAAGCATGAAGACCATCACCAACCTCATTTCATAACTCTGAGGATTCTTGGCCAAGCAACATTCATCCACCTTCACTTTTCTTCAAAATTTACAAAGTCTGTATCTTTGAATGGCTCTGGCTACGGTGCTTATATAGAGCTGGGTGTTCAAATTCAACAATGGCCTCGTCACCCCTCCACACATGCCATCATTGAGTGGCATGATGATAGAAAGCATGTTCATGTGGGTTTTGGCTCCTATTATTAGGCGTAGGCACCAGCCATGCCACCCCTTTTTATCACAACGTCATGCTATCAACTGCAGAAGTGACCTCTGGATTTGATCCTTGTCAGCCTATAGTTTGCCCATGGGATATGGACTAGAAATTTGGAGTGCACCGACCTATCCTCATGACAAAACCAAAATTTCCTTTCTCTTTGTGCCTCTGTTTCCTTATCCTACTTCGTTTGAAGGCCATATGTCTTTCCCGTCATTTGATCATTAGGGAGCCTCCAATTATCACACGCATGAGGCAGTAACCTTCGAACTTCAGGAGGTGATCTATGCCGTATATTTTATTTATGGTCATAGATCCATTTGAATGATGTATGGACCTTCGATTACCCATCACTTCTACCCTTTACGTACTCACCCTCCAAAACATCGCTTCTTTGCCTCTAGGGTGAGCAAGACGGTTTTCAACCATGGATCTTCATTTGGTCTTCACAGCAGCCTCATGAAATGGGTGGTCCATATGCAATCCCACGTATTTTGACCCTAATTATTTCTCATATAACTTTCAATGACTTGGATCATCTTCATACCTTGGATCAAAATGGTTTTTGATCTATGTCATTCATTTTTTACAGACGTACCGTATTTCACAAATATTGAGGGTGAGTTTCTTCATGTATGTCCAGTCGGTGGGGTCATTGTCAGCTATGGATATATCCTCAGTTCAATGTCCCCCATCAGGAATTTTTCCCATATCCGTTTTGCATCCCCTTACCTCCTTATTTCCCTTATCACCTTTGAGAAGCAGAAAAGACACTGGCCATAGATCTCCTCTATGCTAGATCTCGACCATTCAACCATGTGGCCCCTACCTCGCTTTGTGATCCACCCAATGGTAAAAATTCATGCATATCCTTATCACAAAATAGATCAGGGATGTTAGTGGATTATCCCTTTGAATCTCTATCATCGAGGGTACGAAACGCTACGTGATTTCTCATCATCTCATTCCCTTATCCATCGTGCACCTTCCCGATGAAAAAATAGACAAGACCGCTGTTTGGATCCTTTCTAGATCATCAGTGTTCAAAGCGTGGGGCCCTTTAACACTTTGCATTCATCCTTTATATCATTCATTGTTCCATTTGGGGACCCTGAAAAATACTCTCCTTCATAGATCCTTCTCATCAAGTATACCAGTCGTTCAAGATGTGTAGGCTCTCCTAGGCATCACAACCAAGATGTAGCCTTATCTGCCAAGAGCCTTTCATTGCACAAACCCTTCATTACTTATGATCTATGCTGCAAGCTCATTCAATGGCTAATATTTCTTGTCGTTAACTCCTATGCTACCTATTTCAAGTTTACATTCCATGGGATAACCCAGTTCCTTTCTCGGTCTTGGGGTAAGCATCCTCGGTGACCTCAAAATCATCAAGAACATTTTTTTTTCCTATACCCCCTTCTGCAAGGAAACTAATGTAGGATCCTATCCAAAATTTATCACAAGTGCTAACAGTGGCTCCAACTCAAGGATTCTATCCTTCCTGTGAAGTAGAAAAGAACCTGCATAGATCATGTATCTGATCCATTTGGCTGGATTGCAATTATTTCCTAAAAACTACCCATTGTTCTTTGAAAACAAAAACCAAATATATAATAATACAAATAAAACAAAATAATTTCTCAAAGGAAATTATTTCCATGTCGATCTTATTCATTCCTACCTACCTTACCTACATGAGAATCACTGCCCAGTCAAGTAACTTCTAACTTCCAATGAATCCAATCAAGTAGATGATACCATATGTGAATCTTCTCCCCATGCTTGACCAAAGACAACACTGAATGGTAAAAAAGATGTAAGGTCGTGGTAAGATATTTTCTTTCCATCGCAAAGCCATAACCAAACATTCACACTGTGTGGCTTCTCCATATATCTATCTATTGGTCCATGCCACCGCTTTGAAAATTATACTATACACATGTCATGACACAAATGCTCCATGTAATTAGCCACTGGATCATAGAAGACTTGACTGTTTTCCACTTCTCCTTAAATTTTTTGGATCCATGATCATTGTTCCAAATGTAACTCCCCCTGCATACTGTCAAGATGTTTTTGAAAATACTGATACGAAGGAAGCTCCTGGCCACCCGTACTTGAGACCTCAGTTTCCTCACCCCAAATGCTAGAACCCAAATCCTGATCTCCCTTATGCACTTCACCAGGGATATATTCCATGGGATCAAGTGAAATGCACTCCTCCTGATATAAATCTCAAGTCCTAGAATAGTAGTGGGATATATCCCATTTGGGACCTTCATCCTCTTAGTAGTCATCCTCATACTCATCATACCGTGGAGGCCTAAAAACTTCCTCAATATATTCACGGACAGGGCTAGCAATAGCCAGGCTACTTCCTTCATCGACTAAATGATCAAATTCCTCCTATGTGGACCTAGGCTGCTCTTCTTTGTGCTCATAAAGGGAAAATATAGGATGCACTACAGATTCAGCTTGTTCACCCCCTTCACCCTCCATCCTCAAAAATTCCATCATATCATTCCTCATCCCCATTTCCTGTGCTTGATTAGAGACCTTTAATCTTTGTTTTAGAAAATCAAATGAGGCAAAGCATAAGGGCAGGAAGTTACCTTCCTCCTCTTGAAGGTATAGTTCATGGGAGCCAATATGAGGAGACGAAGGGGAATTTAGTTTTTTTTCCTCTTTATTTTCCACCGTTAGAGGAGGCCCCGTATGTTCTAGCAGATATTTTGGTGTCATTTGGGCTTTCTCAACACATGAATGTTCTCTAAATTCCTGATCGTTTATGGGAGAGGGGATGTGGTTCATCATGAATATTTCCATACACCTTTCTACAGCCTCCATTAGTTTATCCACCCTGGCCTCTCGTGTGTTAGAGGGAAGAATATGGGTGAGATATTCATCCTTTCTCCTTTCTTCTTCTTCTCTCCCCTTTTCCCTAGCAGCATTTAGGTTCATTTCCACCTCTATGGTATCATTCATCATGTCTGTTAGAGAAACTGACCTTCTTTTGCTCAGTTATAAGTTGAATTCATTGTCAAAATATTCAGCGTACTGGGTTTGGGAAGCACTGAGAGGAGGTTTGAACTCAGATGGGATGGCGTTATATATTTTCATGAATCTGTCGAAGAATTCCTAGATAATCTCACTCTCTTCCCTCCTCATAGAATAGAACTGGGACAAGCACCTCCTAGGGTCTTTCTTTTCTTCCCATTTTTCCTTGAAGGAATATTCAAAAGCTTAATAGTTCATAATGGAGCTATCTAGGAGTCTAGTGAACCATCTTCTTTCCTCTCCACCAAGGCTTTTAGAAAACAGTCTAACCTTAATGTCATTGTGGTTTGCATCTTCTAGGTTAGTATAGTCTGTGAACCATCCCAAATGGTCTTCAGCTGAATACCCCTTATTATGAGTGAATTGTTTAACCCTTTTAGCATACCCCTGGGGAAGGTCATGGAGGACTGTACGAAGAAGTATGGGGGAAAATCATTTAGTATTCGTTGGGGTTTTAGTAGGGTTTTTGGGAGGTACTATAGAACTAAATGATGGGAGCTCTTGGATCTCTAAATTGATGGGGGTAAGGTTGCAGTAGCAGATGATCCTTTGATCGTAGAGTTTAATGCGACCCCTTTGGGGGAGGACAGAGGGTGGTCCAGATCAGACGATGGATGGATATCCCTGTCCGAGGGCTCAGGAAAGGGCGCATTGTCAGTAGTAACGTTACTAGTCTCATAGAGATGATCATTTTTCATTTGGGGCTTGGATGAAGGGGTCTTGTCCATATTATATGTACAGGGAAGAGGGGATTTATCGATCCTTACAAAAGTATATGCATAGGTGGATCTAGGGTCTTTCCTTAAGCATGATAGATATTAGAAAACGTTTTTGGACAGACTAGGGAAGGATAGGAAAATATGCACGAGGAAAGATAGGATATCTTGAAGAAAAAAAGAAGAGTACCTCATTTTTCACCATACCCTTCCATATTTATCTATATTGAGCTCATTGTCCCCAGTGGAGTTGCCAAGGATCCTCTAAACATATTTGCAACTTATAGGTGGCCGATGTTCCCAGTGGAGTTTCCTTCAAAGGATTTGAGTGGAGTCACCAAATCATATAAAACCAATATGTGTCTAGGACCAGATTCTCAACTAGACCATAGAACTAAGCAATGTCATTTTTCTCGAGGAGATAGTAGCAACTAGGTACCCAGCAATGGTGCCAACATGTTAGCACTCTATAATTTTCTTATGGTTGTGGTAGGAAGTCGTAGGGGTAACTATTTCAACCAAACTTTAGACTGTATTCTATCCAATACAGTCATAGAGAGATCTCTCTTGTCATGGTAGCATTCACATCTACATATGGATTTAAACAAGCATGCAGAAGGCTATATTTCTGTTGGTAACAGAGTGGTTTGTAAATTAAAAGATTAAAAGATGGAAAAATAATAAAACCATTGGGATATGGAGTCATAGTCTAAAATGTTTAAGGACATTACAGCAGATAATGAAAAAAGGATTCTTCTTATGTATTATGAGGCAAAGTAAGTGTAGCATTCGATTAAATATCTTTAAGTAGTGGTAGGAGAAAGGAGAAAATCCTAGCATGACAAGGGGCACCTATCGATGGATGAATCCCTTGCAACACCTTTAGTAGAATAACATAATGATGGAGATGGTAGAGATGGAGAACCTAAATGTGGATGAATTCCATAACAACCATAACAAACACATAACGAATGCTACATCTGACGGGAAGAGCACTTAATGAAATGAATTCTTCTCGTACAACTAGAAATAATTTTTGTAGAAAATAGCACATATAAAAAATGGAATAACAGAGAACACAAACTAAATATAGACACCGTGATGAATATCATGATCATCGAGAAACATTTTCATGACTACTCCAAAAAATGTTTGCAGAGCTACAATACCGGCGTTGGGGCCTCAAAAATGAAAGTCAACCCAACCTCTATCCTCCTCTAAGGAGGTTCTATTTATAATATAAATTAATCCTGGGATACGTCCTAAAATAGGGAATAAAAACCGGTTACAAAATGAGGATCGACTCCCGAATCATTATAATGAATCTTAACAAACTACCGAAGGTGGCCGATTCACCACGATTCACTACCAAAACATGCAATATAAAGTGAAAGGCATTATGGATCAAAGGACACCGTGGCGTCTAGATGAAGGAATGCTTGCTATGACAATGACACTTCTATAATATTTTATCCCTTTCATGCCTACCACCACCCCTTGTCGTACTGGCTGAATTGGCTCCATAACCTCTTTTGATTCTAAATTTTGTGTCTAGTATGTGTTCACTGGCATGTTCTGCATGCATTCCTATCTGGCACAAAGGCTTATGACCCTTATGTGCTTGGCTACCCACCCGGTACTTTTGTCTCCTAGAAATACTTTCATTTGGGGAGTCTTGCGAGGACCACCCAATTTTTTAACAGTAACAAACCCTTGATGGGCTTATCATTCATATGCTTCTCTTTCTCTTGGGAGAAGGGTGCTCCTACAGGTCATAACAGCATGAAACGTCCTCAGATTCATCATCATCCTAGATAAAGGTGGCAAGTGGAATTCACAAAGATGATGACTAAGGCCTTTGATCCACCCTCCTCCCATATGAACATTTTATTAAGCCTTCCTCCCCTAGAGACAGATACTACACATTGTGATTATGGAGACAGTGACCACAACGAGATGATTTGGTGGGATACCCATCTGACAGGAGACCCCCAGCATTGCTTCTATAGGGGTGTTATATTTTATTAGGACCACATTATCCTCACCCACCCTAGAAGGTCGTTCTAATGTGATGAACATCCTTCCCTTGAACTTACTGGCATCGGTGAACCTTTCTAATTTAGTGAACATCTTTACCCTAATGTTTGGAATCCTTTTAGCATGAAGACCCATGAATAGAATAATTTTCGAGTGGCACCCATCGACTAATAGAATACTTAGGGAAACGAGTTCCTCAAGCATGAAGACCATCACCGACCTCCTTTCAAAACTCTCAGGATTCTTGGCCAAGTAACATCCAGCTACCTTCACTTTTATTCAACATTTATCCATTCTGTATCTTCGAATGGATCCAGTTGTCATGCTTATAAAGAGTTGGGTGGTCAAATTCAACAACGGCCCTGTCACCCCTTCACACATGCCATCATCAACTGGCATGATGAAAGCATGCACTATCATGTGGGTTTTGGATCTAATTCTTAGGAAGAGGAACCATTCAAGCCACCCCTTTTTGTCATAGTGCCATGCTATCAACTCCAGAAGTGACCTCTAGCTTTCATCCTTATCATCCTTTAGTTAGCCCACAACATCATGTGTACTAGAAATTTGGCAGGCATCGACCTCTTCTGGTGATGGAATCAGAATGTCCTTTCTCTATGTGCCTCTGTTTCCTTATCCTACTATGTGTGAAGGCCATACCTCTATCCCGTATTTGATCATTAGGGCACCTCCAATTATCATATGCATGAGGAAGTAACCTTCGGACTTCAGGAGATGATATATGTCATGGATTTGATTTATGGTCATAGATCCATTTGAATGGCATCTGGACCTTTGATTACCCATCACTTATACCATTTACATACTCACCCTCCAAAATGTCTCTTCTTCATGTCTAGGGTGAGCAGGACGGTTTTCAACTGTGGATCTTCATTTGGTCTTCCCCACTACCCCGTGAAATGGGTGGTCCATATGCAATCCTGTGACTTTTGACCCTGATTCTTTCTCATTCAACTTTCAATGAGTGGGATCATCTTCAGCCCTTGGATCGACAGTGTCTTTGATCTCTGTCATTCATTTTTTTATGGGCACAACGTATTTCACAAATATTGAGGGTGAGTTGCTCCATGTATTTCCAATCGGCAGGGTCACTGTCAATCGTGGATCCCTACTTAATTCAATCTCCACCATCGGTACTTTTACCCATCTCTATTTCGCATCCCCTTACCTCCTTATTTCCCTTGGAATCTTCTGGAAGTGGAACAGACTCTGGTCGTAGATCTCCTCTATGCTAGATCTCAACCATTAAACCATGTGGCCACTATCCCACTTCGTGATCTACCCACTGGTTTGCCTTCATTCATGTCCTTATAGTGAAATAGATCAGGGATTTCAGTGGATTAGCCCACTGAATCTCTGTCATCAAGGGTGTGAGGCGCTGTGTGATTTTGCATCGGCCCATTTCCTTATCCGTCATACACCTTCCCGCTGTTAAAATAGTCAGGACCACTGATCGAATCATTGCCATATAATCATCGCTCAAAGCCTGGGACCGTCGGACACTTCGCAGTCATCCTTTGTATCATGTAGTGTGTCCGTTGCAGAAATAAAAAAGACTCTCCTCTGTAGATTCTTCTCATCGAGGATCCTAGTCATTCAATATGTCTAGGATCTCCTAGGCATCACAACCATTATGCATCGTTATCTTCCTGGAGCCTTTCTCTATGCAAACCCTTCATTAATGTTGATCTGCGCTGCCAACTCATCCAATGGCTTATATTGGTTATCGCTTACTCCCGCACTACCTATGTCAAGTTTATGTGCCATGGGATAACCCAGTTTTTTGCTGGGGATTGGGGTAAACCTCCTCGATGGCCTCAAAATCATCAAGGACAAAGAGTTTTTTCCTATACCCCCTTCTGCAAGGCAACTACTACAGGTGCATGTCCAAACCATCTCTTCACCAGTTTTTGATTTGATATAATGTATTTCTGGATTTCTCCCTCTCCTATTCTAATTTAAGAAGTGTGTCAATTTGATTATGAAGGGGAGAGGATTCATCATCCTGTGAAATAGATTGTGTAATTTGTAGTGACAAAAGGAGAAGATTTTTTATGGTAAAATAGATTATTTTCCATAGACAAGGAAGTAGGGAAAATTTATGATTGAAAACTTGGGAGTGATTCGATCTTCCCATTAAGCATTGAAGATATTTGCATGCCAATCTTTGTGGTGTCTGGCCACGATGTTCTTTAAAATATTGATAAAGTTCTCGTTGGAAGACTTTGCCAAATGATTACCTTACGGGTAATAGTTTGCACAATACTTAACTTTAATCCCCTTTTCCAAGGAATATTGTGTGAGATCAATTGAATTGAAATACGAGGCATTATAAAAAACCAAAGACTCTAGCACTCCAAACCTAGTAACAATGCTACTCTCTATAAAAGATATAACCGAGTTTGTATTAGCAACTATGAGACGAATCGCTTCTACCCACCTAGTAAAATAATATTTTGTAGTGAATATGTAGTTATGCTACAATACAAATGGAGGAGTAATGGGACAAATAAAATCGAGTCCCCATTGTTGATTCGAAAACTGGACCATAATAGGCTGGAGGGGGAAGCTGGTTTTTTTACCCTACCAACACATATTTGGGAGGCCTCACACTTTCTAATGAAGCTATATGCATATTTGAATAATGTGGGCCAACAATATCCTTCTCTTAAAAATTTATGTGCAGTGGTTTCACTCAAACAATGTCCTCCTACATGTCCTACATGCATTTCAAATAGAATATTTTCAGCTTGTAGTTTTTTTACACACCTGAGAAAGACACCATCATAATTTCTATGGAACAAAACATTATCAATGAATTGATAAGGTGTTTATTTTAATATTAATGTCCTACTCTTATTAAATTCAAGGGTTGGAGGGGCATACCCATGAGTGAGATAAAAATTAGCATCATCAAGGACCATTCAGAAGATGGAGTAGAAATAACATCAATTGTTTCAACAGGAATGTCTTCCTCTTCAATCCATTATTGTTCCTGCTCGAGGTTGTTAGATTGGGCTGCCAATAAACATAAACCCTTCCCTTTGAAAATATTGGTAGGATTAATCTCCAAATCATACTCATGAAGCACGGTTATCCAATGAGATCTCTTTTCTCCTAAGCCCTTTTGAACCAAAACATTTCTTATGGATGCATATGGGACGATCATCTTTGTTTTGCAATTCAACAAATATGGCCTAAAATGCTTCACAGATTTATAGACATTATAATCTCATTTTTCAATCTGTGTATAATTCAACTCAGCCCCTTTGAATCTAGAACTCATAAATGAAATAGGGATCTCTGTGTCCTCTGCTTGTTTTTGAGTTGGCACAACAGCATAAGAAAAATTAGTAGAAAAATTATATAAAATAAAATATTTTGAAAAATCAAGGGGCATCAATGTAGGAGAATCAATAATGGCCTTCCTAATTTTGATGAACGCATCCTTTTGGATGCAAGACCACTTGAATGAAGCATTTTTCTTTATTACATCTTAAAGTGGCCTAACTATTTGTGCAAATTTTGGTACAAAACTTTTCACAAAGTTAATCTTCCCAAGGAAATATTGCATGGATTTCTTTGAGCTTGGGAGTCTTATTTTTGCAATGGCTTCAGACCTTTTTGGGTCAATTATCATTCCATCTTTTGAAATAATAAATCCCAGAATTTTTACTTTTGTAACTGCAAAAACTGATTTCTTTGGGTTCAAATAAATTCCATGCTTCCTACATCTTTCAAAAACTTGTCTTAATGTAGACATATTATTGTGTAATTTTTTGGACAAATAGTTATATCATTTAAATAAACAACAACAAAATTTTGCATCAAAGCTATGAAATTTATATCCATATCTCTCTGGAATGTTGCACTGATGTTGATAAGTCTGAAAGGCATTCTCTTGTAACCAAAATTTCCCTAGGGTTGTCTGAAAGAATTTTTAAGCTGGTCGGAAGTTGTGACCAGAACATGATTATAACCTGAAAACCCATCAAGCAAAGAAAACATTTATGCACCCAATACTCTTTGGAAAATATGTTCCATTGAAGGAATGGGGTAGTTTTCCTTTTTGGATTCTCTTTTTAAGTTGTGGAAGTCCACACACAGTCTGATCTCTCCATTCTTTTTTTTGGGCAGGGACCAATTTAGAGATCCACTGTGTGTGTCTAACCGGGAAAATGATTATGGATTTTAGGAGTTTCTCAATCTCTATTTTGATGGATGGCTCAAGGCTAGGATGCATCTTCCTCAACATTTGTTGGTAGGTTCATATGTCAGGCTTTAGGAGTATGTTATGTTGTATGATAAAAGAACCAAAGGTTGTTAAATCATCATAAGTCCATTCAAAAGTATCCTAAAATTATTTACATAGCTTAAACAAGGCCCTCTCTTCCTCTGGATAACAAGTAAGCCCTATATTAATGAGTTGAGGATTTTGTTCATTTCCAAGATTAACAATTTTATAATTAAGAGAAGAACTATGAGTTTTGCAATTAGGATTACCTTTAAACTTATCTTGTAGGTCATATTATTTCTCTAAATTAATGACCGATTTAGGTATCAAGTTGGAGGGGAATTTATGATTAGACTACGACTTATCATGTTCAGCCTCATCTATTTTTAAGTCCTTAAAAGTTTCACAGGTTGTTAGGAAGTCTAAAATATGAACATCATCATCAAATATTTTCCAAATAGTTACATTATCTGGTATAAAATGTCTGTACATGAGTTCAATACAAAATGTATCAATGGATAGACCTTCTAATGGAATAAGCGTAGATGCAGTGTTGGCTAAAAGATCTGCATCAAAATTCTGTGATCTAGGGATATATTTTATATTAAAGTACTTAAAAGAGTTTTTCATGTCCCTAACTAACTTTTGATAATTCAACAAATTTGGAGACAAACAATAGATCTTATTTCTTACCTCTTGACTATGATTTCGAAATCTCCATAACATTCAATCACTTGTTCTCCAAGTCTAGTTCCTTCCTGAACCCATGTACCATGGACTCATATTCATCAATATTGTTACTACATTCAAATTCAAGTTTGAAAGCAATCATCTATTTGGTGCCCTTAGGATCAATAGGTACACTACCTACACCAGCACCATCCTTGGATTTAGACCCATAAAAAAAAGTGTCCAAGAAGATAAATCTAATCTAAAATTCGTATTGACATTATATACCTTGTGAACAATTTCTCGAGTTACTAGAACAACTATGCAATTTTTGATTTCTGATAACTTATCAACATCCTAAGTAGGGGAGGTATCAACAGGAGGACTCCCAAATAAAGATTCAAAGGTATAGTGTTCTATGGCTGAAGTGAAGAAAACAATAGGTTCACTTGGGTCATTAAGATCCCTGACAGTTTGCTTCATGAAAGGCTCCCTGAGAATTTTGATATGGTTTGGTCTTCCATTGTATGGTATCTACAAGTGTGACCAATCAGTGGAAAAGTATCCCTTAAGCTTCTCTCACCAATCCCTACTCAGCCACATGCCATAAGTCTTAGGGATATCTACCACAATGACATCTAAGTTGTCTGGTGGATCCTATGATATCTGGATAATGTCAGAAGGAAATTCTTCATCTCACCTACTACCTTAACTCTAGATCTTTCCAATTGGACTATTTGGGTAGGGAAAGGTTCCCAGGTTGCATTGAGTTTCCTACATATAGAGATAGGCATAACATTAGATGATTCTCCTGAGTCAATCTTACAATTGTGTACATATTGAAAATCTCAAAAGTTAGTAGAAAAGGGGGGACCCTCAGGATTTGGAAAAATTTCTAAATAATTGTTTTGAACTTCTCTTGATTTGCTTAACACCATATTCTTAGGTAAATTTTCTCTTATTGATGGTATTTTAAGAAGCTCAAATAAATAAATATTTGCTTATCATTTTATTAAGTCATCTACCAAATTGTACTCAACTTCGGGAATTACCTTATCTTTTGATGCTTCCACTTTACCTATACTTGGATTGCATGTCGATGGTGGACTATATTGTGATGTATGGCCTTTTCCCATGTTATTGTATGAATTTTGTAGATCAAATATGGCTTTGTCTTCATCCTCTTCCTCATCCATCGACAATTCTAAAACATAACTAATGGTATTTGTATGTTGGTATTGTTCTTCATCAGGGGGTACTGTGTCTGCAACTCCCTGTGAATTGTCTATTTTATCATCATGAGTGGTTTGTGGTACAGAAGTTAAGGCATTATCAATGGGGTAGATCTTAGCAGAGGTATGATTTTCCTCAGGATTTTCAGGTTAATTCTGGGGAGGCTAGTAAGGTCTCATGAATGGTGGCATGGCCATACCTCTACTGTTTATCTTATTGTCATTGTTATTCTTTTTGAGATCTACCATATTGCTCAAAATATACTTCAAGAGTTTCTTCATGTTGTCCTTTTCATAAGGGTATTTGTTTTGGGGTGTGGGTTTGGGGACATTTTCCTTCCTTCTTATAGACGTAGAAGGTTGATATTCTTGAGCATCAGTATTTTCCTTCAAACAAAACATGTCTTTCTCTACTAAGATAGCTTCCGCAAAAAATTCTTGCAGCGTGGTCTTGTGAGCCCTTTTCACCCACATGGAAATTTGAGTTGGTAAACCCTTAATGTATTAAGTTACTAGTAATTCTTCCACAGGAAGAATGGTGGTAGGGTTCTTATTTTTCAAATAGGAAAACCTCTTATTAAAATCCTTGACTCCTTTCCCATTTATCCTAATGGAAGATAACTCTATTACAATATCTGCAGGGGTACTGTCATCCCCAAATTTTTCAAGAAACATTTTTTCAAAATCATCCCATGAGTTTATGGAAACAAATTCCAAGGAAAAATATCAAGTGGAATCTTGTCCCTCAAAAAAGTATGGGAAGAGGTTGCACACCACATCCTCATGGGCTACATTTCTCAACCTAATGGCTTGCATAAAGGTTTTAATGTGGTCCTTATCAGTGGATCTACCATCTGGGTTAAATTTTGGGATCCACTCCTCATGATTCTTGGGAAATTTTTGTTGTTTCCCAGTGATAAAGACAACATCCTAGTCTAATCAAGGCCCATTTACTTGGTCGGCCAATGGTGCTTCTTCAGATGAATAAGGGTCTGAATATGTCTCACTATCTGAGGATTCCTCATATGGTGATGAAGATGAAGCATGTGGTTTAGGTGGTGGTCCACGTGATTGTACAGTGGGATGTTGGTCTAATTGAGGTTTTTCGATCGTTTCAAACAATTGATATATATGTCTCTAAATGTTTTCTCCCTATTGAGTATTGTTTTGGGTGTCTGTACTAACAATGGGGTTGACAACTACATGAGTTAAGGATAACCTGTTTCCAAGGATTCTTTGTTGTTCAGTCCTTTGCTCTACCCTAGTAGTTATTTCTTGTGTATTATGTCTCAACTATTAAAGGGTTAGAGTTCACCTAGTCAGTGAAACAAAAAGAAATTATTTCCTTCTAATGACTTGCTCCAAAATAGGGGTGACAGGGACTGTTGTCTGGCTCTCTACAGGTTGAGTTGTAGATGTATAATATTGGATTTGGCTTCTAGTAATGATTGGTGATCTTAGAGGAGGAAATGTACTTGTGTTGTTACTTGACATGTTTTATAATGTCCCTCATTCTAGCACCATTTGGCTTGGGATTATAGGATGTTGGAAAATATACAAAGCAGTAAACACAAGGAAATAGTCCAACCAAAAAGGCTTCAAATTTATCCCATGCAAAGATGATTCTATCCCTGAGTTGTTTGGGATCACTAGATCCTATGGATATGAGGATTGCACTGGAACAATGGTTTTCAGATCAAAGAGATATGCTCTTCCATTAAGAAATATCTGAAAATGTTTGAAGTAACTGGATCATAGAATAAATTGTCCAAGAAAACTTAAATAGTGATTGCAACAGAGTTTAGGCAGGGAAGTTGTATTATGTGATTGATAACATGAAATAATTACTCAACATATAGAAATATAAGTCAAGTTCACTTTCCTTAACCAAATTCAAATAAAACCAAACAATTAAAATTGGAAAGTCTTATCCAAAGTATTATAGATATGCAACATGTCGTATCAAGTAATACCAATTGAAAAACTAGTATTAGGGATTTAATAACTAGTCATCAGTTGCAAAACAAAGCATGTGAATTAAATAAAAGAATTCATTCAATGCACATTAAACATGTCAAAATTGTAATGAGACATCAATACATAAATTGACACGTTAAGTAGATAAACAACCAATAATTAGCATACCTAAAATATAGAAGAAATACTAGAATTCATGAAAGACTTTAATGAATAACCACATAACATATCATAAGTAACAGTGTAATTTTATTCAATTTGCAAAACATTACAACATCCAAAAATTACAAATCTTTCCTGATATGTGCTTGGTAGTCTCGTCTCCTGTAGTTCTCCTAGGATAAATCCCTCTAGTCCCTTTTCTTGGGAAATACCCTTCCCTTTAAATAATATTACAAAATTTACAAAGAAATAAAGTTCCCCATATGTGGGATTACAAAATATTCAGTGATTTTCCAACGGTGGTCTTCCACTTTTCATATACATCCATCAAATCCTTAATGTCTTGATATTTGGTGTGTTCTAACTGCAGGTCTGCTTTACAAATCATAGACGTAATTTCTCTCTTATTTATCTTCGCCCACTCTCGGAGGAACAAATCAATCCTCATCATAAAAGTGAGAGGCATCTCAATCCACTTCATGATATCGTGCAAGGTAATCTAGGTGATTCCCTGGATTTTCTCCTTGACCACAATGAAATCCCTTCCATTTTTTTCCAATTTTATCCTAGGGGGAGCAGGCTAATCAAGAGGGTCCAATAGTGGAAGATGGAGAAAACCAAGAAAAATCATAGCAGAAAACCATATTTTTTTGCATGCCACCTATCCATCCTTGATGATGGATTCTACTGCATCACAGATACTCTCCCAAACTTCGATTCTCACCTCGGTCTTCTTGAGTTTAAGCTTGTCCAATGCTAGCGTGTCATCTGTTTCTTCCTTGATATGCTTCTTCCATTCTAGTGCATTTTCATATTCCTTGGTTGCTTCCTTTCCTTGTTTTTTGTGATCATAGAGAACATCACACTGATTCTAAAATGTTTTTTACAACTCCTGCATTTCATTAAAACCTTTGAACAAAATGACCATGCTTTGATAAAAATCATCATGTATTTTACAAGTGAGTTGCTTGAATTATTCTCTTGTAAATTTGGAGAAAGAATAGGGGGATGATACTAGCTGTAGGTCCTTGAGATGTTGCTCAAGGGAAACAATCTTGTTTTCTTGTTTCACATTGAAATCATATGATTTCTCAAGCTGTTGCTTGAGGTAATCATTTTTCCCTTGAATTTTCCTCAACTCTTCGTCATGTTTCTTTCCCAGGTCCTGTATTTCTTGCCTATGATCTGCTTCAACCTACACTTGGTCTTGTTTGGACCTTTTAAATTATTCTTCTTTCTCTTGTATCTCTTTTTTCAATTGAGATACTGAATCGAAATCGGCTCTAGCAAAATCTCTCATTGTGTTTGTTGTGTCCAAGGTTCCTTGTCTGATATCAGAGGATTCCCTTTTCCAAATGATCTAATCTAAGGACAACCCTTTCTTGGTGGTTTCTTCCCTCTCCCTTTTTCTTCCATTCTTAATCATTTCCCTCTCTTTCCTACTCAAGAAATATTGCCCCAATGAGACAACTACATCCTCTCCAAAATTAGCCATCTCATTTGTTGTTAAGATGGTTCCTTCATGGATAGTAACCAATGGTGTTGGTTGAGGGGTTTCGGGAGTTGGAATATTCATAGTAAGATGTGGAAGGGTGGTAGGGGGAATAGGAATATTAGTTTCCAAATATTAAGAAATATGAAGAGGTTATATGCAATGATTTCAAGGGAGGAAGCTATAAGAATAGAGGAAGTAGCAAGTTATGGGGTTAAAGAATGTGAAAATATAGGATCAGTGTGGGGTTCCAATGATATCAAAGGAATAAGTGAAGTAGAAGGAAGAATGCTAATAGATATTCTTTGTGATGTTGAAGAGGTACCACTGGTGGTAGAAAGAATGTGAGAAAAAATTATCTCAGAGAAAGAATGTTTGGGAAAGTTATCATGAGAAAGGGCCTTCTGAGGCCAAGTAGTAGTATCAACTGATGGTTATTTCGTGGCCACTCTCAATTTCATGTATCTCAGTGGTTGCTTGAGGAAAGGGATCAATACGTTGAATTGGATGCACCTGCATAACTAATTTTTCATGTGGGGAAGGTTGTGCTGGTGAAATTGGTTGTTCTACTCTCTTCAATTATTGAGGGATAGGTTGTGGATCAGCAGCTAGTTCTTCTTGTACTTGTACCTGTTAAGGGAACACTTGAATCTTTTGCTTTTTTGGCTAAGGTTCAGCCACTTCTGATTGTGCTTGTATCTATGAGTTGATAGTATCTAATTTTTTCTTAAACCCTGTCGATTTATGCAAGGTTTCAATCATCAACGAAGGCTACGTTATTGCAAGAATTTCAAGAAATTCCTTCCCCTTCTTCTTTGATTTATTGGTAAGAGCAGAAGAAGAGTTAGTTGATTGTTTTTTGGCTTCTCTTTCTAGATTTTTCCTATAAATATTCTCTTCCACTATCAATTTGAACTGTCTAAAATGCAACATGGTAGCCTTCAACTCTTTTTGATATTGAAAAACAAGAACCTTCTCGATGGGATAAGAAATTCTTCCCAGTACCTCCTAGAAGTCGATGGATCCTCTGTAAATAGAATCATCAGGAATAACTTGATGAACATAGGGAATCTTAGCATGTTCTTTAAAAAAATTACTCTCCAAGTATGACTTAGGGTCATGCATCCTCTTTGGTGCTTCCCCCAGGTTCATGTAAGCAATTTATTTTCCTAATATAGCAGCGTGAGTGGAATTTTGTAGAATGAGAAATCCCAAATTCAATGGAAACTTGGGCCAAAACTTTCTTTTGGACGATGCAAGCTATGGAAAAACCCCATTGACAATAGTCTGATATGTTATTTCCTACAGAACCATCCGATCTAGGACTATTCTTGGCAGCAGGTGCACTACATTGCTACCCCAAATCCGAATGTAGGATAAATATTCTCCTATATACCAATCACCATTTATTGTAGTCAAATATATGGCTCTTTCAAAGAAAGATGGAGCATATTCTTTGAAGATTTTCTGGTACATTGACCCTAAGAAAATATCACAAATTTAGTAAATTTGAGGAACATAATTATCCTCTCACAGGTCTGAACAATGAATATGGACTGGAGGGGACATATTTGTCCAATCCCATCCCATATCTGAAAAACGATGTAGTGTATAAACATCCATTACATACACTAAAAGGAAGAAAATAGCTTCCTAAAAGTTGATGTCTTCTGGTACTTCCCAATCTTGTCCTTCATTTTCACTGATAGAATATATGACCAGTTAATTGACTCACCTATAATCAAAATATGTTGGGCTGCCGGATCCCACTCGGCTTTAAACACTGAGCAAGTGGGTAATCCATACAGTCGACAAAACCTGGCCGCCAACAAGGAAAAAGGTTCCCTAAATCATGAACCAGGGTAATCATTTTCTACCTTGGGGACATACTTGGTGGGATTATCCATCCAATATTTTATTACCTCTTCAAACCAAATTGAGACATAGTCGCATCAAGTAATTTGTTGGTCAAGATTTGTTGGCGATGTCTAAGAGCATAAGCTCTAGCAAAAACATCTAGATGAAAAGAAGCAACTTGGGTATGGGTGTGGTCATAAAAGGACCGCTCCTTAGGGCTTCCATGGTCTAATTCCCACTTAACTGGGTCGATATAAAGAATGAAAGGAGGTCGAGTTGCAATGGCATGGAGCTGGGAATTCCTAATGTTGACATAGGTGAGCTGGTCGTGGGTAATAGAATAAAGGTCATCATTATCAAATATTGAATAAATTCTTGACCAATCCAGGTGGAGGGTTTCAGAAACATGCCCACTAGTATTAGTAAAGATGTCAGCATTTGGGTCCTTACTCTTCTTCCCATTCAGAGAAGTCTTAGACCTTGTGTTCCTAGTCATACCAAATGACTTGGAAGTAAATTTGGATCCAAACTTAGCCACCATGATTAAATTTTACCCACAGTAAAAACCAGAAAAGACAAACTCTAGAAGTGGAAAACTTACCCATGGACAAATTGGATGCCAAGGATTGGTGAGCTTGAACGAGAAAAATCCGCATTAAAAACCCTCAAGCACAATAAAAATTCAAATGAAATGGTAAATAATTCATAAATTCGAATGAATTAAATAATTCAGGATTCAACAACAGAATAGATACAAGCCATATATCTCACAGAAATGGATAGCTAATATTAGGGAGTAAAATCAAAATACATAGGTGAAATCAACCAAAACAGTTAGACCTTGTTATTTCCCCAATCTAAAATCCACGATGCACATTGCAGGAAGCAGAACGAGATGATTGAACAAGAAAAACTGTTAAAGTTCTGCAATCCACAATCTACAAACGATTTATAGGTTGCAGGTTTCCTATCAGCATTGTCACAAATTACAATTTTTTTGAGTTTCATCTTTCCGCAATCCGCATTACATGTTGCGGTTTGCGGAACCGAAAAGGAAAAACATGCAAAAAATGACTTTTTTGCTTGGAAAAAAAAAGATTAAGTTTTATTTGAAATTTTTTTCACAATCCATAGTATGCATTACAGGTTGTGGGTTGCGGAAAGAATATCATTTATTTAACAAAAAAGTATAACTTCTGTAATTCGCATTTGCGGGTTGCGGAATGTGAGAAAATGATTTCCAAAAACCTCCAAAAAAAGGATTTCCGCAACTCGATTTTTTATTGTGGAAATGCAAAACATATGTAAAATAAAAGGGCGCTTCCGCAATCTGCAAAACCCCCAAAAAACAAGTTTTCTAAGGAATAAATATTAAGTCCAAAACACTGTACTTACAGTTATAATTTCCCATAACAATATTATGTCCTATAAAGCCAATTGAAAGGATGGATGGGGCTCCCGTTTTAGCAATTTAAAATGGGATATGTTTCTACCAACAACAATCTTCCATAGCAGAATATTTCTTATCAATTATGTCAAAGCAATCTTGGGACAAAGTATAAACTCACAAGTGATTCAATTGACAAATTACGCATGAAATAATGCAACGGTACTGCAATAGGAGGCTGCAGTTCTGTATTATCAGTAAAAGAATGAATAATACAATACAATGTCATGCAAAATGCATGAATTCCAAGCTAATTAGAATTCTATAGGAGTTCATTCGAATTGGATGGATGGGTATAGCTTAAATGAATTTCAGCAACACTAGACACACTCAGTTAACCACTAATCTAGCCATAACTGACTCTCACACGAAGTCCTAACTGAATCAGAGTGCAATAGATGACTGATTCTAACTGAAAGTAACTCAGACACATGTCACTACATTCCAAATAGTAGGTGGTATCACATCACTAACTTCAAGTAGCTTCGATGGAGTTAACTGAAGTGGTACTAGTCATCAGAAGTGGTTGGGGGCGAATTCATTCACTCCAATTCATCCCAATCATCCCAAAATAGACAATTTCATGATGGAGGCACCTTTGCAACTCAGATTAATTGATTGTTAGGTGAAAAAATAGTTAGTTAGCTTTTAGGTGCACTTATGACACTTAGTTCACCCCAGGATTTCTCCGAGATTGAAGGAGGAAGCCCAGATAGCCTCCCTGATTGAAGGAGGAATCCAAGTTAGCCTCCTTGATTGAAGGGGAAGGCTTAGTTGGCCTACTTGATTGAAGGAAGGTGTGGGTTTGCTCATGTTGATGTCATAGTGTGCTCATCTGATGCCAAGTAAGTCAATTAAACTTAAGATAGTGGGTAAATAGGCCAAAATTGACCAAATAAGTGTGTATGTTGGGTAAATGAATCCAACATTTTTCTCTCTCTCTCTCTCCAGTGAAATACTTGAGTGTAAGTTGTGTATAAATGAGAGAGGCACCTCACCTATTTATATTCATTAGGTTTGTGACTCAACTAACCAACTAGGTCATTCAGGTTCCCTAATTAAGGCCGACTGACCTTGGGAGACTCAAAATACATTTTATAAATTACTTTTGTGGTTACTATTGCCCCGACTTACAACAGAGGGTTTCCCTCATGACTTTTACATGATCAGTTAAATCAAGGACATCTCCGAATGGAGGAATAAAATATTTCAAGGAGAATACAACAAAAGTACAATAGAATATCTTTCGAAGTTAAAATACTTTAAAAAGAATCCTTGAATATTATTCAAGGTTTTGGGAATCGGCTAGTGGAGCATAGATTTTTTTTTTTTAGGGTCTACCTTGCAACCTTCATGAGATACAATATGACCCAAATTATCTATCTCCTTTATCCCAAAGAAACATTGTGAGGGTTTTTCATACATCTCTTGCTTTTTTAGTAGTTGTAGTACCCTGTCAACACGTTTAACATGTTCTTCCGAATACTTGTTATAGATTAGTATATCATCAAAGAATACCGGCACAATTTTTCTAAGGAAAGGATTGAAAATAGAATTCATCAAATATTGAAATGTGGAAGGTGCATTTGTGAGACCAAATGGAATGACCAAAAATTCATTGTGACCTTCATGAGTTCTGAATGTTTTTTTGGGGATCTCTTCATCCTTCATTCGAATATGATAATAGTTGGAACGAAGATCCAACTTTGTGAAGACAATCACTCCATGTAATGTGTATAACAGTTCATCAAAGACAAGAATGTGAAACTTATCTTTAAGGGTGATATTGTTGAGCTCTCTATAATTAAGACACTAACAGCATGATCCATCTGTATTGGGTACCATTACCACTGGTGCGGAGTATGAACTTTGGCTAGGCCTAATTATGCCAACGTCTAACATTTCATCAACCATATTCTCAATTTCACTCTTCTTTATATAGGGATATTGGTAAGGTATAATGTTAGGAGGAACACTTCCTGGAATTAAGTGGATAGCATGATCAAGATCTTGAATAGGTGGAATACCTTTGGGAATATCTTCAAATACCTTGGAATGCTTATTAATGACCCTTTGGAAATTTGGGGAGATATGAAACTTTGAGGTTTGTGTTAGAATTTTTCTGCCATTTAGATCATCAAGCAAAGAGTCCAAATTATTGATGCAATGAATAGGAATAAATTATACAAACTGAACAAATAAAATGTCACAGGAAACATACAAGTATTGCGCAGGAAATTATAGTATTATCTTCATTACATAATTTGGTGTTACAATAGTGTTACATAGGAATATAATTCGAATCATTAGGGATGAATTTGAATCTCCCAACTCAATGTAGCTGTATATGACTACATGGCTAACTAGATATTTCTAAATCACTATCAGATTCCAAGTGGTTAACTCTAGATGTCTAACTAAGTCACACAATCATTTATAATCAGTTAACTCAATCTAACTGAAGTGGTAGTTGAGAAAATGCACCTTATCCAAATGCGGCCATGCATAACTAGTGCTAACTGAGTTGAAAGTGAACTAACTGAAAGTAACTAGAAAATAACTAATCTTAACTAGTGCCAACCTTATACAATATAAAAGATAGAAAAATTTTGTTTAATAAACCAAGGAAATAATGGAAAACCTCATGGGACCCCCCACCTCAAGATACGTAGTGGACCAGGAAAACAAGTTTTGAATAAAAACTTTGTGAATTGTTTTGCTGCAATTTGTGGAACTATGCAACAGTAAATGCAATATCTTGATTCTTCTATGCAGCAGCATCCTAATACTGTGCATGTGAATCTATGAATCCAAACTGAATGATTATGTCTGGAGGAATATTCCTCTTTGGAAGAAGAAGAATATTCTCAACTAAATCAGAAATATAGACAAATGTTGGATGAAAAATGACCTATGTAGAACAACTAAAATCAACTGATAAGAGAGAAAAAGTGATTGAGAATTCGAACCATGTGAGGAAAACCCAACAAACTGATATATTTCAGTCTTGAACATCGAACCATGTGAGGTAAAATAATCCCCAAGTGTTAGGAGCAAGTGTCTAGGCAAATGCAAAATTTCTCTCTCTTTAGTAGTTTTGTGAGGAGATGGGCATGTGATCAAATATATAGGTAGAGAATCCCTAGGGTTGTGGAGAGAGAATGCTTGAGATCCATAATCTGATATAGAATCAGGAATAATCAATGAATCACAAAATATAATATCAACAAACTCACAAGAGGAAACTAACGTCAAATCTCCAGCAGAACATTTGGAGACTTGTGGTACTTGATTTTTCACACAAAAATTGATGAGAGTAGCTTCAAGCATTACTGAAAGCTATTGAAACTTAAAAAATGAAGCAAATAATGTCAGATAATATCCAAATAATATCATATCATATTCAAATAGGTTCATATCATATCCAATAGTGTGCTCCACCGAGATGGTAGATGCACAATTTTCTCCTTCTTCAAAATTATGAAAATTGGTGAATGCAATCATGTAGGAATTTACTAGAAGCTCTAGATAAATGAGAGTTAATGGATCACTCCTAAAATATGATATTATTTCCAAAATATCCATGTTATTACTTATATATACACCAAAAATATCATTACAAATAGAGAAATCAAATTCCTCTTCCTTTTCTGAAACAATCACCGATAAACTATGCACAAAATTTAAAATAGAAGAATCACTGGAGAATTTTTGCAAAGGATGGAAGGAGATTTTTTATTCAAAAATATAGATTCTAATGTCTTATTATGGATGCAACATGTGAGGATATGAGATATAATATATTTCATACACTTTGAGAGTAGCCAGAGAAGGAGTCACTCCAAGGAGACTTTCTTCGATTCAAATTGACTGTGAGCAAAATTTTGCTTCTTCTTCATCTTCAACAATTTGCTTTGTTGTAGGAGAGGGAATGAAATCATCATGTTGTATTTTATATGAAACTCTCGTAACAGCTAGGATTTCATATTCATTTCCGATATGACTACTAGGTCCTCCTGGTAGAGGGAAAGTGATGAAGGATTCCCTAGAGGAAACCATGTGGTTGGATGCTCCAGAATCTATCAAATAATCCTTTGACGGAGTGAGGTTTTCATAAAAGGCATGGAATCTCTCATGTTATTCAGTTTTTTCTTCATCATCACACATATATGCACCTTTTTTAAAGGAAATATTGTTTTGTACACATAGATATTTCAACTAGTTGAGTGTCTTCTTCATGCACCAGTCTTCTGGATGAAAAACCCTCATATAATAGGAACACATTATTTTCTTCTTCTTAAAGCCTAAAGCTTTTTAGAAGTATTATGATTCCTTTTAGGCTTCAAATCAATTGTTTTATGATCCTTCCCTTTATATCTCCATTTATCTTGTGCTTTGGTAGAGTCTGTCACTAGGAGAGCTTGATCTTCAAAAGTCTTCATGACTCCCATCTGTATCAACTTCTCTTTCTCCTTATCATAGCTTATTTTACCATACATGGTTAATCACAATTTTATGGCATTCCCTGTCCCTATGTAGACTCTTTGGACCCCATGGACTATTTCTGTACCTTTGATGTTTCCAATATCATCCCTAAAAACACTCATTATTTGTTGTATGTGACTTTTAATCCCTTTATTGCGTATATACGTGGATATTACCACTAAACCCACGTACATCAGGATGTGTGCAAAAGGCCAAATGTTTTTGGAGTTTTCCTTGATGTGGATCCAAGTCACTTGTCTCTTGGCCTTCCATATGCTTCAAGATCACTCAGATTTGACCTTCCATTACCCCATTGAAGCACTATATAAGGAACCCTTTGGATACATTGAAGAGGATAAATTGAAGAGCAATAAAACTATAGTCCATTTTTGTCGTAGCTTGCTTATACTTGAGTCTGCATCCCTTTTTCCCTTGGAGCACTTTGTGTTCTTCCCAAGATGGCCTTTTCATGTGGACTTTCTATCGAGAGAGGGAGGATTGAGGTGTTTGAGTCCCAGGTGGAGGTCTCAGTTTCTCAGGTTCGCAAATGTGCCGACAGAGGTTGTCACTTGTGTAATCTTTGATTTATTTAATAGAGATATATTTTCCTGTCCAATGATGTGCATTTAAATGAAGATTGAATCCATGGATGTGTTTAATTGCTTATGTATCATTGATTATATATGCTAGAGTATGCCTAACACTATATCATATAGCATGCTTTCCTTGTTTACTATTGTTGAGAGTGAATTGCTAATGCAAGCGGGATTGGAAAAAGCTCAACAAGGATCTACTACAACCATCCGAAATAAGTTATGTTTCAAGATCCTTTAGTTTTAGATGTTATATTTCTCTTGCATATGGGGAAGGGATTCATTTCTGTAGTTTCTCTATCTATTGTGGTACACCCCAATCCATAGGAAGTTTTCTCTGTAAAAGAATTGGCGACCATACTGGGGAGGTTCCTAGTTATTTTTTGGGGGGTTTTCGGCATCCAATGTAGTTTTATTCAATCTGATTTTTTCGTTTCTATGTCAAGTCTGGGGCCATGATTACCCAGTAGTATCCTGGAGAAGTAAAATTTGTCTCAGTTTGTTTATTTACCTTATTTTTCTATCTTTTTCTTCCTATACACGGGTTTTTCCTTCACATACACGTATACAGGCGGGTTTTCTTGGAAAAATCATGTATCTACACAGGTTTACTAAGAACAGTCACCTATGCCATGATTTTTTGCTTTTTTGGGAAGATTAAGTGTTGTTGGGTGAGTTTGGGAAATTGCTGAGTCTTCTTTGTTGCTTCTGGAGTATGTATCTCCTCTCCATTTCTTACCAAAGACTTTTTTTGAGTTAATTTTTAAAAAAAGGTTCTTGTCATTTCATTTTCTATTTTTTGTTTTGGTATTAGTGCATTAGGTCTCTTTTACCTTGGTGCTTTGCTTGGATGCTATTTGTGAGGGATTCCCGAGTCTGAGGGTTGTAGAGTCATACTTTTTCTTTTTATCTCATTTAATTCAAAAATACAAAAACATTTTTTCTTTTTTGCATTGTTTGCATTGTGCATTCAACATGGTACTTGCATTAGGTTTGCTTGGTGAAAATTAGTTAGATTTTCATATAGGAAATGATCGCATATGCATTTGAAGGAAAAATTTTGCACTTCATGTAGTAGCATACCCTATTTTTCATTCGACACAGTGCATTTGCATTGATTGCTAGGTGAGCATTTTACTTTTTGTTGCATCATAACGTCATTAGTTGCATGACCATTTACCCTTTGAGTAATAAAGCCAATTAAAATTAATGCATAATAAAATGAATTACACTCTTTTCTCTTTTAGGGTTCACCAACAAGACTAGGTTTTAGGGTCTTGGAATAGTTCATTGTGAGTCAATTCTCCAAGACCACTAAACAAAACAATTAGGTGTCTGTCTAGGTGAGAGTGTGAAATCCTTTATATAATTAGTATTCTTAGGATCCTCCTATTAGAAGGGAGTTAAGCATGAGGCAATGTGAGCGGTTATGATTGGGATGACCCCTGGTTGTAACTGAGTAGCACCGAAGATATTTCCAAGATTGTATTCGTATCTGGGGGCTCTTTTGAGAGTTTCGGGATTTGCTACCCTACCCATATGGTCAATTTTGCCTCGAATGTCCACTTGAGCATTGAATATATAGAGGTGACCTTAGTTTCCTTACCTGGGTTATCAAGGGGGTATTTGCAAAGGTTATTATGTAGATGTCCTAGCCAGGTAGGGGTCGGACAGCATAGTCGCTATATGCGTTGAAGCTAAGGGCCAAGATAATTGGTTACGAACCTCTGCTTGTTGTGTATGGGAGTCTCAAGCCTCTCCCAGGTGAGAAATACTTGCTTCATTCAGGAGCTCACATATCCTACCCTTGTTTGCTTGTGATTTGGATTTAAATTTTATAGGTGTATGCTCTTTGCACGGAAGTTTGCCTAGGATTTGCGTAATTATATCGAGTCTTTTTATTTTTTGAGTCATTGTGGATTTAGGTGCGGTACCCAATTGTTCTTGTCATTTAGTAAGAATTTCTCCTTCCATGTCTCCTCCTACTTTGGGAGAGAGAACCAGACAGTCGGTGGACTACTTCTCACTTTGATTCACACACCATGAGAGATCATGAGGATGCGCTTCCAAAGATGTATTCTCTACCTCACAAGGTTGGGGAGGAATATCCTATTAGCACTTATGATGCTCCACACAAACAAAATTCATGGTCTAGTTATGATCCCTCGTTCAGAGGTCACCGGTATTGGTTTTTGGGCAATGAGACTCACCATGAACCCATAAGCACTAGTCATGTTAGATATGGCATGTCTGATATCCCTGCACCTGATTCAGCACATTGTGTTGAGTCAGAAGTTGATCCTCACATTATAGCTGGGGGCACTCCCATCCCTTTCCATGTAGAGAGATTTGGGGTCATGTTGTAATCTCACAGATCACATAAGGTTACCAATAATACATACTAAAACATATAAATATAGAATAGAGACAAGAGACAAGAACAGATAGGATAAACCAGATTATATTAATACAATGAGTTCATACAAGGCAGAGAACTGAACTGAGTTTTCGTTTGGCTCAACAGCCTAATATATACAATTTTACAGACGGTTACAAAATAACTACCTGTCGATTCGGTGAACTGACATGACTTTTCAGATAGTCGACCTAATCTTTTAGTTTAGTCGACCGACCGACTTAGTCAGCTGATCAACTAAGTCGGCCCATCGACTTAGTCGACTGGTCGACTAAGTCGGTCCTCGTTCAAGTCAACTTATCGACTTGCTCCTTCTACATCTCCCCCACTAACAAAACATTTATTTGTCCCCGAAGAAACAGGGAGGTACAAAAAATATTATTGTTTGGGCCTTCAAGACTTTATTGTGGCAAACTATGAAGACGGATGGTTGGTATTTTCTAGACACACACCTCAACAATGGCCAGAGCTGTGATGGCGAGGTGATGTTGGAAGTCTGTCCAACTTTGCAAATATTTCTGGATGTCGATGGTTAATGTGGTTAAGTTTGACAGCACCGGCATCTTCTCCGAGTTGGGGCCGAGGAACTGGTTCTGCTCTTCTGCTACGTCGATGAGTCATTTCATCTGTGGGCAGATGCTGTCGACTTTTTCTAAGTTGGGAAGAGCTTGTTGTACCCACTAATGTGCTTCCCTTTCCAGTTTCTGTAGTTTGTTTGTTTCCAGCACTATATGTTCTTCGATCGTCGATCTAAGTACTGCTTCTGTGGTCTTCCTTCTCTCCAAAGCCTGAATCCATTGCCAATTCTGTCGTGTCTATTGATAAACTTTCCCATAGTGAGTAGGCCAGTCTCTTAATACTTCTTCGGTGACGACAGACTCCTCCATATGGTCCTATAGTACTTTGTAAGCTTCCGAGAACGCAGTGTGTTGTGCCAATAGAAGTATGGAAGTTTCCTCTTTCTGTTCCTCTTTGGTTGCCTGGAGGTGTGCCTGGATGGTCGACACCAAGCTCTCAAATAGATGGTATGCTCTTTCAAGTGTTCTATCTATGTCGACTTCTATGGGGCCTGGTATGATGGACTGAGCTAACATCATGCATTTGCCGAGAAACTCGACCTGTTCTGTATTTGTGTCCATGAGCTCTTTGGCTCTTTGCTCAGTCCTTGTTTTTGCTTCTTTGGCCAGGGTTTTGAGGAGTTGGCCCACTTCTGTGTCGGTCAAGGAGCTGGCATCCTTCAAGCTAATCCAAATTCTGGGAGTCTTGCCATGATGCTCCTTCCTCTTCTTGTGCTTTTATGCCTCTGTCTCCTATGTACCTGCAATAGTAGAGGGGGGGCCTTTGGTTTGTGGGATAGAAGTTGATGATTTTTCTGGCTGGGGAGGTGGTATATCCACTTCCTACTGTGTGGATGTAGTTGGTTGTGTTGGGCCTATTTGTGACTCAGGGGGGGGTGGTGGTGGTGGGGATGATGGTGGCAGTGGTGAGGGAGTGGGGGAATGGTCAGGGGTGATGGGTTTGTGGGAAGTGTGGTGGGGACTTTCGTCAGAAGTTATTTCTACTTCCGGTGGTGTAGTGGTTGGTAGGTCGGTCTGGGGTTCAGGGTCGGTCAGCTCAATAGTAGACTGCACTTGTCCAATCACATCTCCTTCTTGGTCGAATTGTCATGTGAAGGTCGATGTGATGTGTGCAAATACTGTGGGTTTTGTCCTGCTACTTGTGTAAAGAGGAGCCTGGGTGGAAATTTTCTAGGTCGACTGAAACAACTCAGGCAACATCTTGAAGAAAGCTTTTAGCTCGGTATCTTTGTCGAATTTTTCTTTGACTGTCTCTAGGATTGCACTTTTGTATAAGTCAAGGGGACTGACTGACTGTGGTGTTGATGCTTTCTCTTCAACTATTTTTGTCGGTGATGGAGGTGGAGGAGTCGACACAAGATCGACGACGTCTTCAGTCGTCGGGGTTGTTTTTGCCTTCTTTGGTCGGCCTTCGAGGGCCCCTGCTTCCACAAACCGCTGGAACTGAGTTTCAACCGGCACTTTATTTGCGGCAGCATCCTCTATAATGTCAAGGGCATAGCTGCCAGTTCTTCGTCATCGCCGAATGAGTCGGCAATGATAAGTTTGCGCTTACCTTTACCTTGTTGTTCCTTTTGCACTCGGATTTTCTTCCTTGCTGCTGCTATCTCATTGGCAAGTTTTCGAATGATGCCTCTTGACAGTGCATACTCAGGGACCAAGAACCAATGTTGTAATCTCACAGATCACATAAGGTTACCAATAATACATACTAAAACATATAAATATAGAACAGAGACAAGAGACAAGAACAGATAGGATAAAACAGATTATATTAATACAATGAGTTCATACAAGGAAAATAACTGAACTGGGTTCTCGTTTGGCTCAACAGCCTAATATATACAATTTTACAGACGGTTACAAAATAACTGCCTGTCGATTCGGTGAACCGACACGACTTTTCAGATAGTCGACCTAATATTTTAGTTTAGTCGGTCGACCGACTTAGTCGGCTAATCAACTATTTCGGCCCATCGACTTAGTCAACTGGTCGACTAAGTCAGTCCTCGTTCAAGTTGACTTATCGACTTTCTCCTTCTACAGGGCACTAGTCACATTGCACCCTCCATCCCTGTGGTGGAGGCAACTTCGCATGTTCATTTTAGACCTAGTGTTAGTATTCCTATGTGGATACCAAAACTGAGACAAGTAAACATTGAGGACACCACTTACATTCCTTCACATGTCCCTTCGTCTTCAAACCCTGTTCCTTCGAATGTGTTTTTAATGACTCATCCTCCCCCTAGTTCATGTGGGCCTTCAGGCTGTAATGTTGCTACTAGCCATGTTCATTTTACGACTGCTCACACGGTAGTATCTCAGATTCAAGTACCTCCTGTTGTGTCAGTAGGTCATGCACCTATTTATGGATCATCTCATGTTCCAACTTCTGGAGCTTCCCATACCCTTAGCTATGGACATTCTCATGGTACATCCCATGGAACACCTTATGGAGATTCTCATGGACATTCATATGGAACACGCTATGGACAAAACTATAAACCATATGGGTACGGGTATCAACAACCCACTTACTCTTCCATTTATGGCTTTGTAGCGCCTCATAATCAAGGAACCCTACACCATAATGCTTCCATGCAACCCAACATGGGTCAAATGGGAGGATTTTATTATGGCCAAGGCCATGTTAATTATAGAAATCAACCTTACACTAATCAAAACTATCAAGGATCATGGAATCGACCGGCTCAACCTAGGCTCCCTTTCCTTGCAACTTTGAACTTTCCTAACTTGTCGAGATTGATGAACGATCCTGTGTCTCATAACTCGGCATGGCCAGCTGTCCCTAACAAGCTTCCTTCTGACATTCCCAAGTTCACAGGTAAGGTTGGTGAATATCCTGGTGAGCATGTCACCACTTTCCACCTTTGGTTCTCTTCCAATTCCTTACATGATGATTCCATTTGTTTGAGGCTAATTCAATGCACCCTAATGGGTCCTGCAACAAAATGGTATATAGAGTTACCGAGGGGGATTATTTTACATTTGATGATCTTGCATTGACTTTCCTTAATCATTTCCAGCTACCCATATGTTACAATGTCGGTACTGAACTCTTGTCAACCTTTCTGCAAGATAAAGCCACACACATTTCAGATCATATTCAAGAGTGGCATAGATAGAAACAATTAATCAAAGCTTTTATACAACCAGAGTTTCTTCTTGATTGGTTCCCCAAATATTTATTACCTTACATAGAGAAGGATGTTTCAACATCCAGAGTTCAAAACGAGGAACAAGCTATTTTTAGGGCACAAGAGTTGGATTTGATCTATGCTCAATTCAGACTTTCGTATGACATTATACCCAATGCTCCTAGGTCCAATTTCGACCCCAAGGTCAATCCTAGGCCACATGCTGACGGTATTGTGGGTTGTACAAGCACCAAACTGTGGACCTGGTTGTGAAACAAGTGAGCCAATTGTCAATTAACCACTCTATGTCAAGACAAGATATGGCTTCATCTCAACTACCCAATTGGCGAATGTGCTTTCCATGTAAACGTCAAACCCAAAAGGAAACCAGTAGCCTGGAAGGAATAAGAAAAAAGGAAAAAATAATCGTAAGGGTGGGAACAAGAATGAAAATGATAATAATAATGACAAGAACACTAATGATGGGGGGAGCAAGCAGTCTAAACGTAAGGTGAAGTTTCCTTGCAAATTGTGTAAGGAGGACCATCTCAGTCACTTGTGCCCTCATATGGAATATGCCTTGAGGTTCATAGCATAGGGCCCAATTGTGTTAACTAATCCTTTACCCAACAATCAAAATATGAACTCGAGGACCATTGATCCTGGTTGTGCATCAGGTGGAAATCAAAACCCTCCAAAGGCTACTAGTGTTCATGGATGCATCAACATGATGAGTGTTGCTAAGGTTGTGACCCGTACGGAAGACTATGGTTGGTGACAACCAGACCTTGGGAATGAACCTTCCCCACCTGAGAGCCCTTTGTGAAGTGAAAATCCTATGGATAAACGTGAAGCTCCACCTTGCATTCCTAAGTGAGTCTTAAAGTGTTTGGGGCACAATCCTAATGCCCAAGCCACCCATAACTATTCAGTTGTTGAGGATTTGGGATAGACTTCTTGTGCAATGTCCACATTAAAAGTGCTTCAGAGTTGTCCCCCGCAGAGGAAATATTTGTTATCTTCTCTTGGGGTCATTGATGATAACTCTTCCACTATGATCAAATTTGAAACCATGGGAGTACAGCCTCACTTCCCTTACTACGTGTCTCTTTTGATTCATGTAGAGTTTCTTAGCAACACCGTCAAGCACACTATCATTGATGAAGGCAATGTTGTTTCCATGATGTCTTTGTCTTGTTGGAAGGGCTTAGGTTCTCTCGAGTTGTCTCAATCCACTACTATGTTGACAAATTTTGATGGTATATCATTTCAGTTTCACGGAATTCTTCCTTCCTTAAAAGTCCAATTGGGAGGGAATACCATCGCGATCGAGCTCGAGGTGGTTGATGCGCCTCTTGACTACAATCTTTTGCTGGGTCGAAATTAGATGTATAGTATGCAAGCTATAGCTTCTTCCCTCTTTCAAGTGATATGTTTTCCGTTTAATGGGCATATTGTTATGGTTGATCAAACGTCATTCCAAAATTCGAGTGTCAATGCATCATCGGGTGCTTCTATCCCGATTATCGATCATTCTCAGCTGAAAATTGGGAGTGTGGGCATAGGTATGTATCCTTCCCTTATCAGAACCTTTAATTGTCCTGTGCCCATTTTTATGATGGGGTGTAGTTTTGGTGGGGCTTCATCCTTGTTGAATTCGGTGTCTTTTCTCACTACCCATATGAAAGATCCTTGGATTCTTCCTTCACTGAGTACTTCGAGTGTTCCCACTGAGACTAACGTGTCATTTCCTGCAACGATGGTGGCTTATCAAGTGAATATTGATCAGGTTGCAGAGTCTAGTGCTTCCTCTTACGAACATAGAAGGAGGACCCATATGTGTTTCCGACATGGGCAGTAGAGTCATCTCACTCACATGATTTCCTCGATGATGTTTTTCCATCGGATGAAGCTATCCTTGAGGCCATGTTGGGAGTTGAGCAACCTTGGGAGAAATTGCATCATCGATCATATTTTCTTCCTAAGCTTGATCATATGGAGTGTGATGACTTTAGGGAGATTCCTAGCGAGAATATTGGTAGCCCTGTGGTTCCATTAAGCTCTCTTGGTCTGATGGCTAATGGAAACATGGTTAATGTGTCACGAACTATTCCTATCAATATTTCTTGTGATCTTGGCAAGGTTGAGAATGTCTACATTGGGGCAGATTGTTCCCTTTATGAGATCAGGGAGTATACCATGTTGTTTAAAGAGTTTCATGACATCTTTGTATGGTCATACAATGAGATGTTAGGTATCAACCCTCGTATTGTTGAACATGAGATCAAAACTCATCCCGATGCGAAGCTAGTTCAACAACGTTTGCGTGCGGTGAATCCTAGAAAAGCACCAGCCATTAAGGATAAGATAGAAAAAAAATTGAAAGCTGGTTTTATCTATCACATTCCCTTGATGAAGTTGGTTTCAAATCTCATTCAGGTAGATAAGAAGTAGGGAGTGATCCATATATGCACTGATTTCCGTGACTTAAATCATGCATGTCCTAAGGATAATTTCCCCACACCATTTATTGATCATATTTTGGATGAGTGTGCCGAGAGTGAGGTATTTTCCTTTATGGATGATTTTTTCGGATATAATCAGATTCAGATTAAGCCTGAAGATCAACATAAGACCGCATTTATTTGTCCTTGGGGTACTTTTTCATATTGAAAGATGCCTTTAAGCCTTAAAAATGACAGAGCTACATTTCAGTGGGCTATGACCTTAATTTCACGATCTCAAAATGATTATCGAAGTATATTTGGATGATCTCGCTGCTCACTCTCATTTGAGAGTGCGTCATCCGTATCATTTGAGATTAGTATTCAAAAGATGCTGTCATTACCAGGTTTGTTTAAATCCTCATAAGTGCATATTTTGCATGACTGTTGGTCGCTTACTAGGATTCATCGTGTCCAAGGAGGGTATAAGACTCGATCCCTTAAAGGTTGAGGCAATACTTCAATTGTCTCCCCCACATAATATTAGACATCTTTAGTGTTTGCAAGGCATGGAAAACTTCTTGCGGAGATTCATGGTTAATTTTTCCAATTTAACTAAAGGCTTTATGCATCTTTTGAAGAAGGATGCTCCTTTTTACTGGGATGAGCGAGCTTAGGAGTCCTTTGATGTTCTTAAGCGAGCCTTAGCAATAGCCCCCATGCTTATTCCACATGACTATAGCCGTGATTTCTTGATTTATGTGGCCGCGTCCATGGAGATGATTGATATGGTTTTGGTTCAAGAGGATGAGGAGCTCCATGAACATGTCATATATTATTTGAGATGAAACCTTATAGATGCAGAGCTTTGGTATTCCCATGTGGAGAAGTTTTCCTTGGCTACCATTCATGCTGTTCAGCATTTGAGACACTACATTATCCTTCGCCAAACCTTGGTAGTAGCTCATATCAATCCATTTCAGTTCGTCCTCACTAGAAGGATGATTGGAGGAAAATACAATAAATGGATTGTCATTTTGCAAGAATTTGATCTCAAGTTAGTTTCAGCGAAATTTAAGAAATATTTGATCTTTGTGGAGCTCATATCCAATTTTCCAATTTTGGAGGAGGAGGAAGTTTATGAGGATACATTTTTCGATGAGCATATTTTCCTTGTCTCAAATTTGGACCCATGGTATGGGGATATCATTGTATATTTGCAAACATTGAAGGTCCCTACTCACCTTTCATGGGATGAGTGATGATGATTACATCATGTAGCTAAGAACTACCTTATAGTGGATAACACTTTGTACCGTCATGGGGTAGATTCCATTTTGCGTCATTTTTTAACCCATGATGAGGTTGAGGTTGTGCTGAATGATTTCCACGAAGGGGCGTGTGGTGGTCATTTATCTGGGCTTTCTACAGCCCAAAAAATCTTGAGAGCAGGATATATTTGGCCATCCATCTTCAAAGATTGTGTTAATGTGGTCAAGAAGTGCCACCCTTGCTAGGTGTTTGCACGCAATATGCTCGCATCCAGCCCCATTACATCCTATTGTTACCGTCAGTCCCTTCACCAAGTGGGGGCTTGAATTTATGGATTGCAACCCACCTTCGGCTGGGGGGAATCATTACATTATTGTGGTTGTCGATTATTTCATGAAATGGGAAGAGGCTATTTCCACAATTAAATCCTACAGTAAGACAGCTGTGCATTTCATGTTCAACCAGATTATCACCCGGTTTGGCAGTTTGAAAGAGATTTTCACTGACCATGGTAGGCACTTTCAAAATAAAATCATGGAATAGTTGGCTTCCAAGTTAGGGTATAATCAAGAACATTCATCTTCTTATTACCCTCAAGCAAATGGACATGTTCAAGTAGTGAATAAATCACTTAAGTATATTCTCCAACGAAACATCACACGAAGCAAGACCAATTGGCATATAATGTTGTACCCTGCTTTGTGGGCCTATAGAACTACGATTAATACTACCACCATTTTTTCTACATATCAGCTTGTGCATGGGGTGGAGTCAATTTTACCAGTTGAATGCGAAATCCCTTCTCTGAAGCTAGCTGTAGAGATTTTACAGGACACTTTTGCATTGGAAGAACGTTTGGTCCACTTAGAGCAGCTTGATGAGCAGTGCTAAGATGCCTTAGTGGATCTAGAGGTTAACAAGCATCATGTCAAGGTCCAGTATGATAATTTTTTCCATCCAAGGAGGATTAATGAATGTGAATTGGTCCTTTTGTGGGATCAAGCTAAAGAACCCTTGGGGGCAGGGAAATTTAATCCCATGTGGCATGGTCCTTACATGGTTAAATGAGTCTTAGAGAAAGGCATGTATAAGATGGTTTATTATGAAGGGACTGCCTTGGCAAAGCCTAGAAATGGGCTCTATCTCAAAAAATACTATGCATGATCTTCAGCCAAGGCTAATTGTTGTATATTATTGTACATTTTTTGTATTGCGTAGTTAGGTTTCTTATGGTGATCGGGTTTGTTGATTAGATTTTGTTTCTTATGGCAGATATCGATGGAGTCTTTTGTTTACATAGGATTCACTGATGGTGCTAGCCTCCACACTCAAAACTGAGCTTCGGTTGCTTGGGTGATTTATACTCCTATGGGTCAAGTATTGTCTTCAGGAGGCATATGTTTACGGCCCTCTTCTAACAATGTTGCTGAATATAGTGCCTTTATTGAGTTATTGTGTGATGCCATTTCACATGGTGTTTATTCTCTTGAGGTACGTCTTGATTTGCAATTAGTGGTTTTATATCTTAATGGCTTGTATCGTATTATGTATCTGACATTATTATGAATATTCTTATGTGTGAGATTTCTAGAACGACAATTTGAGAATATAACATACATTGATGTTCCAAGATTTTTTAATCAAGTTGTTGACTCATATGCTAACTATGTGTTAGATTGGAATTTATTTCATAGACCATAAGCATATCACAAACATACATTTTACACACATGTAAATATAAATAAAATTGATCATCATAAAATCTTTTCATTAATATCCAAAAAGTGACTTCATAATACATAAGTGTCATATACAAAATTGGGGCTTTCGATCCACCAAAATATAATACATGGTCATACAAAAATGAATACACTCAGGTCTCTAATCCTGAGGAGTAGGGGGGTTCTGATCATGATATAACACTACGGCTCTAGCTAGACGTCGAAAGAGTCAAACCCATCCTCATGGTACATCAACCATCTGACGCTGCATGGCCTCAAAAAATTCCTCGACTTGCGCCATGGGTACCATGTGTGTCAAGTGAACAAAGTTCGTGTGGATGCTTTGGAGCATCTGGTGTTCATCCACACCCATGATATTGTCTCCTCTTCCCCTCCGTCAATGATGAGGGAAGCCTTCTAGCTGCTGTGGTCCTACATCTACATACACATGACAGATTGTCACTATGTCTCATCACACCAAAAATATGTCTTTTGAGTCAATATATAAAAAAACACACAAAAAAAAATTAAATAATTCAAAACTTAAAAAGTGGGTTTGGGATTATTTACCTATGTCACCATAAGCTTCTCATGGTGGTAGTGGCATGTTCGAATCTCCACAGAAGTCTATCCTTGCATAGGGGTAGTCGTCTATGGCAACAATTTGTCTCCGCCACCATGGAAAGAAGTTTGCTGGGTAGGGGTTAGCCACCCTACCTCCACCCAGTCTGCGCATAACATTTTCCCAATGTCATTGGGCTGGATCCCAAACTCCATGTAGAATAATGTCCACTCTAGGGCTTATCCCTAGCACCCACTTAAAGAAGAACGTGCTCAGTATGTTGCCAAACCCAAAGTTCCACACCCTGCCCATCTTGCAGTCACTAAGCTATTGTTTCATGTTTCTCAATAGCATTATGCTCCAGGAATACACTGTAGGTCTCATACACTCCACCGCATAGAACATCATTGGCTGCGAGGCCTAGTGGAGTGAAGCTAGCCCGACAATCCTGCCTAATGCCAAAAGTATGGCCTTCAGTCCTAGAATCTGGATAGAGTTTGTCGGGATTTGACTCCCAAACATTTTCGTCTTTGGAAAGTAGTACATAGCTATGTACTCATCAATAGTCAACCTGCCTCCTATCCCACAAGATCAGATATTCACCATATCTCCTCATTGGAACAAACCAGTGATAAAGTATATGTCCTCAATTTCAATGTTGAGCAACATCCTGTCAATCTGAAATGTCTCAAATTCTGGATCCCAGTAATCCACCAACAACTAGAGTAGTCTTGGTCTGGCCCTCAGGATACCAAGACACAAAAACTTGTATAAACCACATGCACGTAATTCTTGTTGGGCCATAAGATCACCTTGCACGGCCTCCTCCACATCACCATGCTCTCTTTCCCTCAACTCTAACACCATCCTGCACAAAAAATCAGAGTTTTGATCAGTTATTTCCTTTGAAAACCTTGTTTGCATCCCTATACGTGACTTTTCTCAAAACAACTGCATATGTATGCGGGTTTGGGTGCTTTTTCTATGTATGGTGAGCCCTATACGCAAAAAAAACCCTGATTTTTGTGTGGGCTGAAACACACAATTATGGATGTCTTAAAAAATTAATTGGACCATGAAAATTCAAAAAAATTGCATGAAATAGGAAGAGGAGGGCATGAAAATCTACCTGGATCAAACGGGGAGACATTCCATCGGACGATGCTCCCGGAATTCACTTCTGAAGTTTTGAGCTCAAATACACTATGTTGGGTAAAAATTTCAAATGATATGAAAAATTTTAAATTTTTTACTATTTATGGAAAAATTTTGAAATTTTTACCCACTTTCTATAGTTTTTGGCCATTTTGGACTGTTTGAACTAATTTGATGATGTAGGAGTCCATTTTGAGAGCGGTTTGATCGTGGCTTTAATTTGTTCATGTCTGCTGTAGGTATGATGTCTAAACTGGCATATAGGTTAGGTTTCACATCCATTTGCATTTTGCATTACCTTATGACCGTTTCATTTTAACCTTAGGTACAAACCCATTCAATCTTATCACAGAACCCTCTTGCTGCTTTTAGAAGTGACATATTGTGAATGGTAGAGCTTTACCATACATGGGTACCCTAGTTAGATCCCATTTTGCATTTGGTGCCCATGCCGACATTTTTCCTTTCGGGTGTCAGAGTCCTTTTTATAGTACCACCATGACTTTGAGCAAGAGCTTCATACTCTTCTTGACCTTTATGATGGCCTTTTCCCTAGGAATCCCTTGTATGTGTCAAGTTGTAATTGCATTATCATGAGTTTTGCTTGCCTTTTTGAGCCTTATGTCGGCTTCCCTGAATTTTATTATCAGCCATATAGCATGATATTGTCTCATGTCTAGCCAAGCAGAGCCATTTTATATATCTTTTGTAGCTTGATTCCCCATTTTGTTTACCAGGAGATGACTTTCACCCGAGTGTCGTTATCCTACACATGTTTTCTTGCATTGAGCATAGGTATGTTCCACTACTTGAAACTAGTTTGTTTATCTGTTGACACTCATCTCCTCCTATATTTGTAACTATAAAACACTTTTATTCTTTTTCAAGCTTTTCAAAATATCTGAAAAAGTCCAAAAAAAATCAAAAGACCAAAAAGTTGGACAGGAAAAGATGTTATCTTTGGTAGCAGTCGAGTTGTGTCACCTTCGAACAAAGTACTAAATATCACATCTATTGGTTTGGTTAGTATTTTGACTTTAAGAGTTGTACTTGTATCTCTGAGTTTACCTCCATCGACTGGTTAAGCTTCTAGTCCCTATGGAGCCTCTATCGATGCCTCATGCATTGTAGAAATATCCTAGTTTTGTATATTGAGTCTATGCTGCCTACATTTAGTCACCATTCACCTTTACGCTCTTGTTTGAAGGAAGTTGAAGCCTGATTCACCCATTCCTCAGTTGTCTTGACTTTGCATGTCAACCATTACCGATACTATTACTGGTTCATGCACATCTTGTTTGAGTCCTTCCACATTATACAGTGTTGCTGAGTACCTCATGTTGCTTGATGGGGGATTCCTTAATTCCCTCCTTCCATTGGATTCCATCCCATCAACTTCAGATCATTTATTCTGGGATAGGAGTCTAGATTCATTTGAGTGCTTTGAGACTTACAGTCATCAGTGGTAGCTTCTCTCGCCATCGACAGTTTTGGGAATACATCAATGTCCCCTGATCAATGGATTCTTCCAAGGGTTCGACCTCAACACATTTATTCACACTTGTTAGATTGCACTCAAGTACCTTGATTCCCATTTTCATTATCGGTGGGTGATCTCGCGTCTGTTAACGATATACATCAATGACTGGTAATCAGATGATGGACTACTATGTTTGACCTCAACACCTCTATTCACATAGTAGGATGTGTACTCATAGCGGTTTGTGTAGAAGACTTTCTATAATGGTGGAATTTCTTATATGCTACCTGCTTGATCGTGCCAGTGTTAATGAGATTTCAGCTCTCGTGACTTGATTCCAGTGTATGTCAGATATCTTCACCCATTATGGAGATCTTAATCCATGGTATATCTTCAGCTTTCATGGAGATCTTGGTCCTTTATATATCTTCATCATGAAGATTCTGATCTATTGTATATTGTACGTGGTGATTCCCACACATCTCACAGTTTGTATATCATGCCTATTCATGGCCATTGTACCCTTATGTATCCGAGACTGCTATATGTATTTGCAGTCATGTGCAGAGCTTGATTATTGTATTATATTGTTCAATGGCTGGTTCTTCCACCTGGTTCTTCATCACTCCACTTCTGAGATGGATTTATAATGTATTTCAGCCATCATGTTACACCTTTGACCTAACACATTAGGAGGAATTTGTTATAGCTTATTTTACCACACATGGTTGATCACACTTTTTTGGCCTTCCTTGTCCCTCTGCAGACTCTTTGGACCCCATGGACTATTTTTGTACCTTTTATGTTTCCAATATCATCCCTAAAAACACTCATTATGTGTTGTACACGACTTTTTATCCCTTTCTCGCATATATACGTGGATATTACCCCTAAGCTCGTATACATTGAGATGTGTTCAAAAGGACAAATGTTTTTGGAGCTTTCCTTGATGTGGATCCAAGTCACTTGTATCTTGGCCTTCCATATGCTTTGATATCACTCGTATTTGACCTTCCATTACCCCATTGAAGCACTATATAAGGAACCCTTTGGATACATTGAAGAGAATGAATTAAAGAGCAAGAAAACTATAGTTCATTGTTGCGTAGCTTGCTTATACTTGAGTCTGCATCGCTTTGTCCCTTTGAGCACTTTGTGTTCTTCCCAAGCTTTCCTTTGCTTGCAATATTTCTATCAAGAGATGGAGGCTTGAGGTGGTGGAGGCCCAGGTGGAGGACTCAGTTTCTCCAGTTTGCAGACGTGTCGATAGAGGTTGTCACTTGTGGAATCTCTGATTTATTTAATACAAATATATTTTCCTGTCCAATTATGTGCATTTAAATGAATATTGAATCCATCGATGATTTTAATTGCTTATGTATCATTTATTATATATGCTAGAGTAGGCCTAAAACTATATCATATAGCATGCTTTCCTTGTTTACTGTTGTTGAGAGTGAATTGTTAATGCAAGCAGGATTGGAAAAAGCTCAACGAGGATCTACTACAACCATCAGGAATAAGGTATGTTTCGAGATCCTTTAGTGTTAGATGTTGTATTTCTCTTGCATATGGGGAAGGGATTGATTTGTGTGGTTTCTCTATCTGTTGGGGTACACCCCAAGCCATAGGAAGTTTTCTCTGTAACACTCCTGTATTAAGGAATCGACAAAGGAATCTAGTGAGGGCATATTCTAATTGGGAATGGAAGCTCTCCCGGAATGGAATATTGATACAAATAAAGAATACTCAGGACCTATTTTTTCTGAGTATGGAGAGCACATGTTTCTCATCCTTTCTTTCTATTCTGCACTTTCTACATTGTAGTGGAAGAAACTTGAATTTAGTAAAGAGTTGTTGCACCATCTCAAAATTGCTAGGATGTAAGGCTACCAACTGATTCTGTAGAATGTGTCCCCAAAGCTCATCTTGGTTTCCAAACAAGTTTTCAAATCTCTCCCAATATTCCCTCAGAGTCCTCAAACCTTTAAGGTGGAAGAGGTGATCTCTAGATATGTGAGTACATAGATAACCGAATGCTTCATCTAATCGGTTTAGAAACTTGTTTCTTTCAACTGGATGATGGGGCTTGGCTTCCCTACCAAGTATTATCCTGAATTATCCATGCGTTTGCAAGTCAAGCTACATATTTACCCTCCCATCAACATAATTCAACGGTGTTAGGATCCTAGGTGTAGGAGATTGAGAATACATAATTCTCCAACTGGAAAAGACAATATCTTCACACAAGCTATGTAGCACCTATAGAATTTCACTGCAAAACACTAAATTTTTTTAACTATGTTAGAATCATTCCTTCCCTCTTGACATGAACAATTTCTTAGGGTCCATCATGCTTGCACTGCCACTGTAAATAAATTCACAATAATCAAGGCACTCTTTGTGGGACTTTTGTGGAAACCCAGGTGCTTCTGGTGTTCAATGGAGAGTCGACAGACATGAATCTTTCTTGAAATGGATCTGATACCATGTTAGAATTGTTTTTCCATTCAGATTATCAAGAAAAGAGTCCAAATTATTGATGCAGTGAATAGGAATGAATTATACAAACTAAACAAATCAAATCTCACAGGAAACATACAACTATTGCTCAGGGAATTATAGTATTATCTTCAGTACATAATCTGTTGTTACAATAATGTCACATATGAAAATAATTCAAATAATTAGGGATGAATTTGAATCTCCCAACTCAATGTGACTGTATATGACTGCATGGATAACTAAATATGTCTAAATCACTATCAGAGTCCAAGTGGTTAACTCCATATGTCTAACTAAGTCACACGATCAGTTATAATTAGTTAACTCAGTCTAAATGAAGTGGCAGGGGAGAAAATGTGCCTTATCTAGATGCATACATGCATAACTGGCACTAACTGAGATGAAATTGAACTACTTGAAAGTAACTGGAAAATAGCTAATCTTAACTANCAGGTGAGAAAATGTGCCTTATCTAGATGCATACATGCATAACTGGCACTAACTGAGATGAAATTGAACTACTTGAAAGTAACTGGAAAATAGCTAATCTTAACTAGTTCCAACTCCAACTTACTAAAGGATGTTGGTGACGGGACTCCTAGTGTCTCCTAAAATGTAGGGATTGTCCTAGGAGGAGCCTAAAATAATGCATGCAAGTGCATTCAATGGTTTTCATCCTCTATCGGTGTTCCCCACACTCTATTAACTCATACATGTGGCCCCATTAGGCTAAGTGGACCTAATGGTACTAGTGGACCAAATAATTAAATAAAACTCCTAAGTTAGGCTAAAATAATCTAATAGACAGTTTTGTCAAGGGAGGATTATAAATCCTAATAGTTTGAACATATAATCAGAATAATCGTGCAACTACACCATGATCTTCCTTTTTTAACAAATTTGTTATACCATTTGAGCTTATCATCTTGCTTGGTTTTCCTGTGATACCATTTAACTCATATTCTTTTTCTTCCTATGAAAATTTCATGAGAAATTTTTGAAAATTAAAAGCCAATGTTTCCAATTATTGTAACCATTGGACACCTAATACAACATCAACACAACCCATTGGGATAGAAATAATTGGAATATTCAATAGATATTCCCCCATAGACAAATGGATATTATGGAATTTCCCTGAGCAATTTATAGTTTCTCCATCTGCAATCATTACTTGAAACCCTAGTGATGATAATACAAAGCAATTAAGAAATTTGGTTAATTTATAGGAATTAAATTATGAGTACTACCAGAGTCAATAAACACTATTACCTTCTTCTTTTTATTGTATTCCTCAATATTGAGAGATTGAGGAGTGCTAATTGCAGCCAATGCATGACAAGATATGGTGGTAGTAATTTCTTCTTAAGTATCCTCTTCTATTTCTTCTAAAGTTGCCTCTTCTTGAGATAGTTCCTCTTCTTTTGGTTCTTCTTGTTCACAATAGATGTAGATTAATTTATTCTCACTTCATGTATTCCCCTTACTATAACACTTGTTTTCGCAATTAAAGAATAACCATTTTTCTCTTCTTTCATCTAGTTGTTGGGGTGTCAACCTTTGTGGTGGTTTAAAAGAGGGAACATTATTTTCTCTGTATGTGTTGGAGAAGGCCTTTCTTGTAGTCATTGCCATATTTTTACCTTCAACCTTCCTTGCCATCATGAAATCCTTCTCTAGGTATGATGGTTCAAATAGACGCACCTCATATTGAATGTCATCTTTCAAGGTTCCAATAAAGATATCTAAGAAATTATGTTGTGAAATATTCTTCACTCTGAGACTTAGATGTTGAAATTGCTTGATGTGGTATGTAACTAGACCTTTTTTTTATATTTACCAACTAGCTAAAGAAGGTGTTTCTATTTATATCCCCATAATGTTCAATCAATTCTTCTATGAATATAGACCAAGAGATAATAGAATTATTTTAATGGTCACAAATCCATTGGTACCATACAAATTGATCAGGTTCTAGATATAAGGATGCAATAGTTACCTTTTGCAAAGTGGGAACCTGGTGTATATCAAAGAATTGATCCATCTAAAAAATCCACATGATTGGATCCTTGCCATCAATATTTCTCATGTCAATATTGGGTATAAAGTACTTCATTGGACCTAAATTGAACCCATGATGTTGTAGTGAATCATCAAATTTTAAGGACTCCAACTTCCTTCTCTCCAATTTTTTTTCAATTTTCTCCAGACATGACTGGAATAAGTACCATTTTTCCTCCTTATCCTCAACATGAGGAATAAATCTATGTTTTGTATCCTTCATTAATTTCTTCAGTTCTTGAAGATATTATTTTCTAGCCATCCCTTTGAGATCCTCTTTACTAGCCATCCTTTTGAGATCCTCTTTACTAGCCATCTTATTTTCCAATTTAACTAATTTATCAATTTCCACGCTTCATTTAATCATATCTTCCAACTTGTACACTCTAAAAGAGATGCCTTCCATTTTATTGTATGTCGGAGATGAATACTCTAGGGGTTTGAGTAAAGTGTGATTCTTTACACTTCCTTTTGGTGAGATTTTGAAAAATAAATATATATCACACCCTTGGGTTTACCACAAATAGATCGTTCTACTTAAAGTCATTCAAATGCAAAATGACGTACCTTTTTCAAACCCTGATTAGAAGACTATTTTTTGGTCAACTTGTAACTGAGGTAAAATTTGAATTTCGACTCCTCTGGATCTTAAGATTTAACCTATGGTCCCTTGATGTGTCCTCTTTTCAATGGTGTAGGTATACCTAATTTGGATGTTCCAACAAAAATTTATTGCAAATCTCCCAAAGCTTCTTATTGTTGGCCTATCAAGAAGAAAGAACTTGCAGTATATGCTACGTGTCCAATATTTTGTTTTTATTGTTGAAAAGTCAACCATATATACTCTAGTCCATATTGTTTTGAATTCAAATGCTCTCACTCAATTTGGATCTCGGGTGCCTCGGATAGGGCCTTTTTTCCCTAGAACAACTGTTTTAGACTAGGTTTTGGACTAGTCAAATACCCTAAATTCCTCTGCAATTATCTCTGAAACTATAATGTATTAGGATCTTAATTTCAAACTAGATATATTTATTCATGTTTTAGAAGTGTTTTTTTAACCTCGATATTGAAATCCTTGTAGAAAAACTGTTATAGCGAAAATTCCAAGATAACTTGTTTTGAAGAATCCGTTCCTGAGGAAAGAGCTCTGATACCAAATGTTATGTAACCAAGTACTAGACATAGCATAAAAAGAGTAGAAATATACAATAAGATATTTATCCACACCTTAATAATGAACAATAGATATAAATTTAAATCCTCTTTGATGTAGGAACCTCGTTACACAATGTACCAAGGACACAAGACAAGATAAGATACAATGATTACTAAAATGAGAATATATCCTTCCTATATATAGGAGACAAAGGTGTATAATAAAAAATAATATAACCACTAATAGACCCAATCCGACATGAATAATATGCAATGCAACACAATATAGGGGGTAATGTGCTACACTATATGGGGCAATGTGCCATCATTAAGGGCTTAAAAACATATTGATTTTAATTTTGAGGTTATAAGTTATAATGTTGGCTATCTGGGAAGACTTGGGTTTACTTATAATGTGCCAACAACACCCCTAACTCACTGTCCCTTTCGGAAAGAGACCGAAAAATGGTCTGAAGTCTCACCCGAAGTGATCTTATGGGTTGGCGGAAGACTCAGGTGTCCTCAACTAGGTTCTATAGCATCCTGGTGTCTCACAGATCTTCTTAGCTAGAGAGATCTCTCTACGATGCGCGGTTCTCTCTTACTCGTGGACTCTAACATGGGGAGGAGTCCTATCCCATCACAGCGACTAGGACGATGCACAAACTCTCCCCTCTGCGGTTCTTACTATCTGTGATATCTCACACTGTAGCTCCTCTGACGGTGCAATATATCCTACTGTCAATGCAACATCTTCTATAGTATGGCCTACTGTGAACCTCACGGTCCAAAGGCTATCTCACTGGGTGAAATGACTTAGCTAACTTTCAACAAGATAGCAAACACTCTGACTTGAACTTCCACAGTTCAACACACTCTACCTCAACTTATACTTAACTGGCCGAGTAAGTATACTGGAAACACTTTAACAGAATGACTTAGTACTGTGTGAAACAAACGCTGATGAAATCATATGCAGATGCTTGATACATGTAAATCCAACTTTAACCTTCAATAATGTTGTAACTGAATGAGGACATACAAACATTTACTAACTGAGATACAACATTCATGCAACAGATAATAGATATCAACTAAGTAAAGCACAAACACATGAAATAATCACATAACACACTGGTTTTACATAGTTCACTTCCAAGGTAGAAGCTATGTCCACAGAACTGTGTTTATTATATCTTGAGAGAGTACACAGTTCTGCTGCAACCTATAGTGCAGCTAGAGATATTCTGGGTAACTCCGCACTCACTTCCTGGAGCCCTTCTCTCCTAGATCTCTTCTCTTTCTCTATATTTCCTTCTTACAATATTCTCTCTCTCTCTCTCTCTCTCTCTCTCTCTCTCTCTCTCTCTCAATCCCTGCGGATTGTTACATACATACTCCTGGAATCGGCTGCTGGTTATAGTAAGGTAACTATGGACTAAATAGCAGAACCAGAGCTCGACTCTATTACAATACAAAATACTGTGAGCTAACAAACTACTGGACTCTCAGATGGGCTAACTATCTGAATAGCTACAGGTTATCCAACTAGCTAGCCTTTTACAATACAAAATACATCCCTTTATAGGCAGCCCGAAGGTCTCGCCATTACAACACTGTGGGCCTATCCCAACAGTAACCCAAAAACCCTAACTATGACAGTCGATCTATCTGTACTCGAACTACCACAAGTTATACCACAGCTCTTTGCAGTCTTCCACGCTTCCCGACGCTGATCGTGGGTACTGGGAACTGCTTCCTTTCCTGTCCTTCATCTTCAATACCTTGGCCTCATTACCCCTTTTCCTTTATGAGGGAGATGAGCCCTCCTATCTTCCATCGCTGCCTTGAATGCAGTGGGTGAGATCTCTCTTCTTAGCCGCTTAGGTACTGTCGTCTTCTTTGACTTCTCTACCCCGATAGTCACAGTTTCTGGCTCTGATCTGCAGCTAGAAACATGCTACGGCATCATATCTTTACCTTATCTCTTATATATTTGCCAAAACTGTCTATCCACCAAAATGGAAGCTTCTCCTGTAGTTGCGGGACCCTACTCCAACAGTCCCCTAACACTTACTTGTGGCTCATCCTCGAGCCACTAATAGTGGGATTCTCCTGCTGTACTTTCTCCTTGGCTTCCTGCGAAGTCTTTTGAAAGTTTCTGCCGAAGTCCTGCGACTTCTTTCTCCATAGTTTCGACACACTCTTGTGCCGTTTCAAGCATAGCTTGACTAATACTGGAGTCTTCTCTTCTATCAATTTCATTTCTGCTGGTAGTGAACTCCCTAACCTTCTGCTCAACCACCTCGACTAGCTCTATGATTTTTTCCTGATATGGTTGAAGCAGGTTATTGATTTATATATCCTTTGCTCTCAACCACTGTGCTTCCTGTTGCAAGCGGTTCATCTCTGTCATCTTTCTCATCTTCGCAAGAGCTCCTAAACTCTTGATTTCTTCCTTCATTGCTGCTATGGCATTCTCTATCTGCTGAATGCTTTGCTGGAGTTATACTCTCTCAAGATGCTCATCTAACTCCGACCATGTGTTCGTCGCATCAGCTAGCACTGACTGTGCATCGTCTATGCGAGATTTCATCTATGCGAAAGTGAGTCTAAAGGCCTCTACTCTTGCTTTTTTTTCTGCCTGGGGGGTGCCCGGTGCTCGAGCCTCAAGCTCAGCAATCTGTGCTTTGTGGTCTTCTTCCATCTTGGTTATTGTTTCTTCTAGAGCCTTTGCTTTGTCTGCAACTCTTATTACCTTCTGCGTGAGAGGCAAGGAAAACTCAATATTACATTGGGGTAACTCCAATGTGATGCTCTGTAGGACCTGATTGAGATCCTATTCTCTTTCTTCATATGCTCTTAACTCCTCTGCCTTTGTCTGAAAACTTGTGGTGAGTGCTGCATTCTTTTGTTTCAGCTATGTGTTTTGTTTATAAGTGGCGAGCTCTATATCTCTTAGCTCTGCGCTTAGCTGCTGCTGGATCATCTGTAACTGATCAACATGAAACTTTGCAAGGTTAACCTCGACAGGTTGCCTAATCTGTATCTGTACATCCATCATTGAAGCAGGGAATCGAATGCTCCCTGTTGGTATCAAGACTGTATTGATGCGATCCTTTGCCAAGATTTCCTCGCGGGAAATTGACTGTGTTGAACTTTCTCCTGCGGGCGTCTTGATTAACTGAGTGTGGATCGTGGCAGTCTTCTCAATTAGTGTTTTTAACTCCACAAGCTGCTGATATATCGCCCCGTGCAGCTTGCCCTGCGATTCCTGCATCACCTGAAATGTGTCATCAATTTCGTCCTTTAATCTTGTTGCAATTTGTTCATAGTCATCGTCTTTCAATGCAGTCTTCTCTAGGTAGACCCAGGTTTACTTATAATGTGCCAACAACACTCATAACTCACTGGCCCTTTCAGTAACAGACCGCAAAACAGCCTGAAGTCTCACCTGAAGTGATCTTATGGGTTGGCTGAAGACTCAGGTGTCCTCAACCAGGTTCTGTAGCATCCTGGTGTCTCGTGGCTCTTGTTAGCCAGCGAGATCTCTCTGTGACTCGCTGTTCTCTCTTAATTATGGACTCTGACACGGGGAGGACTCCTATCGCATCACAACGACTAAGATGATGCGAAAACTCTCCCCTCCGCAGTTCTTACTATCTATGATATCTCACACCACAGCTCCTCTGACGGTGCGATATACCCTACTGTCAACGCGACATCTTCTATAGTACGGCCCGCTGCGACCCTCACGGTCCAAACGCTATCTCACTGGGTGAAATGACTTAGCTAACTTTCAACAAGATAGCAAACACTCTGACTTGAACTTCCACAGTTCAACACACTCTACCTCAACTTATACTTAACTGGCTGAGTAAGTATACTGGAAACACTTTAACATAATGACTTACTACTGTGCGAAACAAACGCTGATGAACTCATATGCAGATGCTTGATACATGTAAATCCACCTTTAACTTTCAATAATGCTGTAACTGAATGAGGACATACAGACATTTACTAACTGAGATACAACATTCATGCAATAGATAATAGATATCAACTAAGTAAAGCACAAACACATGAAATAATCACATAACACACTGGTTTTACATGGTTCACTTCCAGGGTAGAAGCTACATCCACAGAACTGTGTTTATTATATCTTGAGAGAGTACACAGTTCTGCTGCAACCTATTGTGTAGCTAGAGATATTATGGGTAACTCCGCACTCACTACCCGGATCCCTTCTCTCCTAGATCTCTTCTCTTTCTCTATATTTCCTTCTTACAATATTCTCTCTCTCTCGCTCTCTCTCTCTCTTTCTCTCTCTCTCTCTCTCTCTCTCTCTCTCTCTCTCTCTCTCTCTCTCTCTCTCTGTTAATCCCTGTGGATTGTTACATACATAATCCTGGAATCAGCTACTGGTTAGAGTAAGGTAACTATGGATTGAATAGCAGAACCAGATCTCGACTCTATTACAATACAAAATACTGTGAGCTAACATACTACTGGACTCTCAGACGGGCTAACTGTCTGAATAGCTACAGGTTATCCAACTAGCTAACCTTTTACAATACAAAATACATCCCTTTATAGGTGGCCCAAAGGTCTCGCCATTAAAACATTGTGGGTCTATCCCAACAGTAACCCAAAAACCCTAACTGTGACAGTCGGTCTATCTGTACTCGAACTACTACGAGTTATACCACAACTCTCTGTAGTTTTCCACGCTTCCCAGCGCTGATCATGGGTACTGGGCGCCGCTTCCTTTTCTGTCCTTCATCTTCAATACCTTGGCCTCGTTGCCCCTTTTCCTTTATCAGGGTAGCTGAGCCCTCCTGTCTTCCACCACTACCTTGAATGCAGTGGGTGAGCTCTCTCTTCTCGGCCACTCAGGTACTATTATCTTCTTTGACTTCTCTGCCCCGATAGTCACAGTTTCTGGCTCTGATCTGCAGCTAGAAACATGCTACGGCGTCATATCCTTACCTTATCTCTTATATCTTCGCCAAAACTATCTATCCGCCAAAATGGTAGCTTCTCCTGTAGCTGCGGGACCCTACTCCAACATATAAACCGCTTCTGGATTTGCTCAATCTTCCTCCAATATTCTCTAAAAATGTTTCACCCCTATACATTACAACCATATGAGATAACATGTATGACAAGACTTTCAAATATGAACTTATTTTTATCCCATGTGACCAGATTGGCTGATTTATAGTTATTTTCAAGACCAAAATAATCTTTCCATCCTCCATTAAACATTTACTCAATGTTATAGTTGCAATTGAATTTGTGATGAATATACCGAGATACTTGTAAGAAGTCATCTCCTCTAGATTTATATATCATAAATAAAATTTGCATATGTGTCTTTCTTATATTGTATAATCGTGATTTTTGTCTTATCGATGTTAATAGTCATACCCATGTTAGACAAAAAATATCTAAGAATTCTTAATTGCTTATCAAGATCAGAAGGATTCCTTGCCATAAGAACAATATCATCAGCATAAAGTAGGAGGATGATACTATCCCAACTAATATTGTATCGGTGCAACCTGTTTCTTCTAAACACCTTTCTAGCTTATCAATGTAAATGTCAAAAAGGTTAGGGGAGAGTGGGAAACCTTCTTTAACTCCAATGTTACAATTTATATCCATTGTCCACCCCTAATTATTCTTAAACTTGGCAATGACCTCGTATTTTTAAAAGTGGTTGATATATGATGATTATATCAACCACATTTAAAAAAGTGGTTGTACTAGTACATGAACTCTTATTTGATATTTTAATTATTAATTAATTAATTTGATTAATTAGTAATTTAATTAATTATTAGTTTATTTATTTATTTAGGGATGAATGGATTTTTTTATCAAAGGAATTTGATTATTTCTTATTTCAATCCCTTTGTCTCTATTTAGGTTATTGTTAACACTAAAAATTGTTCACCTAACTTTTTATGGTCTAAACCATAATCATGCATCATATTCTCACTATTATTTCCTACATTTTGACCTTCAAAATTGCATTTCCACTAAATATGGTCCAAAACATCATTATTCCTTCCCCATAAATGAAGGGAAGATGAGCATGTATTGTGATTTATCCCCTCTCTCCAAAAAAGGGTCAAAACCCTAAAAATGAGAATGGGTCAAAATACCATAGATAAATACCATTGAAAATAAAATACCATGGGTCATTACCAACGGTCAAAACTCCTTGTACCATCCTATAAATACATTGTGAAGGACTACCCAAAAACACTTTTTACCATTTTCTCTCAATCACATCATACACTCTTCTCCATTATTCCCATATTTTTCCACGCCATTCCTATGGTGTATGTCGAGCTTGCTCCGTACCCATTTAGATCCATTCCCCCATCCGACAAATATTTTTGGAAGAGACTAGAGACCAAAACCGTCGAGCTCCAAGACTGTTTCCTAGGACAGATACGGTGGCCCAAATTCAAAAGAAAGGTTTGTTCATTGTTAATTCTTACATTAGTTAGTGTTAAATATTTGAAAACACCCTAAAAATATTGTCATTGTTGTCTTGTTTCCTTTTGTTATTGTTGAAATCTACCCTATGACCGGCATTGTCTAGGGTTGCTGCTTTTGCACGTAGTAGGGCAGAAATCCCCACTACAGTTTTGGCAACTCCATTGGGGATCAAACCCAGAATCTCTTTGTTGTTGGCCTATGAACCGCCATTTATATGCTCTCATTCTACACAATTGATTGTAGTTGAGTTTTTGAGACTGTGATTGATACTCTTGAATTTTCATTCATTACACAATACTACTCCATCACATCATCATAGATCCATGAAATTACTCGCATAGGATTAGGGGACATACCCCCTAGTTCGGTTCCTTGAACCATCATCATCAGATCCATATTCGACATCATTCACCACCTTCAGATCCACACATGACCTTTGATTCTGATTTAGATTCCTATCAATATGAACTGACCTTGTTCACTTCCCCATACATCCCCATGGTTGGTGCACATCCTAATCCCTTCCAATGGGGGGACAGTTGGTAGTGGGATTGTGTCCATTTCTCCCATCATCATGGGTATCCCTTCAGCTAGACCGGCATTTCCTGGTCCTAGTGGAAAAATTTCCACTGCAGACACTATTGTTGGTTCTCTACCCACCACTGGTGGTTCCATTCCAACCACGATGGTTCCTACCATTCCACCATTTATACCTAGGGGAAGTGTCCCTTCCACTATTGTTTCAACTATTACTACCATAACCCAACCCCAGTTACACATGAGAACTACATTCCTGCTATCACTGGCACCATTACTGCTCCTTCTCATTCCACTCTAAGTTTTAGTCTACCTTTTATGGCTGTTCTTAACCTGCATGACTTGGCACAGTTAACCAATGACACCATTCATCATAACCCACAATGGCCTCCTATGCCTACCAAACTTGCCTCTAACATCCCTTGGTTCGAGGGTAAGGTGAAAGAAGACCCCCAAAACCACATTATGTCATTCCACTTGTGGTGTTCATCTAACATCATAGTGGATGATTCTGTCTAGTTGAGGTTGTTCTAGTGCACACTCAGTAGTGCTATGACCAAGTGGTATATCAAGCTTACTCATGCAACCTACCCGAAATTTTCCTCGCTAGCTTCGATGTTCCTTCAATACTTCCATTTACCTGTCTGTTATGATGAGGGTGTGGAAATATTATTATCTTGTCAAAAAAACACAACTACCCATATCACGAATAATATCCATGAATGGCATTGTCGTCGTAGCTTATGTAAGATCCAATTAGATGATAGGATTCTCCTACATTAGTTCCTCAAACAATTACTCCCACCATACCCAAGGATGTTGCATCTGAGTTCCTATAAACCAAGGAGGAAGCCATCCTTAAGGCTCAACAATTTGATCTTATATACGCCCAATCAATTTACTTGTATACCATTATACCCAATGCTCCCCGTGTCGGCTCCTCACTTCGAGATACGCTGGGAAAATACCATGCTACTAATGGAGTCATCGAAAATATTACATAACATCCTCACTTTTACCTCACCTCTCCTGTGATGCCACCACATTCTGGTCACACCCCTAGTGTTGTCCAACCAAGTAACACTATTCATTATTCATGCATAATGGCTCAGTCCGAAGCCACGCCTTCCTATGCACCTCCCGCACCATCCCCTCACGTTCATGGAATGACTTGTTCAACACACTTATGTACTGGAAAAATGGTTGGATTTGCATCCCCACCAGCTGCTCTTGCCTATTACCCATCACATGTGTAACCTACTTCAGCTCTGGCCCTGACTCCTCCTACTCCTATAGGACATGTATACGCAGAGGATAACCTCCCTAACAAACCTACCCCCAATAACCAACAAGGGAAGGGAAGGAATAATATAGGTAGGAATCGAGGTAATGACCAGACTCAAGGAGGTGGTGAACAAGCCAACCCTCCAAACAATAACAAAGATGAACCCCCTTCACAAAATCCCCAATGTCCTGCTAGACCCGAGAAGAACTCACGGGTTTGGACTACCCATCTATTTGCAATCTGTAATGCTTAGGACCACTATAACCATTAGTGTACGCACTTAACTCACTTCCACCACTTACTCCAAAACTATATTCAAGGTGACCCCAACGCGGCTTCTTCGGCTCTGCCAAACCCAACACCACCGGTTCCTCCACCTATGGTGCTCAAAAACCCCCTACCACACCAAGGAATGGTTGCAACCCAACCCTTGGCCCCAAAAAATCCCACAACCACTTTTGCTTCTCAACTCATTCATCCTAGTGTCCATCACCTTATGACGTTATCATCTAATGTCAACCTCCAAACTCGAAAAAACCAATATGGTTCCACCACAAAAACTATTGACCCATCTACAAAATCTACCTTTTCCACTCTTTATATGTCTTTGTATCTCCTAAGACCCCCTACAGATGAGACTTCCAAAGTCCTACAGTTCCCTTTGTGTCACGTTGTGAACAACACCACTAGAAGAGTTGCGCTCAACTACAGTATTGTTGACGATATGGCCCAGTCTCCCACAGCCATGTTTTCTCTAGAATTTCTCAAAACTTTTCCATCGCAATGTAAATCATTTTTATATGCATTAGTTATTGTTGATCCCTTTGATTCTAGTTTTATCCCCTTCGACTTGGATCAAGGAGAACCTTGGATTCCATCAAGGAGAACCCTTCTTCCATCACCCTTTATGCCTATGATAGCCACTCTTCTCAACCCCAAGGCATCCTCATGAATGTCCCTATTGAGTTAGCTGACAAAATAGTGTTGGTTGAAATTGAGGTTGTCAATGCCCAGCTTGATTACAACGTCCTCGTAGGATGTAGTTATACGTATGCAATGTGAGTCGTTTCCTCTACTTTCTTTCAATTCTTGATGTTCCCTTGTGATGAGAATATCATGACCATTGAACAACTAGCATACTATGATCCAAAGGGGCTGGCCACACTGAAACATGTCCTTCCCGCTATCGACACTACCATTGACAACACGTCCATACTATTCCTGTCTTTCATTGGCCCGTGCTTGTTTTCCAATGTTCCTATGATGGACACCTTTTTGTCTTTACCACCTCCTCCTTCATTGACTAATATATCAAATTTGTGCACTATCACATCCAGTATAACTTTGACCTCCTCTTAAACTCAGTCGCAACCCCAACCACAATATTTGTGGAATTATTGGGGTTCATTCCCTATCCACATGATTCCCTTCCTTTTTCCACCATCTAGTATTGTGAGAAATCCTATCATGGTTACTTTAAACTTGATTGGTTTCACTTTAGGTATTCCTGTGTGGTACCTCGATCCACCTACCCCGCCCTCGAATCCCTAGTGTTATCCCTAAAGTTGGACCTAGACTACGGGATCCAAGCTTAAGGAAATCTTAGTTTTAAAATGATCAAATCAAATGAAATCAAAGTAAAAATAACAGCTGGTATCAAACTAATACTAATATATGCTTACAGTACTATAAGGTACTAGGCTGGTATCATATGTTTATACAGTTTTATGTATGTTTATACAATATCACTGGTATATGTCACAGATAATTACATACAGGTATTCACAAGAAAATCAGAATATAAGATAGGCTGGTAAACCAATGAGGGTTGCAAGACAAATCATAGAAACCACATAACATAAAACTACAATACAGCATTCCAAAATAAGAATTCTATGATCCTGATAACATAAAGTGAAACTATGACTGTGTATGAATATTAAAGATAACTGTTTCTTCTGATAAGAATTAGAGTAATGCAATGTGAGTGACCATATACCTAAAAGAATTACCAAAGAAACAGTTCATGAAGTACAGAAACAAATCATCATTATATTTCATTCAAAGCTAGAACCTGTTTGAAGCTGCAAAGATTTTATGCTATACAGAGATGTTTACAATTCATCCAGCATCATTCCCCAAAACTGCCAACCCCCTCAGTCCCCTGTGCTCGAGACTTCTCCTCAATCGAGACCTTTGCTGGGACCTCCTCTTTACATTAACAAATGATGAAATATATAGAATTTTACATAACATAAACAATAACATCTTTTTAGGAAACAAAGTCGATCATCAATCTAAAAATAAAATAAATTTAAACTGTCTTCCTTCAAATCTGTTGAACACTCTGCCACTTGTGCATTGGCTGTCTTCAAGACTTGTAATATAGAACTGACGCATTGACCACTACTAACAGTATGCCTGGAAATCTGGAAATGATTGCCCATATGTTGCTTGAACTCGACCACTTGTCATTTGTATGAATACTTTAACCCTGCGTTGATGCTTAGCTGTTGGTCTCGGGTATTGGACTTGAATGACTTGATGTAGAGGACTGATGGCACCTGGACGATCTCTCTTACTCTTGGTGTGGACGCTTGGCATTAATCACTTGGATGCTAATTCGGCAAGCTCTGTGGACGCCTTCAAGCTTGAGCTCTTATATTCTTAGACCCCTTTATGCGTTACCTTAACCTAGCTCTGTTCCAGCTTTACCAAAAAAAATCCCTTTCCCAATGCACCAGTCAAAACATGTATGATTTCACTGAAGCGTATTCTTTAATAACGTGGCTTGAGAATAAAATCTCATCACCAATGCTTCTTATTCAAAATTGAGTGCTTAATTACCATATAAAGTAGCTGGAAAGCAACACGCATTCCATCATCTCTCAGATGAAAATGGAACTCCATATCTTTTCAGCCAGTGGATCGAAAACTGCATATAGCTCAAAATATTGGGTTATCCAGCACAACAAAGTGTAGTCTATGTCTCTTCTGTATTGCATCTTATTAGGACCTAGAGCCTCAATCATCAATGTGCATTGAAGAGTACAAGCTCTGATAGGCTCTGAGCAAACTTTTCTGGGCCTGATGACTGTTCAAAGGTGGAGAGAATTCTGAAACCACATATTGATCAAGGTAAATGCTTTTGTACATAAAGTGCCAGAGACCAGCTGGACCTCCAACTCCTACAATGTCTTTTTTGGTTTATCTTGTAGCCACAGCTAGCTTGTGTTCTTTGTCATGCACTTGACGGCCATAAGAAGAATGCACAATAGGGTCACTGGGTAAGTCCTCCACATGCAAGCCAGCATTTAACATTGATTTTTTCACCTCATTCAGTACATTTGACTTGTTCAGCATTGTTTCAATTCGAATCTTGCAATCCTTTAGATTGTAGAACCAATCATGATCCGTAGTAAGCAGCACTAAGAAGGTGTTGTCTTTAAGATAGTGTACATATGCATAAAGGAATGCCATCGAATTGTATCTTGGAACACATATTGGAGAGAATACTTCAGAAGTCCTGAAAGATTCTGAAGATACTATGAAATTTGAGAGTAAAAGGATGTCATCTCGATGAAGAGTCACCTTTTCAGCCCCAGCAATGCTTATAACTTTATGCCTGCACATAAGAATTGCAAATATAATCCGAGAATCAACAATGTCTTGCAGTATACCACTTGCAGCTTGTCTTGTTGCACAAGAGAGAGGAACACATGTATAGGCATGTAAGAATGTTGGAGGATTCTAACTGAAAGAATGTATAAGAGATGAAAAGACCACATCTGTCCCACCAAGTAATGGCCTCATAACAAACTTGGCATTTTTTCCAAAGTACTTCTCTATTGACTTTGTTAATATAAGCAACATCTGGCCATAAAGAAGTTCAAGCTGCATTTTCAAAGCTTCAA